>JAQFYM010000031.1:0-163814 GCA_034694785.1 Agrenia bidenticulata | reverse complement strand
CCGCACTTTGGTACCACAATGGGAGGGTGGAGGAATCCGAGTCGGTATGCAACTTTGGAGGTGGAGGTGAAAGTATGAATTCTAGGCATGGTGAACTCGTAGTGCAATTTCCAATGGAAATGTATGCATGGAACATGAGCGCATTGGTTTCCGCTCCCTTTGCTCTTTGTAGTTTTTATCTGTTTTCAAAGGGCCGTAGTTTAAGGGATTTTAACTTTACACATTCTGGGAGACTCAACAGCCCCGTCTACTTTTTTTTCAGACTCGTACCTCTGCCAAGGGAAACTGCCTTAAGTTTAAATTCCAAGCTTAAGTTCCCGGATCCCTCGTATAAACTTGATAAATGTACAATGCTCAGTTCTTCCTTTTTCCCATGAGCCTCTTCATCCGTTAAGCGTTGACTCTGAAGCCAGCGTCATTGGAGCTTTGCATGTGGACTCAAAGTGTTTACCACAGGGCTCTCCGTATACGAATCCAATACTTTTCTACGCTCGGCAAGGATGTATTATGGCAGTGGTCGAGGTGGTGGGTTGTCTTATATTTATATATCAATATCGATATCCGTCGAGCGTGCCCTTGGCCAAAGGAATATTTCAATGTTCGGTAACATCGGTAGGGAATAATATCATTCCTCCCTCGTCTCTGTGAACATTGAGCATCACTGAACATGGAAGGGCAAAAGGACTTGAAGAGTCAGTAGTCACTATCACTGCGGCATTGTATGCACCTCTGTATAAGTAGGGCCAGGGAGTGGATTTTATGTTTCGAAGAATAGCCCAAGCGGGCTAACAATCCATGGATGGACTTTGGTTTGAGTTGGACCATTAAGCACAGAGATCAATTTCATTCCACCACCACTGCCACTTCCACCACCGGCTAAAATTCCGTGTCAACGTCTATTCACTCTCGAGTCTATATGGTGTGGCCATCAGCAGCGACTCCCCTGCTTGTCATCAGATTTGTCTCTATCTTCTATACAGAGGGAAAATGACCAAATAATCATCTGCAGCTGGGAGATTGGAAAAGATTTCTCTCGGCAAGAGAGGAGGACGTGGAAAGACCACATTTCAATTTTCAATGGCCCATAAATGCTTTATTATACGATGCCAAAAGGGATATAGATCATTAATACCGTGGAAAATGGTGAATGCATATTACGTGATAGTGGGAACTGGAATTCTGAAAGGATGCTTCTGCTTTCCATCCTACTTCCCTCTCTCTAGTCATAGTAATTCGAGGTTCCAACATTATGGACTCTCGAGCAAAAGTGTGTGTGTTGTAATATTATTACTAGACGATGATACGATATGAGGGGGGTATGAATCGATACCATCATTATCATATTATAGCACATGATAGCTCTGTGGTCCTCGTGTGGTTTCATGTAATCTAATAGCTTTAGTATGCAGAGAGACCCTGTGGAAAAGCCTAGGCAGAGTCACATCATCAAAATAATGCATATTCACTGATAAAATACAAAGTAATGTCATTTTACAGTCTTTTCTAAGCCCTTTTCCTGTGTGTGTCATCATCACATCAGCAGCCGTTCCAATCCGGTATGCGTTGATAGTTAGGCTAGTCCATACCGTTCAGTCGATACCCGTAGCAAATGCTGGAACTGCTGAAGGGTGGTTCTTGCTCGGTGGGTGACGGCGATACGCAATTTGGGCTCTGAACAGCGGATGGGTGACTCTGACTGACTCAATCGTATCTCCATTCCTTTTTGGTGTGATACATTTTAAAAGCTTTTCAGCCCCGTCTACAGATACTCTCGTATGTGTCTTTTACGTTCTATCGATCACTTCTTCTCCATGCTGTTATCCCCTATCGTCTTGCAAAGGTTGAGCTGGAGCCGAAAAGAGCCTACGGCCCTAATCTAAAAATCAAGACGGATGGTTACCTCCTTTCCCTGGTGAGCTGGTAGTGGTGGTATTGGTGCTCGTGCACAAAGATTATTACACACGGGGCTCAAAGCTAGAGAGAAAGGGAAAGTCGTTGGTGGTATAGGTTAGCCTAGATAGATCCATACGTGTGTACATACACATAGGAGACACACAAGTTACGCGTTTGCAAATGATTGTGGAAATTACTATTTCCCCTATCTCTCATGTCTAAGGAGAAAGTTGTGTTTAAGAAATGGAGGATATCAATACCTACACCGAGATTACTTACACTTACTGGCTAAAGTTTTAAACTACTGGAGAAGGCTGGAGAAAGGGTCGTACGTATATACTATGGATATATAAGCATCTTTCTATATAGCTCGTATAGTCTAGAGTCGTCGTGGCTCAAGGATATTCAAATCTTGAAGGACTTGTAGAAGAGAGAAAGAGAGAAGATTGTAGACTTGTAGGTTGTGTAGAGGAAGGAAGGAGGATTTGAATTCCGATTTCACATTCCCTTTGTCCAATTTAAAATTCTAAACATGAGTGGCTCCGGATTGGAAGAATGAATGAATGTGTAATGCGTTTAAGTTTTTTTTTCTTCCTTCTACTTTCTTGTTGAGAAGTGAAAATCCAAAGTCAACTTGCTCTTCGTTTCTCGATCCTTGATGGGATGGAATGAGTTATGTAACTTGGGCTGTTTTTCCGGCGGTTTTTCTACCGAGGAGTTTCGCATCTTGTGCTCTAGAAACTGTAGAAAGGAGCCCATGTTTTTGTGTGTTTTGTAGAGCTCGCGGAGCTTTGTTAAAGACTCGGGGAAGTATATGAGCTGAAAAGCGGGTAGTAGTGTGGGTAGAATTATTTTATTTCCCAATGACTATAGAGGGAAGCCATTAAAGTTGTGCTTTGTAGTTGCAATGATAGAGAGATGTAATGTAAATACTAGTAGTGGGGAGTTTGTGTGATCTCCTAGATTGCTTAGGAGTATGTAGATGTGGGGCAGTTGGTATGGTTTTGAATTCTGTGTCTGTGTGGAAAGGGATATTATTCATGTGCAAAGGGTTTGTTCCGAGTGTTAAGCCGAATATCTCGAGATTTATTGCTGACAGTTGGACTCTTAATAAAACTCTGTCTTATTCAGTCGGTTTGAAGGTTTTGTACGATTTAGACTTTCTCAGCTCGTGTGTAAGCTGAGGTACGAATTTGTACGGCTTTGATGATGATGAGTGGGTGTTTTGAATTGCTCGGGATTTAATATCCTGGTGGTACTCAAAAGATATTAAAGAGATCTGTTTTTTAAAAAACCGTTTTGATATTTCTCGATTCTAAATTCGTTGATTAATTAAAAAATCTTTTAGCCCAGTCGGTTTCTACTTCACGTGTGGTTTAAAAAGCCCAAACCTGAAGTTGAATAGCATAGATGTAATAATTTCAGGCTAGCTCGTTGAGACTTTAGTTAAATATTGTGGATTTAGGTATTCAAATGACAGGGTTGATTGAGGACTCTTGGATGTCTTTTTCCTATTACCTCCCTAAAGATTTGAAAGGGAAGGAGCCAAGGTCTCTGCCTTTAAGGCTCGTTTTCATGCAACTGCATTTGCCACCGGGGGATTTTCAGATTTAGGGATTCTGGTCGAGGCACCCGGAGTTATCTACCTATTCGTGGTGTATTTTCTGAGGGTTGGAGAATTCTGGTTGTGGAGCAGAATTTAAAAACGTGGCTCTAGCTCTTCAAGCACATAATTTCCGCATTCGATCAATGTTTCGAAACGGATCAACAAATCCAGATGTACCTAGTCTCGTTCCAAGGCACAGAAAACACACATGTACATGAACCTTAGTGAATTACGCTTGCAGCATTTCTGATTTCAACTCTCGTCTCATATACCTGACCACTTTTGAAACCTAGCCTGGAATCTTATTTTCAAAAAAAAGCTTGGAAAGCTTTAAAATAAAACACAACAAATTTCTGGCCTCCAGCCATTTAAATGGCTCTCCGAAGCTGCTGCGGAGGTTGGGTAGAGCCTGCTCGGAATTCCACATTGAATTGTGAATTGAGTTCTTTGAAGGATGCTGAGGTATTTGAATTCTCTTAAACTTCTTTAGTTTTTTTTTCTCCCTTGTAAAAAAACAACGTTCAAACTGTCTCAAGTCTCAATAGAATCTCTCTATCTCTCCAACCGGGCTTTTGATACCCAATGGGCATTGTGTTTGTCTAAAAGTCGAAAATAATTTTCATGGAAAGTCAGTCAAAAGTGGTCATACCGTGCCAACTCAAGTGAAGACAACTTACTTTAGTAGATACACTAAAGTAACTCAAGACTGTGCACAACCAGTCGAGTTTGACAGTACAGACGTCTGTAGTAGAGTCTCTGATGCTGTACACAAAGTAAAAAGCATGAAATAACAACTCCAAAGGTTTGGCTTCAAATGTTCAATGGTTGGATGAGTAGTATTAGTTGTAGCAGTAGTAACTTGTCCTTTCAGTTTTGGAGCATAACAAACTTGTAACTTGGTGGGGATTTTTGTAAAGGGAAAAAAGAGTCACAAAGTTTTAACTTTTGTAACTGGGCTGGATAATGAGTGAGACAGAGTGTTGAGAATTAGCATAGCGGATTCCGCACCGTTTTCTTATCTTTAATGTGTAATTTGCAATTACGTATGCTAATAAACTTATGTAAATTTTTCGAGGGAAAAGATATGCACTTTTTTTACCCTTTTTGTCATTCCGGATGACAGAGTGAATGTGATTTATTGTGGCGATATGCTAATAGCCTAATCCATCCTCTCGTGCATGGCCCAGTACTTATTTTTTTTATTCTACCCTTTATCATGTTAAATGCCCAAAGACCTCCTTAGCCCACTCTGCTCTTTCACTTCCTTGGATTAAAAAGTTTTTCAAAAGTGTGAAGGTGTAAATTTTGGGGAATGTGGACTCGTAATTTCTCCTCCCGTCACAAGTGTCAACGAGGAACTCTGGTAGAGCTTCATTAAAGAATCTCCTTTTTTTTCAAAATTCAAAGGTCACCTTGTCCTCTAAAAGGATTGGGACTCTGAGGAGATTTTAGTACATTAATCTCCGTGTATGTCTGTGCACCCACAAATCTCTGAAAATCAACTCACACTACCTACGTACAATCCAAAAGCTCAGTCTAGATTCCAATCGCCTATGCTACTCTGTCCCCTGGTCCTGGTCTTTAGCCCTATAGTGTGGCCTGGCTCACATGCTCCTTCCTGGTAAATCATCTCGATCGAATACAGATCATCTTCTTGAGCTTTGGTGTTATTGAAAGAGCAGCAGATGCACCCGTCGGGGTCGAGCTTTAAGACCGAATGCCAAATCAGTTTTTTTAATATTAGAGGACACAACTCCAAGGGAGAGAAGAGAGGGCACGTATAAAGACTTCTTCCCCGTCTTCCGAGCCATAGTGACTCGGGGTGACACCGCATCTGATGTCATTGAAATCCCGGGTGTCACTCTGAACTAATATGATTTTTCCCATCATTGATCATCTCTATTTTATGGGGAGGGAAAGCGGATGGACTCTTTTGTCTGCTTTGGTGGTTGACTTGGCTGAGAAAGCCTGATTCGAGGAGATCCAAATCTCTTTGGCTATTTTAAATTCAAATCAAGTTGACTGACGATCTGTCACCAGCCAAGCCCCATACCACCGCCTTACCCATCCTCAATAGGATAGTAATCAGAGATTCAATTGTTTTCTCCGTATTCCTTGAGCTCCGAGAGGAGAGAGAGTCTGCACTGCATGCATTATATATGAACATGGCATCGTTACATTCGGGCTAATGTTGGGATACCTTCAGCCATACTGAGAGGTTAAGTTCCTAGTGGCTCCTTTAAGTTTCAATTCCTCAGGCTTCATTGCGAAGAAAGTTATGTAGGGCCTTGGATTCTTTTTGGACTAATGTGTCTAGTGGATATGTTCCCCAGTACTTCTGGTGGTGGTTGCATATGGAAGTTGGAACGTTGTGGGTTTTCTATGAATGAAATGGAAAGGTTGATGAGGCTGAAGAGAAATCATCTGTCTTTTATCCAGAATCCCCAATCACTCTAATCTATAATCCATTCTGAGCCGGTTTTCAATATTTTCTTTATTCATGGATGTGTATGTAGCCCAGCCTGGTTGTCATCCGTTATCTATTGGCATTAGAATCATTTGTTATTCGCATCAATTTCCCTGTCATTTCTGCTTACTCAGTCACACTCATATGGTATGATGAATACAACAGGACATTAAATGTCTCCTCAAGGATAAAAAGAGAGAGAAAAAACTAATACTGCAGAATATTAATCATTTCCACCCGCACCGCCGCCCCTACCTCCATAACCTAACAACTACAGAGCTAGACATGGCTTGGGGATATTCGTACAAGGAGCAAGGAGTTGAAGGTGGCAATGATATTTGTATAGATAAGATAGCCTGTGCAAATATAAAGTTATTCTATAAAGTGGAATAAGTTTAAAGACTAATCTATAATCCAGTCTTACATTTGGTATTTATTTGTGAGGAGTTTGGAATTTTCGAGAACCTTTTGATTCCCAGAGACCTTTGAGATGTAAAAGTAACAAAGTGATTCCCCCAATTGTTTTCATTTCTTAGCGTCGCTAAAGCCCTCTCTCCTCCTCCTGTCTACCCCTTCCACATTGTAGAAGGAAAGTCCCAAGTTTGCCCTTATTTTTAATTTATCCTTGAGGGACTTTGAACCTTTTCAGCCGAAATAGGAAAAGAAATACCCACAAGAGTTTTCCCCTTTGTTTGCCTCTTCTTGTTTTGTTAAGCCCTGTTTGCCCTCTGATGTTATTCTTTCTTAAGCCTTCTTTTTTCTAGCTCCCAGAGAGCATCAGCCTTAGCCTAAGCTAAACTAAAGACCTCCTCGTATATTTTTCTTAATATCACTTCTCGGAAGCACACGGCCCGAGTTTACCCACCTCTTCCCTATCCAACAATCCGAGTCAAACCTGCCAGGGCCCAGCAAAGCAATCTCAATGATGAGCCTCTCTGACTAAAATCCAGAGGAATTCACAAACTCCCATTGAAATTGAACGGAGAAAGGCGGGTGGGGAAAATTCTAGTCTATAAGGCTGAGTTTTTTTTATTTTTGCAATTCTAACGGGTTTTCCTCGCGGATTTTTTTCTCTTTCGCAATTCCCTTCTTATCCTACCCCCTTGTCTCGTATGTATAAAGCACTTGACTTGAACTAAACTTGGAGTTTTTAGAAGGTAGCGTAGCTCTTTGGTAAGGATGGGGGGAAAATTCGGGTGGATTTTGCGTGAGGTTGCCTATTCACTGGGATTCCAGGGTATTTCAGTTTATTTTTTATCCTTTTGGAGAAAGCACTGCTGGGATGTTTTCTTTCTCGAGTTGCACAAGACTTGAGAGTTAAATTGGGCTTTCGCATTATGCTCCCGTGTTGGTTCAGCCCACTCCTATAAGGAGATGGCCACAATCCTGGAGACTCTCTTTTCATTTGTGAGAGAACAATGGGAAAGCAGTGGAATATAGTCTTGGTGGTTTATTACTCGTCATTTTCATATTGGTGGTGGTGGTATTGTTGTAAGGAGCTGAGCTGTGTTTAGGAGGATTTACATTTTCGACCCCACTTTTCTTGCATATTTCTCTCGGGGCTTTTCTAATTCCGGAGCTCAGAAATTATGGGGAAAGTTTTTTGTTGTGTACGTGCAAGGCGGATTGGATTGTATTGTGTGTACACAGTAGGAGATAAGATGCTAAAGTTATGTATTATGAGGTGATTGGAGAGTGGAAGATTTACCTTCGTTGTAATGTAGAATCTATGTATTTTGAGTTTAGATAAAAATTTAAGGTATTAATATGTGAGAATGTGTCTAAACATGATTTATTTGATTTGATTTGCAGGTAAGCATTGCTGACTTTGGGTTTTATCTCCAATGTTCGACGGCGTCACCAACCAAGAAAATGACTGACAAGTTTGACAACTCTCCAACATTTCTCATTTCATAGAAAAACTTGCTCCTCCGAGCCTAAAGATGATGAACTAAAATGCTGATATGAATGAGAGAGAAATGACCCTTGACATTTGGCCCCAACCCTAGCACACACACACACAGAGAGAGAGAGACCAGAAGCCTCGTACAAGTACACTGTATAATGTTACCTACAACATATATGTAGCCTCTGGCCTGATTGATGGTCACACTATCACCAAAACCTCAATGATTTCAAAGAGTCACTGAAGTAGACAGAAAGCAGAGGGGGGAAACAAAAACAAAAACAAAAAAAAACAAGATACATTTAACGACTTAACATGCAATTGTAGATCAGAGAGAGGGGGAAGGGAATCTCAAATCACAGTTTTTAAATGTTGTCTCTTCTGTGTGTATCTCTGTTACTCGTATATTTAAAAAAAATTACACACTACCTATTTACAAAAGATACAATCCTATAAGATTACACACTATACAAAAACAAATTGCTACACACACACATACACACTAATCTATAGTTCCAACTACAAAAGTACACACACGAGCTACTGGAATCTGCTAGGTCTGCCGTTATTGAATATTGAATGATTTTATTTACTACTTGGAACTTGGATTAGGGGATTTAATTAAGAGTATATATGGATACGGTCAAGTTTTTTTTCCTTTCTGGGTTTGAGTTTTGAAGTTTCAAGTATATGAAGATATATGAAATAATTATGTACACTGATGAGAAGTCAGTCGGCAAGTCTCCTCCTTGAGAGTCTGAGAGAATCCAACGTGTTAGAATGTTCGAGAAATATAAATCTTATCTCTCCTACTACACTGTACTACTACAACACTGCTACTATATAGAAACATATATTATAGACCAGGAGGGAGTTTTTTGAGTTATGATATACAAAATACTTGAAAATACCTAAATAATTATATACTAGGGAGAATATGTATGAGAGAGAGAAGGAGCATGCCAGCCTCTGCGAGTCTACGAGATGATGATAAATAAGATGTCTCAACACAGAAAATAAAACACAAAAAAAAATCTAAATATATATATAAAAATACCTACGATGATACCAAACAAAACATTGCAGATATTCAGAAAAGGAGTCAAAATACAAACAAAAAAGTCAATTTAAATGTGTATTACAACAACCTACATTAAATACTAATACTACATTTAACTAGGCTTCTGTTAATAAGTGATTATCAAATTTATTCAATAAAAATATACCAAAACAATTTCTCTTAAAAATAACCAAACTGTGTTTTGACTTCTTTACTGCACTTCTTTCCAGTCACAAAAAAAATGCATATCCAATAAAGCCTTTTCACATCTCATGAAATCAGGGCTCCTCTTGTTCTCATCAAAATTATCTCCCTATAATCCCTCTCCCTGCATGATTGACAATTCATAATGTAGAGATAGAGACAGGGATGGAACATATAAGGCTCACTTGTTGGTCGTGCCATGGGTTTCTAGACCAGGTCTCTCACAATCTAGCTGATTTTATTTTCTAGTAGTGAAGCCAGCAGAGCTAGAAGAGCTAGGCTCAAAGAAAGGAGGTAATTGCAATTTGTAATCAAGGGAATTATTAATCAGAGCCAGTGTTGTGTTACAAGCCTTGCGTACTCTACTCACTAAAAGTTTCAAGTTAAAGAGTTCCGGGATCGGAATATCCAACAATACAAACTAGTATAATAGCTAATCTAGAAATACAAATCCCATGTCTACCGTCTTTCACGACTCAAGAGCAAAAAAATCCAATCCTCAAACATATAGCAAAGTTTATTACCTCTGAGTGAAAAATGACACATTGTACACTTTTTTAAAGGATGTCAATCCCACTCAATTTTCTCCCTTCATTTTAAGACTCGAATGGTTCAGAAACAATGCGGAGATTAATTAGGTGGGATCGGGATATTGGGGCTAATTAAAAAAATTTATCATTTAAACTCAAGCTTGTCCAACTAGTCAGTTTTATATTATGCCAAGAAATCCTAGTAGTTTCTTTTCCGCGAACAATTGCCACGGACTTGTCCATAAGAACCAAATAAAAAGTCTTGCTTGTAATCGAAAGAGAAAAAAAAGTCGGGATGTGAGAGAATAGTAAAATGTATATTAATATAGGGAAAGTAATAACATTCATTTGTAGCCTTGGGTGGTAATTGCTCCGCCATATGGGTCCAACTAAACGAGATAATTTCGACTAATGACTCTTGTGCCAAAGTAAGCATGCCGTCTTCCTTTTCGAAACTACACCGAGATGGGAAAAAGCCATGTAAGGATTCTATAAGGATCATATGGAGAGATATACTGGGAATGGCTCTCTTGTGTGTAGATAGCTCCTTGGACTAGACACACAGACAGGGCTTTTCAAGTGCTTGAATATTTGAAAAATGAATTCCCTGTCACAACTCAAAAACTCTCAAAGTCAAAAGCCCTAAACCAAGTACGATGAGATCCTCCTAATGCTCCTTAATGTATGAGTCTATGAATCATCATCCGTGGGGCTCAGTTAAGAAAGCATATTATAGATAACAACATGGAGAGTTCAAGTATAATCGTACATTAAACATATCATCAGGCCGAGAGGGTAGGCCAACCTTTGAGTTTTAAATCTTTGAAAGTTTTCAAGAAAAGCCATTTAATTTCCTCAAATTTTCCACGGACAGTCCCATTTGCTTAATGTTCTGTGTGACGGATTGCATGTGAGTAGATCCATGCGGTTTTTTCTTTTAATTTCGGTTTTTTTTCTTCCCCTCAGTGCTCTGACGGGTTGGAATCGACTAGGCGAGCTTTGTATGCAGCCTATTGAACGGAGAGAAAAGTAGAATAATTTGTAAGGGTGTGTGTGGAGCAATCTAGAAATGTATAGCATGAGTTAGGATGATTATTAACACACCATCATCATCATCATCATCATTATCATGGTATCAATACTCCACTAAGAGTTGTACGCTCTTTTCAAAACCAAGGTCCGGAGTGGTTTGGGCTTTCTGTGTGCCTACACCCTTGATGTAGGCCTATGGGCTCCTACACACGGAGACATTATGAGAGAGTCGAGGAGAACATGATTGCTGAAGACGTCGAATTTTGAAAGACATGAAATAATGACTCTCCCCTGGCTGTTTGATTAATGAATTGGGATATGGGCTGAAAGGCATGTGGCATTCTGAATATTTCACATCACCGTTCTGCATTTCATTCAATTGACTAATAGTCATATGTGTACACACGGGATTCACAATGTTTCCTCGCTCATTGTACGTACATGAACTAAATTGAGCTGGATGTTTAGTTGGTCGTTTTTTGGAACGTTGGAGAGTAGAGGCGAGGTTGGACTATAGACAAATATATTTAGGTAAGTCGTAAGCAGGTAGTAGGAGTACGTAGACAGGGCTCTGAAGGTAGTTGAGGAGCTTATGAAAGGACATAATAAAAAAGAGTATGGAATTGTGCCAGAAGAGCCTTCCAACCTATTCATTTAGAAAATGTCCATTTCTCCAATGCAGGGAAACCAAAGTAATTTGCTAATAAACTGCAATCATATATGGTTTTGAGAAATTAATGGCTTTTCTCTCTCTGGACTTTTTGGGTCACGCTCCATGACCACGACAAAGCATTGAAAAGCTCTAGTGTGCATCCTCTAAAATAATTATCTCTGTGTCCACACAAGTACACACAGACCTTCATCCATTAAAAAAAATATACCACCGGGAATTTATAATCCAGCACCTAAATATAATCTTGCAAGTCGACGCTCTCTCTCTCTCTCTGTCTAAAAAAACATTATTAATTTTCTCCACCTTGTACGAGTATCCCACAGAAAAATCGGGAGAAATTTGATATTCGGGCCTACCCGCCCCGAGTGCGGGTTTTAATTTAAAAGGCCGATACAGAATTAGAATTGCCATTCTTGATTCTTGAACATGAAAGGGTTGGAATTTTGGAATGCCTCGCAGATTATTGAACAGCATATTTGGCCTATCGACACGGAGCCTTGAAAAGGTTGGCTTGAAACGTGTTCATTATTGCTAGTTGTTTGTTTAAATATCTACATCCCACTTTTAATATATATTAAGTAATAGATAAGATTTAGGTTTAGGAAGGATTATTTATCCCACCTACCCACTGCACTAGTCTACGATACATATACCATGAGCAAGGCCCATATCCCAAGCCACACCGTCCAATACACACACAATAACGAACCCGCATTCCCCTTTAAACTAAAGCAAACCCAAGTAGGAATTAATCGAGTGTAACCAACGATAGGTTTGCATGGCCAGTGGTTATTATGCCACCTGAAATTCTTTCAAGGGAAGAAAAAAAAATACCACCACCAGCTTTTTATACCGTGTCTCAAAGAGCTCCTCAGGCTGAGTAATTTAGGGGCCGGCCGTGAACACATACAACTTTCTTAGACACACACCGATACGATACACGTCTTCAAATTCTCAGCCTTGAAAATCGGAAAGCTCCGGAGCACTTCTCTTGTAGTACTCTGTGTAGATTGGTAGGTACTTTCAGAGCCCAGTTCGAAGTTCGGAACTAAATTGTTAGCTTGGAAAACCGGTATGGAATGATTTCCAGTGCTTTCACCTTTAAAGTCTTCGACTAGGGATTTCATTAATTCGAATCAGAGAGGAAAACTTCTCTACCTGCTTTTCAACTCATCCTTTGAAATATGTACAGAAATATTTTTATTGGTAATATGAGCTTAGGAATTTGGACGATGATACGGCCTAGGATATTGTGGATTTGTGGAAGGACCTTTTTCCTTAAGGCTCGAGAGGGGGAAAGGGAAAGAGGAGACATGAGACATAGTTGGTGCCGGGTTGACAACGTGCCATATGTTTTTTTGAAGGTTACAAGGAAAGGCTTTCTCTCCTTGAGCTTTGGACTGTTGGATGGTCTAATACTTTCTCCCTCTCGGTCCTCTCTCCCTATTTCCTACGACAAGTAGTTAAGGTTATCCTTCCTTTATGCTTATATATAAAAAAAAATACATGTATATAAAAAAAGCCAGAAGGCTTGCTTTTATCTACTCTCTCGGACTTTTGGTCCATTTTGGGGAAAATTGTATAAAAAATTGAGTACGGGCTAACTTTGTGTTGGTTGTGTGGGCATAGGCCCCTCCATGTGCTGACTAGTACAAAGTATATAGTAAGTAGACTAAGTGACCAAGGGCTATTAACAAGTCTTTTACTTTCTCTCATGTTTTATAACTCCAATATATTTCCTATTACTCTGGCTGGAGAGTGACCATTAAGCCTTGGCTTTGATATCTTTGAGCTAAGCCAAACGAAGCATTTATATCGCAGAGGGCCAAGGGCTCTTTTAAATCAGTCTTTGGGTTTAATGTCTTTTGATCTCTGAAAGAGAGCTGAGTTAGTTGGGAGCCTGTTACGAACTGCTTGAGCAAAAGTAAGAGCGACCAAGAGGCTACCTTCTCAGCTTGTTAGTCTGTGTAAGAGCCAGGGTAGACCAGATAACGCTTCTCTCTACTTGTCGTCAAAATGTCGCCGGGGTAACCCCACCCCCCCCTCCAGCCCTAGTTTTTTAAACCGAGAAATAATCTTCAATTGTCTATTGGACATTTCTCTAGGTCTTCCCCACGTGTTTGATACGTGTGTGGTACTGAAACGATCCCCACTTAATTCCTAGTTTAAAAAAACACGTATACAATAATAATTCGTTATGAGAAAATGTGTAATATTTCATATCATTTTTCATCCACTTGGACATCTCCCTGTCCTTGTCTTTCCGTACGGCTACTATAAGGCTTGAGTAAAACAGATGGATGTAATTCTCAAAATTATACTTCCCCCTTTTGTCTCCCCCACCGTTCGTATCTCTTCTAAGAGGTTTGAGGTAAGGCAGAGGTAACTCGTTAGGAATTAATCGTTATGGTTCTTCTTAACCATGAACTACGTTGATACGAGGATGATGCATGTCCATTATACAACACACGGGACGAAAAACTGGTCGGAATTATGGCTGTCTTGGTGTGTTTTATACTCATCTGTAACATGTAATTATCCTACATCATTTGCCCTGTTCTCTCGGCTAGAGAGGATTATCTCATATCCATATCACATAATATTATCCTACGCTTCGTTTCTCTCTCTACCTACTAGACTCCCTCAGAATGGACGTGATGGGCCTCTTTAAGACTTAAAAGAAAAGATAGAAGCTCCTATGTAGTTTCTAAGAGGGTTTAGTAAGTGAGAAAGATTTTAATACTCGGGGTTTTACACTGAGCAAAACAACAAGGAATAAATTTGATGTGAACTAGGCTGACCTGTGACCAAGGGTCATGAGATAGTTTGTTGCAGTGATTTATCCAAAGGTCATGACAGAGGGTCATGCTATAGGTTGCTAAATAGGCCGGAGCTGTTGATAGTGGAAGAGGATGGGGGATTTGATGAGTTTATGACATGTGTAATCTACTCGGGTTGATATCTAGGATAATATTTACGACATTTTAAACTTTATGCTTTAATAATTATCTAAAGTCTTGTTTTAATTCCTGGACATGTCTAAATATCCCACTGGAGAAGAGTGTTATCGTATTTATAAATCTTGATGTAAAATGTTTAAAAGGCTCTCTTGATCTGAGACTTGACAAGTCGGTGGATCTCTCTCTGACGGCTCAGAAGCACAAGGAATCTGAAAGTCAATTATATTTAATTCCTTTCACGTCGTCTGCATTAAAAAGCTGAAGTTGCTTTGAGAAATGAGCCCAAACATAAAATATAAATCTCCCTTCACAAAAAAGTACTCTCGTCCATGAAAAGTTTCATCCGGTGGAGCTTTTTGGTATGAAAAGAACACGTTGAAAGTTGATTATGCCATCTTTTCTAATTTTCTCTGCTTCTTTTAATCTAAAAAAGGACTTCCTTTCCGAACCTTATTTGTGGATCGAGAGAAGAGGTGAAACAAAAACTTGAGTAAACACAAACTTAGCTTAGCCATCGTAATTGTAAAAGACTAAAAAAAAATCTGAAACGTTCAATTTCGGTCGTACATACTTTGCCCATCATTCCATATAAAAAAGCTCCCCTACTCCACGTTCATGATTACTAATGTAATACAAACTAATGAATCCTTAGTTCCCCTATCCATCCATGGCCTAGTCTATCTCTCTCTGCAGCTTCAATCCCCGGCCTTAAAAACCTACCAACCTACTACTGGATTGGCTACTACCTTCATTAAAAAATCCACATTAATTCCGTCCTTTAATAAAAACTATATCCATCTCTGTGCACACACAGAAAAGAAAACTCCACAGAGGTTCAGGTTCAGCAGGATTATCATGATCATCCTCATCATCATGGAGATGATGATGATGAGGAATCTTAAATTTAACTTTAACCCTAGGCCGACTCTTGAAAAAATTCCACGATAATTCAATGAAAAAACTACACATTTAAATTGACCGTAGTATCTGTGATTACTCGGAGACTCTTGACTATCTTTTTGAGCGGATGGGTTTACTCGGTCGCGGTTAGAGTATTTTACGCTAATACATTCTTGATTCCAAGGCCAGGGTGGATAGGTAGGAGAGTTGTCGAGGGGAGGTATTTAATTTGGGTCCTTGGGACCAGACGAGTCCTAAGGATAATTTTGTTGCCTGTGATACTCTCTCTGTCTGTATTTTATAGATCATTTGTGGTCCAATCATCTGGGTAATCATGTGAATTAGAGGTGATTTGGGGATCATCAAGTTTTTCAAGAAGAGGGTTGGCCTTTTTAAATCAAGAGACCAGGTCAGGAGGAAAGATGGGTTTTACAGACTACTAAATATCTTGGGATTTGATTGCAACGGTTCATATCGTATTTATTTCATGAGGGCTTGTGCATTTAAATTTAGGATGGGTCAGGGCTGAGACGGGATTTGAATTTTGAAACCTTTAATTACTCACCAAGCATGGAAATAATAATCTACCCTCGTTTCAAAGCTTGATGTTCCATCTCAGCTTGACACAGACAGTTCTATTCTGACAAGACTCGGTAGCAATTATCCTGCATCTACACCCTGGAAATAGTTAAGGTTTCAAACTCTGGAATATTTAAAATTAGGAATATATCCAACGGGCTAGTAGTGTAAATTGTAAATATATAGTAATTTCCAACTCATCCCAAGGAGTTTAAATTTTAAACCTCTGCGGCCATAATAGTAGAGATTATGTATGCATATGAGGACTGTTATTAAGTAAGACGGTTGTCCTCCTCATCATGCTGAGAGAGAGAGGAGGTAATTCAATCCTTGAGTGGTGGCAGAGTTAGTCGTGGTGGTTAAATTCAATGTTGACTGCTCAAGTGTCTTTCAAGTCTGAGATGCTCCCAGGTTTAAAAGCCGGCGAAATTCTGAGAAGTCCAAATTTACAAATGTCATTGGGAAAATGTGAGATGCGGTTGGATATTCTGCGGCTGCTGGAATGGCAAAAATCCCGTGGTAATGACTGATACGAGAGACGCCAAAAGCAAAGGATGATTTATCATCTTCTCCCTTCTCTTATTTAAAAGTCTTTGACGATCCTTGCGGCCTTAGTTAATTTTTTTCCCTCTCACAGAGTTGAACTAGTTACAAAGAACTGGATGAGATTGTAGGAAATTTTGTCCTGCCTCATCTTTGCTGGAGTCTTGGGTCGGTTCTACAATTACCACCATTACGAAGGTATGCCACACCTTGTCTTTTGAAAAATTGACTCTTGGAGACCTCTCATGTTTATTAGAGGGATAAATTGCCCAATTCACAATTCAAGTCCTCCGAAAAGGGAGGGTCATTGTTGTAACGAGTTACGATTGCTTAATCGCTTCTACAATTACATGTCAGTCATTGCATGGGAATTGACGATTCCTTTCTATGCAAGCTGAAATAATACATCTCGAGTTTAACAACCCGTTTCCACACATATTGAGCTGAGAGAGGTGTGTGTAATCCAACTGGACACTCAATTCCCCGTGCTAGTAATCTTTCCATGTTTTTAATATCCTTAAAATAGCTGCCAAAGGACATTAAGTTTTTATATGGCTGCACACCCAAGTCCAGCTTCCCTTATGCCCTTGTGGTGATACTGGTGATAGGAATTGGATGGGCTTGAGAGATCCAGAAGGACCTGTTTTTTTAATCCGACAACTGAAGCTTGGATCTGACATGTCCATTAAGAACGAGACCAATTTCGCAATAAGTCTTGACAGCGTGAACACTATGTTTGGGTTTTGCTAGCCGACTATAGCTAGTAGCTATCCAATAGGGTATTTGTCCCTTGATGGGCTAGTATAAATTTATATGGTATTATTGGAGAGTTCATTTGTCAGAATTGTGTAAAAACAACATATGCCTCCCTCCCCACACTCTATAGGACTAGGCACTAAAGTTCATACCGAGACGAGACTTGATCTCCTATTCAAAATTCACATTACGTTTACAACTTCTCTATTTGGATTCGGTAATGGACTGCCACACACATACCTGGATGACATAACAACCCACTCGGATATTCTCCTAGATTCAAACCTTGCCAGAGGTAGACCTCAGACAGACCCTTGTCGACTGTGTCAATATTCCACTTTGTATTCGAAATTATGTAAACACACACACATGATGACAAAGGCGTTCCTTTCACAGAGAGAGACGATCCATCCGCTCATATCCTTTGGGTTGACAAGAATTCAAATTTCAAATGTAAGGAAACCGGTATTTCCAATTTAAACAAAGAGAGATATATTTATATACATTTCCTCGGGTTGGAAAAATAGTAGATTTGTCAAAAATATAACATGTAAATATGAAGCGTCAAGAGTGGCCTTAAGCCATACGACTTCATACGAGTTGATTTACTTGGGATATATCACAAGTACCTCGTTACAATATAGACTTAGATCTATTCTCTATATTTATATGCCATCTTGCATCCATCAGAGTTTTCTATACACCCTTATAAACGGATTCATCATTAGTCATCGAAATATTCTAAATGGAAACCGTACTCGAAAATACATACAAAAGCCTGCCCTGTGCAAACACTGAACACATGGACAAGAGCTCGTACACTCTCATTTGGAATTACACTCATTCCATACTGTGAACATGCCTCTGTGTCCCCACTTGAGAAAGATCTCATCCGAAATTCACATTCGGATTGATACCCGATACATAATAATAACTTATATGTCAGTCTAAGAGAAAGCAAAGAGAACTATCCACTCCCTCGGGCTTTATCCTCTTGATTTTAAATGCCTCATGTCATTGTCATTGTCATCTGGTCGATGTCCATTTCCACTCATATTTCCCTGTCCTGGAGATCAGACCCCAAACAATCCCGTCACACCCGAATCCTCAAAAGGGGGGAGTCTCGATACGAAAACCCGCTCTAATGTGTGTTCATGTACTTTTCTGCCCTTTTAAATTATGAACTGCAGTGAAGAAGCTAATGTGGCTTTCTGCACTCAACTTGAAGCTTAGAGAGGGCCTTATCAAATGATAAAGTGGATCTTGTATCATTATATATTTCCTCACGACTTTATTGTTCTCAGCTCTTGAAATCAAAAGCTGCAAGGCTCAGAGGTAGTTTAGAAAAGTTTTTTTGAATGCTGCCCTGACATTTAATATAATGGTTAGCTGATTAGCCAATCCACGAGGCGTGTTTTTTTTTCATCTTATTCTTGGCTCATGCAGTAATTCCAATAAATAATCTGACCTCGTCATACTCTGTACATAATATTCTACACACATCATCACCATACACACTACATTAGATGAGAATACTGTTCCTAGTGGCTTTAGTAGCATCATCATGTATATACCCAAGGGGTTCTTCATCATTGAAACTGCTCAGTTCAGCCTCTAAAGCCATTAGGAATGATGAGAGAATGAGTTTGCAAAAATCAACTGAGCAATCACAAGGAAAATTGTGAGATCCACCCACGAGAGAGAGAGATTTTTTTTATATTTTTAAAGGCAAGGTCTACCTGTGGACTGTAGACTTGATAATACAATAGTATCACAAACTATGTAGACACATGGGATTTGAATTGTGTACATAGATAACATTACACGAAATGAAATGAACAACGAAACAATTAATTTAAAAAGTCCAAAGAGTCCAATTTACAACTACCTTCTCAACCCGTCCGTCCACTATGTGCCACGCCTGGGTTACTATATATTATTATCTGTGCTTTGGTGAGGCTGGGATGGCACAACGCAGACAAATACCAAATCCATCCCTGGGATCCTTTTTTGCATCTTTTTTGGGTTTGTTAGCTTGGTGAGCGAAACAATCAACAATCACTTAGATGAAGGCTAATTGTCTACATTTTCGCAAGCACACTCACATGAAACGATGGGATGAAACGATGGGACGAATAATGCATAATAAATTATTTCAAATACATGTACTCATAGTTCTATGGCTAGGACCCATTACACGAGGCATTAGTATAACACTACCTGTACACAGACCCTACCTGGTTTATTTTCCATCAGCTTAAAATCATGTGTCCTAGCAGAGGATTCTACCACATTTATGCGTGCGTGCGACATTTATGCCCAGACAAATGTGCCTGGAGACAAAAATTGAGTTAACAACTCGGTACCTCTTGTCATTATCATCAATCAATATTTTCATTACTTAAAATCAGTATTGTGCAGATCTATAAATGTACATTTACCCATGCTAATATTCGTTGCCTTTGAAATTTTTTATTGTCACCTATGTCTCAGGCATATTTGTCCGGGCATATTTGTATTGACATAAATGTCGCAACGTATTAAATTTCAGAGCTAAAAAGTCCTGGCAAGCTTGTTAATGCCTTGTAGTTATTTAATTTTTTCTTATAAATCCCATATCCCAACTTACAATTACATGATGTACTTGGTAACTCGGCTCTAGTAGTTGATACTTGAGGTAGTGAGAAAGAGAGAGCGGATTTGGTTTGAATTGGATATTGGCCCAGCCTACCTTAGCTGATGATGATATGCCATTATGTTCATATATAAAATAAATACTCCTGCCTCCTACATCCAAGAACAATGCTAACATTTCATTACATCTCATTACAACACAGCCGGAGCGGATTTATAAAAAAAGCCCATCCGTCCATGGAGTCCATGGAGTGAATGTGTGTTGTGCAGATTTTTTTGCTTTTGCAAAGTCATTTAGGTGACTTCCTCTCATCATCATTTTATTGTGTGTAGGCATCTCATCTCTCTCTCTACTATTTCAAGGCTTTGGTTTCATCTCTCTCCTCTGTGAGATTCAATTGGTATTCAATTCCAAGTCTATTATATAATAATATATTGCCCATACGTACGACTATAATAGAGACAGCCCTGGCTTTGTACATAATTGCAATTTGCAATTACAACACTCACAAAAGCAGAAACAGATCCACATACGAGCCTCATATAATAATGAGACTTGCTCAAAGGGGCAAAAAAATTCAGCAAATAAATCAACTTATCTTGGTCACATTAAATTATACAAGGACTGACATCCCCACACAATTTATTTCCATGCTGATTCCCTGAATTTATTGTGTGCGGATGATGTCGTAGTTCAAAAAATCCCATTCTCTTCCCTGAAATCATTGTACCAAGATTTTGTTTTGTGCGAAAAAAAAAACTTAGAACCTTGTGCATTGTCTCTGGTAGGAAGCTGGAGTTGGCTCTTGTTGCAAAATACAGTGGAGAAAAAGTAGTAAGTAGGAGTTTTAATGAAAGGAGCATAACTTATTTGGCAGTGTATGAAATGTGTGAAACCCCATAGAGTCTTTATTCAATTACCAAATTCTCTAATGGGTTGATCATGACAGATCCTGGGTGCCTAAGCTGTATGAAGATTGAGGATGTGTGAATACGGTATCAAAATCCTCCAATGCTTGAGTTGTGAGTGACTGAAATGCATGTGTACTTTGTGTACCGGAGGGATAAAAAGGGACGCTCTCTGGAGTGGAGAGCGGAGATGGAGGATTGGATTGTTGTAAATTGTCCCGCTCCATGTACTACAGAACAATGAGACATTGTTTCAAACGAGCTGAGGATTAAAGCCAGCCCATCAAATAAGTCTCAACTAGAGAGACGATCCGAAGGAAATGTTGTTGACTCTCATGCCCTCATATATCCTAGAGTCAAGTAGGCTCTCGGAGTAGTAGTTAGTATTAGTAGTGATGCATAAATAGTAGTAGTTGTAGTAGTAATAGTAAGTTGGTAGTAGTGGAATTATTTTGAACATTTGAACAGGACTCAATTATATCTAATGGGGAGCCTCGCCAACTTAACGAGTGATGAACTCCACTTGAAACACATGAGATGAGATTCGCCTCTTGTTTCCATGTTCGAGTGCTCAAAATCTTCAAATCCTCGCCACCAATGCAAAAACCGAGAATAAATACTTTTTAAGCTTGATAGATGACAAGTCCTTGGTCGTGTGTTCGGGGACAGATGAAAGTTTAATTTGCCCATTTGTACAATATCCACTCACCAGTACAGGACAGGTCCACACCTCGCTAGCTCTTTATTTTGACTCGTGTATAAGCTCTCACTCCCTCAAACTATTAATGACCGGCTTATCGGGATTCATAAGAGTTCGAGGGACTCGCAGATTAGGGAAGCATGTGACCTCTTGGGATTATTTTTCAAGCCCGACACTCAGCCCTTGATTTTAGGATTTTGTTTTTGAAAATCTACACAACTCGCAAAGATCGATGCGGTTGTAATTAATTTTGGGGCCTAAAAATTTACCCCGAATATTTTCAATATCCTCAGACCCTCCAGACTACTTATTTTAAGTCCCACAACCCATTTTCAAAAAGATTGGGGAATACCATATAGAATTTAATTCTCGGAGTCGGGAGATAGAAATTACGTAGCAGAATCAAGGAATCCGGAAAATTCCAGAGAAAGTCCTATCACCACCATCCACTCTCTGTCCTATATAAACCATCCAAGCTCCACAATGGACCACTTTCAAATGACTTACAAGCAGAATCTGAAAAGCTGCTGGGGCATATATGAATCCATACATGCATCCGAAATTCCATGTCCAGGAATGTGAAGAGTCTAGAGTCCACACTGCCCTGCCATAGCCCAGCGATTTTCCACTTTATCTCTAGACAATCCTCTAAGCCCCTATAGTGGCTTTAGTTCATAGGAATAAAATCTGAGATAGTAAAACACCACCATAGGCTAAACTCTACGTTTGAAATATAAAGTTGACTACTGACTGACAGATAGAACTCTCTGCTGGTGTAGTAGTCTTGGTGAATTGAATTAATTTGAAATTTGAATGGACTGGGCTGGTTGACGGGCATGGCGTTGGTTGCTGGCTGCATTCTCCTGCTACTATCTAGCAAATAAGTTTTGAGATGTGATGTTCGAATGTATATGGGGACCGAATCTAGAAGCTGGTAGTAGGGGCTTAATACCCACACACATACAGAGGCATTGTAGTAATGTAATTGAAGATGAGATGAGATGAATGTTCCATAGATTTCCAAGGTACTCCACCCTTTTATTTAATTTCTAAATATCACAATCAGTTGAGAGCTGACGCTTGCTCGTCTCCTCGACTCTCGAACAATGTACAAGATGGATATATGCATATATGTGTATATATATGCATATTCACAAGTAATTGGGATAGGTAGTAAATAATATTCTCTCAATATGCATCAAATTGCCACCATGGTTAAACTATAACAATATAGTAAAGCATCCCAGGCAGTCCTTGTCGTGTTTGAGGGCAATGAAATTGCTAAATTACAATCCAAAAAAGGTTTAATGAAACGAATGGGCTATTATGCATTAGTACAGACAGGGTATTATACAGCTTGGATTTTTTTCCATCTGTATTTCGAAAAAAATATCTCAGCTCCAATTTGCTCTCGTAAGGAAAACTGCAGACGCTGTATTGAGTAGTGGGACAAATATTGAATATTTATTTAAGTGTCCAAAAGGCAGCAACTGAAAGTTAGTACAATGCATATTTTATGTACATGTTATTTGGACAAGATACTTTCAATCTGGCTTAGATTGGGCGTAAAATAATAATTTCTAAATGATTGAGCTACCTTTAATAGCTCCGTCTACAATCTACACATTCTAGAGAGATGAATGCCGGGTTGTAAAGGATGCTTAAAGCTAACAATGAATTATGAAATACTGCCGGCTCCATTCCACCAGAATATGCTAAACACAAGTGGAAAACAAATAATTCCTTTGCACGGATTATTGAAATGAATTTTTTCACACACATTTCCCCCACCGCTTTCCACTCTCAACTCTTGACTAATAAAGTAGATGGTTAGGGAGACTTTGATAGGATTTCTTCCAACTAGTGAATACTAAAGAACTAGACCACATCCGATGATGCTTCTGCACTTACAATTAATATCCAGCCTCTCTCGCTTCAAACTATTTTCCCCGCGGAGTAGAATACGTAAAGGCCGAAGCGTCGTCCTCCAAGCCTGGCTCAAGTATTTTATCTGTAACGATCTGAATAATGTTTCGTTTCAGAGGCTATTTCCTATGTGTAAAAGGCTGCTGTCTTGTAACTTGTAACTTGTAAATTATTTTTAAGAGAAAAAAAAAAGACATCCACTCTGGTCGAACGACGAAAGGATCCTTGTACCGAGTTGTACTACTTCATTACAAAATGCTCTTCTTCAGTCTTCTTGAGTCTTGAGCATGTTTTTGTCGGTGGCATGGCTGCTGAGAAGCCCGTTTTTTTACTCTTCCATACTTGTGTGTGGCACTTAAAGATAATTAATGATTTAAAATCTTGATGACCGCACCGACACGTTTTGTATTTATGATGCATTTCTAAACTCAAACGACTCGAGGGGCTCGTCCACGTGCGAAGGACTTGGGCATTAGCACAGGGGCTTTGGAATACTGATTTATGGACCACAACAGTCACGTAGTACATGTATACACGCATTTACATAGTACTTGACTGGGAAAGTGTATCAATCACCCTGTCTGCCTTTTTTTTCCTTACAATAATTCACTTGTGTAATAGTTTCATGTTACAAGCAATTCAAGCCTTTCGGCACTAAAATATGAATTAGATCTCAGGATTACCAATTGTGCCTGGAGGTCTCTCAGCTTCTTACATTCAAATCATATAAAAGCCTAAGCAGATCGCACAGTATTATAAAACGTAATTTTTACGCGTTAAAAGCAAATTCCGGATACCCGGGGATTAAAATACACCAAATCGTATCGTGTCCCGGGTGAGCTCTAACTATTTTCTCCAGGACTCCATTATTCGTAGATACGTACAAGAGAACTGTTTTCGGTTTACAAACCTAGCAACCACGAACCTAGGATGTAGTGAGGGATTTAAATTTAAATTCTCCCTTGCAAACCCATGCGGTTTGGAGTAAGTTCTTTATGTCAAGATGGGCATTAATGGGCACTTGACATACAGTCTAGCCATGCAAGTTCCAAAATACACTTACAAGATACAAGTGGACAGTCCATTCCCAAATAATGCACTTGAGTGTATGGAACTTTTTACTATGGGACATAATATAAACGAGCTGGTCTTATGGATCCAAAAACCTTTCGGGACAATAAGGTCTGTCTGCTTCACAGTACAGTCCAGTTGTACACTCCACACCCCCACTGCCAGACCCACAATCCAGCATACATGGAGATTGGAATAAGGGCAGGCACAAGCTGTTATCTCTCCGGAAAAAGAATGAATTCGAAACATTAAAAATCAGATCACGTCCTTCCTTTTGCCAGTCATGCTATCCTAAACCCCCATGCCACGGAAGACTAATGCCAAGCCCAAGTTACCTCATACCACCACCACCATGTCCATGGTGAACTTAAAAGGGTCTCTTATCCTACATTGCATTGAGCTACCTTACCAAATCGTTGATGGAAAAAAATTCAGTTTCACTCCACAAGGCTCAAAAAATCTCTCCTGTGAGGCAGTCCATTTTTGGCCAAGAACGAATGCCAGTAGTTTAGCCTAATATGTCATAATAAAACCCAGGTGGATTGGCTTTGACTTTGCCTTCCCAAAAACGTACACATATAAAAGTCTAAATTTTTAAAAAGGATACCAATTAATTTTACAATTTACCCTGGGAGTTTTGTTAATTACTGTAATTACCTCGGCTACCAAACTAAGAAGACATTCACCACATCCGCAGAGACGACGAGTGAGGTGAGCAGGGTTTTAAGTAATGTGTAGAATGGCTCCAGTTGGAAGTTGGATGTGTTAGACCTTGAATGTTGGATCGGAGCATAATCCACGTTTTTATCAGCACTAGAGAGTTATTAGCCAGTTCCTTGGACTCGAAATGGAATATTTTATGATCTGGTTAATTACATGTTATTACTTGTAGCGAACACACAGCTCTATAACTTACTTAGGAGAACAAGGTGGAATTTTGTGGGAATTTTCATTTCTTTAGCTTAAGCCCTACTTGGATATTGGCTCAAATATCGTTTCCAAATTAATTTATGATACAGTGGCATGGGTGGAAGCCTGGAAAAGGGAGGTTGGGTTTTGGGAATGACTATAGACTACGTGTGGAATGACACTCTATAATGAAACAGAGCTCCTGGGTTATGTGCTAGAGTGGCAAGCACGCGTAACGATGAAACAGGTTCGAGACTCGGGAGTGGCAGGAATATTTTTCTGTTGGCATTCATGGTGATGTTCTTTTATTTGTATAAATGGACTTTTCTTGAGATGCAAAATTAAACCGAACCGCTTTCGGAGGATCGGATTCACTTATCAATAGTAGTACCGATACCATAATGTTCGGACAATTTTTTTTTTTACTAAACTCTAAGCATGTATTATAGTTACCCGTTTTATAACAACAGATCGATTCTTAAATGGAATTACACACACGTCTTGTTTTCCGTCGCACAAAAGCTGAGTCATAAATTAGGACGTTTTAAGAAACTTTATAGGCCTGAAATTATGAAGGCGTATTGAGAGAGTTGATCTCGATGTATTTATATTTCATTATTTATTGACAAGGGGATACTTTATGAGGATAGCTTTTGTCTTATAAAGTGAGGACCATTGGCAAATGTGCACATAATGTATTGTATCAAATTCCAAGGTCAACCCCAACACGACGAGTTAAACTCATAATGACTGTTAATACTAGGGTCGAAACTAGTCATTAAATGGGACTGTCAAATCCTCAGTCATTATATTATGAATCAAGGATATATTTATTAATACACGGGCTCTCCTCCAACTTCCAAGCCAAGTGTGCACCATTCAAATGTCCATGCTATTAAATACAATGGGAGTCCAGAATTGGCCAAAGTTGTAAGCTCGTAAAATGTCAAGCGGATTGTCTTATTGTTAGGTGTATGAATTGGGCATCATGAATAATGCACTGAGAGGTTCGACATGGTGACGATGGTGGTGGTGGTCAAATTAGGAATTCTACAACGGAGGTGCAGCCAGTCTCCTTCTCACCCCGTAAATACAGATCGACTGTATGTAAATATGTGTACGATCATCATCCTCTCCAGGCCAATAACGAAGCTCGTGTCGTGTTTTGCGTATTAAAAGTACACACTCGTGTCAAGGGAGGTGGTGGGAGCACACCAGCTGAATCCAGTGTAAAAGACTTGTCGCAGGGATATGATAGGATGTTCAGGACAATATAGACTAACTATGAGGAGTAACAGGATCGGAAGGATTTATTGGAGTTGTAGTCACTTAAGTTTACACTCAAGTAGACAGATCGATGGGATTTGTGTCGACATAAATGGAATACCTTATGCAAAACTGGGATGAGTAAATCTGTACATCTCGGAGGCTTGATGAATTTCTGATTCGGAATTATCTGTACATGGTATGCCGGTCTTGTCCTTGGCTGATTCGTTATTCCGAATGAGTTATGGACTTGTTGTGTCATGTGTCGTAGGGAATGAGAACAGAGAACTCCATTTACGAGTCTCACAACGCCACCTTACTCCATGACTATATACGGCTGTGGAAAACTGATCGAAAGCGTATCACTCCAGTATCATGCACAAACAACTCACCGAACCCCATGAATCCTTAGATGAGAGCCAAATCCACTAGCATACGAGCCTACATAATTCCACACGGGTCATTCATAATCTCTCCCGGCTCCACGTGCTCATTAGTAAAAAAAAAGTTAACAAGCCTTTTCCCAACGCATTAATCCACCGAATCCGCTATGGCCAGAAACGAGGACAGGGATTAATATCTCCGTCACAAGCCCGACCAGGAAATGTCCCCAGCAGTCCCATTTCTATAATTCAGTTAACTCCTTTTTATTAACTCAAAAACGCCTACAATTACCTCGTGTCCATTATGTTTTTTTATTCTTCGATCGATTCTCCGATTTCTGCGATGCATTTTCAGAGTCCAAGTTCGACGTAGAACCTTAGGAAGTTGGGATATTTTCTCTTTGCAAAATCTACCAATTTTCTACTACTTTCCTCCACTCATAATATTTCAGCATTATACATAGAGACTCTCCAGAGTCAGAAGTAGTACCAGTACGTACAGAAAAGAGTACAAACGAACCAAGGTGGTTTATTATATAGTAGGAAAGAGCTGGTCGGGAAGTAAGATGAGAGCTTCTCCATATTATTTTGTGTTCCATAGAGCAAAAGCGATAGAAAACTAATCGCGTATTTCATTTCCTACTTGACAGCCCCATCCCATCATTCATGTAATAATACTAATAATATTCTATCTTCCATAATATTTATATCGATAGAACTCCAAGGGGAAGTTGGTGCTTAGGTACATAGGGAATCTTGTCGAAAAGCTCTTCTCCAACCAGACCATAGTTTGCTCAAGAGAGACCGAGTTGACTTTATATTGCCAACGGTGATCGTTGTCATGTAATGTGACATGAAGCGTGAGTAGTGTACCCCCACAGCCAATGCAACGTGAAGGCTGAGTGCATACAAGTCTATCTCGGTCTCTGCAGGATGTACGAGTTTGAAATTAGATCGGAAACCAATTGAGTTCAAATTTTCACTCTTTTAAAAATAAAATAAAGCTATAGAAAAGGGATGATGGGGAGTCCAAATTTTGTCGAGAGATGAGAAAGTAACGACTTATTTTTTAGTCATTTCCAGCCGTCCTCCTCTGTTCTATGTCATCTATCGACGTCGACATGCCATCCCTGAGAGAGTGCCAGCCAAGACCCACAGCACCCTTGTAGTCTCTCCAATCTCATAATCTCTGTTTGTGTGTTTTTGTGTATCGATAAGTCTTCGACACATCTACTCCTATATTTGTACATGGGGGTGGTGGTGGTAATACCGGCATAGGAAATTCATGTTCAAGGGATATAGCAGAGTAGAGGGAGAAGACTACGTGAGCAAGAGTTGGGTTGGCTGTTGGTAATATAAATTGAATGTGTTTATTAGGTTTGGCCTAACTGAATTGTAAAGGTTGGTTGATTTCGATTTCATGTTGCCTTTTCATCCAAGCCGGCCGGGATGATGGCGGTGGTGGTAGATGGATATTTAGATTTAGGCAAATAGGGACACAAGGTTCCCTTCTGCCCTGGATATCCACATACTAGAGCAGAGCCCTAAAAAGCACTAGCTCCATAGACTTGACACGTAGGAAATGCAGTGAATGTACTTCCAAAAACTCTCGTGCATATAGGTTGTAGAGTATTGTTATAGAATATTATAAGTTAAACTTTATAGCCTCATCAGATCATTCCTCGCTCACTATGGCTGAATCCTCCAAGCTTGTTCCAAAGTCTCGAACGAAACGAGCCCAAAGATCTTGTTTAATTCTAAAGTAAAGAACACGCATGGATCGATAAGTACGGTGTGTAGGCGTCAGTCGGGTTGGTAGTTGGACGATTGTGCAGAAAACACCCGGCTGCTTCTATTCCTGAAGGGAAAAGTTACCGATACCCGAAAGCCGGTGTGGTTGTGTTTCTCTCTAGTCCCTCCTTGTGTGTATATTACCGAGTTGATATGTCATGCTCCTCTCATATACAAAACCGGCGTTCTTGCTCTAAGCCGTCATTAAAATATCCGTGTGGATCCTTCTCTAATATATTATATCGACTATATATGAGCAGATTTGAAAGTAGTGGAGAATCGGGTTGGATAGAAAAGGCCGGGTATCTAAAGTCAAGGATTTAGAGCCCGAACTCTTGTACGTGACTGCACTCGGCTATAGTATATCCAATATCTAGAGATTCTAGATGCAACACGGGGAAAAATTTGCCATCATCAACATCTTGAGGGAGGATATGAAAATGAATGGGAATCGGTTCCGTCCTCTGGGCTACACATCACATCTCTCGTAGCTCTCAAAAGTCCATAAGGCAGATATTAAAGGGGAGCGTGGAGATTATGTAATGTTGAGCTGTGAAGGAATTTGATAAAATTCCAATTTGAAAATCTCCAAGGGGAAGTGCTTACTCCGCTCAACATCATTTATAGTAAATCAGGCGTTGATAACTTTGGCATATTCTCAGAATTTATGATCTGTGCCC
The DNA here is from genome assembly GCA_034694785.1 of Agrenia bidenticulata. Taxonomy (NCBI): domain Eukaryota; kingdom Metazoa; phylum Arthropoda; class Collembola; order Entomobryomorpha; family Isotomidae; genus Agrenia; species Agrenia bidenticulata. The sequence goes on along the minus strand of JAQFYM010000031.1, from coordinate 134,436 downwards.
TTTCCACCTCTCAGAAGTTGGTTCTTGGATTGGAAGTCTATGAATTTTAAACACTCTCTAGAACTAAAGTGGAGAGAGAGAGAGTCAGCTTCTTCTACTTGAAGAAATGTGGATTTATATTTATGTGCATTGTATAGTTGTGTCCTGTCAACCACAACTCTGTCAGGGAATGTTGTTAAACTATTCAGACTTCATTCTTAGCCTTCTCCAAGGATTAGCAAAGTAGACACCAGACACACATATACGTACACATCTCTCTGCGTAAATTTAAGCTCATTCATGAACAAAAAAAGTTGAATTCATTTAATAGATGCCATGTTCCATGTGTCGTTTCCACTACTACATCCCAGACTACTAAGCATTAGTGGATAATGGTTAGGCTCGGATGTTGAATTAGTTGGAAGTTCCAACTTGCAACTTAAGTTGTGAGATAAAATCTTGATTTGATGAGGATGCATCATCATTATCATCAAGAGGAAACACACAGACAAGAAGGTGGTACGTCCTACTGGCTTTTGATGCGCACTTTATATCGCTTTAATTAAAAACTAACCAGATAAATCCATTCTACGTTTAGAGCAATGAGTAGAAGGTTGAAATCCACTTGGGTGTGTGAATTTCAGTGTGTGGGCTTGAGTTTGAATGGATTTTGACATTCTCAGCTTCTACCCTCTAACTTTTCCTTATGAATTGGAAAATCTAATCCAACTTAGGTGTCCATGTCTATAGGGGCTTCACCAAGACTAAATATTTGTTGTCATTTAAACCTATGAGAGTATGACTGAAGGGCAAGCGTCTTGTCATTGACTGGAGACTCGAGTCTCGAAACCCCAAGAAACGTGAGAATTGAGGACGTAGTGATCCAAGAATTTACCTTCAAATTCCATTTGACGTGTTTATAAAATAAAGGGATTAAGATTAAGATGAACACGCCACACACTTAGACTTACACACTAAAGGCCCATCCATCCACTCCTTTATCCCCGGAGTATCAATCACCTCCCGAGATCTCGAACACTCTTGTAATATTTCCCTCTCGTCTCCTCAGCCTTTCGTCACTCCCGAGAAATTAAAAAAGCTCCGAGTTGGCCAAGAAGTTTGGTGGGGAAGAGAGCTGGGGCCGTCCGGGGTGGATGATCCCCCCAAAAAGGTTGAACGACAAAGCGAGTGAGATATCTTAATAATCTTAATGCCAAGTTAATGCATGTTCCTCCGTCTCAAATTATCATGTTTAACTATCTCTCTTCTTTTCCCTTCAGAGTTCGATACCATGAGAGATTACGGGGCTCATACATTCTGCACATATGTATGAGAGAGACTCGAGGCACTCGAGCTATATGCCATGGCTCCGGTGTAGTAATATCTTTTTAGTATTTCCATGATAGGGATAGGAGATACCTTGGCAGGGCTTTTTACACACTTTTTAAACCTCATAGTTTTAGTATGTGCTCCTACAGGGATTCATAATAATTTAATTATAATCCTAACTCTTCCTTTCCTCCACTCATAAATCTTACACCAGTTTTTGTCGACAAAAAAGACGAAAAAGTTATTCAAACCTTTGATTTCTATGGATAAGGGAGTATGTCTTAAAACTTGAACAATTATAGAGTTAGGGAGACTATCTTGGTGAGGAATCTAGTTTGCTGACGTGCTCAGGTGGGGGTTTGATTAAGACGACATTTGCCATTTTATGATTTCCCTTTCTCGTTTTCTCAACTCTTTTCCTCATTGGTGGAAATGAAAGGGCTAATTGACGATTTAAAAGGATTACTACAATAAAATATCCTCAATGAAATTTACAGAGTATGAGATAGTGGAAGAATTAAAAAAATTTACTACGGCAAGGAGCACAAGTGTTAACTCATTGCCGGTGTCTCTCATTCAATCGGTTTTTCTCCACTTTTTTTTATATTTAAACGAATAGTATGGAGGAATGATTCAAGAATTTACATAGATGCCTCCATAAATTTTTATTACATTACAATAAGCAATAAGCCACACCTCCCCTCAGTTCCTTTCAGATCGTTAAAGACCTTAAGGCACTGATTTTCACGTACGAGCTGAAACCACTAACAATTTCCTCCAGTCACCGGTGCCATAAAACCCCTCAGTTTTAAGGCAGAGGGAAAAAACGCCAGCCACCACGACTCAAGTGATTTCCTCTAGGAAAGATCAGATATCCATAAATTCCGCAAGCCTATAGAAGCAATCAACACTTTTGGACGGGAAAGGGAGAAAGACATTGGCTTATAAAGAATACTAATAGGCTGTGAGGTGTTTGAGTTTAAAAGTGCAACTGTCCAAGCTGTAGGAGACTGTAGATTGTAGCAGCAGGTGGAAATATTATTGTGGACGTAAAAAGGGAGTTATGAAAATCCTAAATCTTCTTATACAATTCCCTATCATCATATTCAAATAGTTTTCTATGCAGCCCAACAATTGAAGCTAGTTAAACTTAGGCTCACACTGAGAGATTGTTGGGTATAAGCAGGAGCCGGGGCAATTTTTCTGATTCATCAAGATAATAATTTACTTGTTAGCTATCTCAAGCCTCTCTACCTGGCGTAATAAACTTGACCATAAATTGTGAATAAAAAGTCGTAAAAAATGTGGAGAAAAAAAATCCTTTTCTTTCTCTGGCCAACTTCCTCTTCTTTATTAGAACAATTGACTCGTTCGTGCAGACCTGGAGAGTATGTACTTGGGGATGGTGATGGTGATGTGTGTGTGTGTAATCCGTAATAAAAATCAAGAGTTGATTTTATTTTATTTTTCTGGTTGAGAGGTTGCTGCTGGGAATGGGATATATTATGAAAGAACATGTAAATATTATGTCCTTGTTACTTTTTCAACTTGTCTCTACATTTTATAAGGCACAAATCTTCTTTACAGATCTTGACGAGTTGTAGTCGTAGGTTTCTGGGATAATATTGTTTTTAGTATTCAGTAGCGTAGATACTTTATGCGGATGCTCGTCTGTCCTTCCGTCTGTCCGTCAGGCTTTCGAGCAAGTCAATTTGTTTTCGAAGATGAGCACAATCGGATATGGAACCCTTCATCGTCTTTAAAATGTGTTGTTCTAATATTTAGCTACTTTACTATGTTATGCATACACTGTACATGCAGTAAATTATGCGGCGGAAAGCGTATAGTTAATAGTATTCTTGTCAATTTGCATGAAAATGAAAAAACTCAATTAATTTGGTATATTCGAAACTCAAAGCGACACTTAAAAATCGAAATGACTTGAATTAACTGCGCTACTTTGTAATGTTCACTTTGAACGGTTTTTTATTATGTGCAGGGCTGAATCCTTTTTTTAAGAAAACACGAGGATATGGAAATACATCAAATGCTAAGGAAGGCTAAGAATATAATAGTTCTCCGTATATTTCTTGCGTACTTTATATACTTACAAGAATAAAAAAGAGTTTTAAACCTCTGAAACTTGTTTTCCATTTCCCTAGTTCACCTTGGGATCAAATTAGGTAGCTCATTAAATGGGCATAAAAATATAAAGTATTGCTCGAGAGTTGAGAAAAATGACAGATCATGAGGAAATCGTGTGCACAAGCCTTCTGTGCACTTTAACATCATAATAAATATGATGGGGAAGGGGGGTAAGAGTTGGAGAGCATCAACTAGTGTAATATTATACGGAGATAAGTCATCCATATTTTTTTCCCCGTGAAATATATTGTTCATGACTTGAAATCCTCAAATCACGTTCTCTGCATTTTTCTCTGCTCGGAAATGGTACAAATGTGAGAGTAAGTTTGGGAAGGATATTATATTATAACACGAGGGAGTTCTTGAGGTTTGGTTTCCACTTTTACTTGGGTTAGCCATTTTGTGATTTTACGATCCCAGATTTACTATAAACTTTATGAGACTAACTTATGCTTACTCAAGTGATCTTCCGAGCCTCGTCTCCCTCTTCCATCTTCTTTGGTCGGATTTGGTTTTGTCGGATGATGCAAATGGGAAAATGTTGTACGAGGGCATGAAAACCCCGAGACTTGCAGAGAGTATGAGGGATGAGTATTATTATATTCAGATGTATATATTCTTCTCCAACGTACACACAATGAGATCTATACGAGGAGATGATGTAGAGGCAGAGGCGATACACAATGTGGGATAATATGCAATATGCAAACATGGATCATAAGTTACGACCTGGTTGGCCAACTTTTATATGAAAAATGTAGAATAAAATACTCCAAGCATCTCTCCCGGATGTGTCTCGGTCGGGGAGATGGATGAAGATGATGATTTGGAAGAAATTGATGGTCCACCCTGCAGACATTGTATCTCATTATGTTGACAGTAGTTCCCCCCTCTCTCTATAACCTTAACCGGCAGAGTACAACAAGGGTATAAAATTTTATGAATTTATGAACAGCCCATATATGACATCAGGACAGAGAGGGACTGATTGTTAGGGAAGCTCAAAAAAGGCTGTAAAAATCCACAGTGTTACCTATACTTACATCATACTTACATGGCTGATCCCTCTGAAACAAGAAATTACTAGATATGGGCCTGCTTTTGAAATTTATTCAACATGCTTTTTTCGGGGAATTTAAAATTGTCAAGCTTTTAATTTGGACCGAGTGCGGATCGATTATGCGTATGGGCACTACGGTGTACGCCGTGTGGATGTTGGAACTGTTTATAACTCGGGTGTAGGCGAGAATTCGAAATGTTAAGGCCGTAAATGTGATCCCCCTGTGATGGGCAGAGTTACGATATCACCTTCATTATCATAATCATCACTGTCACCATCCAATATATTGGATGACATGTGTGTGCTTCTTGAAGGGTCCTTAATGTCCCTGGTTTTGATTAAGTTTCCATATGAAATATTATGACGACAGCTCCTCCTGAAATCTAAAGATGAGATGATGATAAAAATGATGTAGATATTGTAAATCTTTGACTTCACAAGGCTTGCCGTCCTCTCAACCCTCTCACGACACACGCATCTCCATCAGATTTTTATCTCCGGACCTGTAATAAGTAAAATTTGCATTCAATCCAGTTCACAAGACCCAGGTGACTATTTTGAAATTGCTACTCTCCCTTCCAAGGCTCGAGAAAATGGTTCAATCCCCATCTAGAAAATGTCCCAGGATATGAAGTTCCAAGTTTTTTCTCCCAAAAGTGGCCAGGGTAGCTACTTAAAGTAGATTAGTATTATTGTCATCATCCTCTCAAATCCTCTGACTCCCGACTAGTCCCGACCATTGAAATTGGAAACGCTTTTGTTAATAAATGAAGCAAGTTGTTGTCCATGTATGTTTGAGTGAAAAGAAATGGAGATCCTCTCCCCGGTATAAAAAGTTATAAAAAGGAGAGCCATTACCCTTTGTCTGGTTTAATGTATTGTGACATGAGATTAACAACAATCCTCCGGGTACTAATGGCCAATGTCCATTTTAGAAGTGAATTTATCTTATTTTGTTCCCACCTTTTGTATTGTTATTGCACTTTTGAGTTATTGACTCGGCCATCAAGCCTACCGGTTTTTACTTTCAAATATTTTACAATCCTCTCTATCTACACAGTTTAAGTAGTTTAACTACGTTTTGTATTCACACTCATACACACGGGGAAATGAATACAATTACAATTTACAATTTACCACCACCTCTCTCTTCTACGGCACTAGGCATTTTTACTCTGGGCGTGGGAGGATGTGCAGGCTATTCAATCCTCTGAGCAATAAACTTTGGAGACTTGTGACTGAATCTTGTACAACTTAAAACACTTTACACTTTACGGACATTTTTTTTATAAGTGGTTGGGAACGCGGGTTGAAAGTCTAACTGCTTTTTACACGTACAAGGAGAGGAGGACCCTCTTGTGTATGTGTGTCTGTATAAGTTATCATGAATTGACGTTTTAATTACACAAATATGCTAATCCATTGATTTTATTTGGTCTTTTTACAGGTAAGCTGAGCTACTGATTTTGGCTTTATTACCCCAACCTCCTTTGACTGATTTGGACGAACTTTAAACTCACGAAACGACCTCAGAGCTATTACAATATTGAGTTTGTGTGTATCTCTAAGCCAAGTTATGACCATTGATGAGAATGCGAGGATGGTGTGGCGATTACTCAGCTTCTTATAGGTTTGAACTTGACCGTTTAAATGATTAAGCTTGCTGGTGCCATTGCATTGATATTCGATGTACAGCGTGGGCTATTGGGATTCAAATAAGCTATTGGTATTTGGATCCAGTTCTACATGGCAGTGTGTACTGTAATGATAAATAGACGACAATGTCAGAGGATATCATAATTGTTAAACGTTATGCCCCATACTATCCTGAGATTAAGTCTAGTTTGAATAGAATGGGTCCTTGGAACCTTGGAAGCATCCTAGATAAACGATTTTTAGAATGAGGTTAATGCCTATGAAATCGAGTTATTCGAGTTGGAGAGTGAAGCTGACCCAAGAGCGTATTTGATCCTGATCAGGGAACTAAATAAAAATGGACTTGACAAAAACCAGTGGTGGTTCTAAAATCTAAACATTAGCTCTCTTACACCTCAAGGGATCATCCAATGATTCCAAACTGTAGTGACAAAAAGGGTAGTATTTAATAATCTCCATCCTGACTGTTATGACGCATAGATGAATGTAGGTAGTGATCGAAAGTATTTATGAGTAAAGTTATTATCCACCGAGTTCATACAAGAAGTTCAAGTAGTTGGGGAATGCAGTATAAATAAAAAAAAGCTAGAAACTCTTAAATGAAATGGTTTTGAGTCTGTTTTTGGGAGTGGTGGTGTAGAATGTACAGAGTGGAATATGAGAGATAAAGAATAATGATTATTGGCTCATCAAAGTAGGGAAATGACGGCTTTGATTGAAGCTTGGAGCTGACCTTTTGTTTTAACGAGGTTCGAGAACGGGGATAAAGATAAGGATTTATTGTTATTATTGGTCATTGTCATTCCTGCCAATCGCTTGGGTAATGAGTCAGGTGACGATTAGCTTTGGCATTTCACTTAGCAAAAGTCTTATGTTTTATACTTGGAGCCGCATACACATTACTTTATCCAATATTTGATCAAGCCAAAATTTGGGCCCAAAGAACCCAGAGGGGTTTTATAATCCAGCTTCAACTTTCAACTGTACGTTACACAGTTACACAGTAGGCTGTTGGGTATTTTCAATTTCCATATGATTTCTGCTGCCCCTTCGGAAGATAACTTCTTTTTTTCCGTCTCAAAGTTTAAATTGGAAAAATTTGAACTTTCCAACTGGGATGACACACACACGGGGCAATGCATATATAAATACGAATGAGAGTTTTATTTTGTAAAAATGTAAAGGCCCAACCTTTGGATTACGTCTTGTTACCTTCATTACGGGGGGATGTTGTTTAACACACGCAACTTTGCTTGCGTATTTTATAGAGTTGTGTGGGGCTGAGCATTAAATTCTAATTTACGATTACGCTCTTTCGGTAGAAAATAGCAGGGTCTCCATTGCTTGGTGGGGCGTGTAGTACTCTTGAAAGCAGTTGTAGTCATTTTTTTTTTTCGAAACAGGACTAATCCTAAAATTTTACAACTTTACTTTGGCCACCAAGACGTACGTAGGTCATTGGACATAGTTTCTACTTTTATGTTGACGCAGAGGCGCAGGAATTAGACAAAAGTGGATTCCAGTTTTCCTGAAGCTGGAAAATGAGATCGTAATTCTAATTTCTTCTTTCAACAGTTATCTTGAATTCGCAGTTTTCACAAATTGGAATGGGCCTACTCTGCATTTTCAAGCTCTTATGTGTTGATTTAGAAAAAAAATCCCGGAAACTTTACACTTTAAAATGGCATTTGGAATATTACAAGTCGTAGGCCAAGCTCCATAAAATAAATCGGCCAATCAACACCCCTCCCTAGTGTTTTTGAAAGAGTTCATTTCCTAGTAAGCAAGGTATCCCTCACACACTCAGTCCTGAGGGTCCCTTAAGCCCGCGTGTATCTGCTTTCAGCTCGTTGGACACCTTTTTGAATTCTGAACTACGGCATATGCACAACTCTCTGAGTATAAATCCAACTAGAAACTCCATCTATAAGTTGGAGTTGCCTTATTGAGCCAATTTTCTATGTAGGAAAACAACTTATTGTAGACAGGAAGGGTGTAATTTGTATTTTCCATGTATTTTAGTATTTGAAAACAGTGGGCTTCCGGGTAAAAAGCACGTCTCTCCACTTCTGGCTGAGATGGCCTTATTCTCAGCTAGTAAAAGTCTCTGGCTGTCAATCTCTCTGCAAATTTACGGTTGACGGTGAAAGAACTGATTCACTTCCCTAGCAGAAAGAAAACAGTTTACAAGTTAAATAAAAATACAAGGGTTATGACTGTCTCTCTCTCTCTAGCTCCATCCTACCGTCTGCTGTACTTCTCTCATTCCTGGAGCAATGGAAATCCTTTTATTTTTAAATACAAAATGGTATTCATGAAGAGCGAGAAAAAAATGGGCCGAGGATTTGAAAAGGCTGTACAAATTTCCTTGAAAACGCTGCTGATAAATGAGGCTCTCTATGTAATATTTCCACTTGTAACAATCCATCAATTCAACCCTGGCATTATCCAGCCTTCAGCCCATTGTACTTGAGAGAGAGGAGAGCGGGCATTTATAATATTTTTTCATGGACCACTAGAGACTTGGAGCCTGGAAGAGTGCAGAGATCCCGGTTGTGTATAAGCGGGTATCGAACCGAATTTCGCTTGAATGAGATCACTATCGATGACTCCCTTTATAATGGACTAACGCACTCGCTTGCAACTAATGTTAAATGAGGACTTGGCCATGTATTATTGATCAGACGGACTACCACAAAGCATTCTCACTATTTCCACCATCCCTTTCCTGGAGGGCTAGGAAGGTACAATTGATCTTATAAGAGTTGAAGGAATTACCAGCTGGAGATCAGTTGGTGTGGGGAATAAGTGTGTACATGTACACACATACACACACACCATGTATGTACGTACAAACAGAACTATTCGGTTTTCTTGGGTTTTTCGGATTTTTTTTCTCTCTACAATTCTAGACTATCTATCTCTCTCTCTTCTCTCTCTCTCTTGTACTTTTTTTTCTTGTTCATCCGAAGGACTTGGAGTCGGACTGAATGACTGGCAATCCAGTTAGTTTTATCCGAATTCCCTAAGTCCCCAGTTGTGAAACTGAGTCTTCGAGTCTCTCTCCTTCACTTCAAGGCTTGTCTTCCAAGACTGACTCGGAGCGTCGTAGACAGAGCATTTATCACAATGGCAAATTGTTTCCACACAATTCGAAAAATCCAGAGCTTGGGCTGATCTGTGTGATGTACGAGTTGGTTGAGCTAATTCCAATGCCGGTAAGGGGCTCATCCTATAGGGCCTGAGTCTGATGTCAAGGGCCTGTGGAGAATGTGCCTCAGGGTTAGTTTTAAACGCTTATAAATTGAAAATCCTTCGTGTTGGCCTCCACATAGAAGTAAATATTTGTAGTTTATGAAGCCGGAAGGAGGAGGTGGAGAGGTTGTTGGAAATGTCTGTGGAATTTATTGGCCTTAATACAAGAGATGATTAAATGGCATTACGACCCTGGTCCATGTCCAAAGCCAAAGTTTGTGCTTCCATCAAGCTGTTTATTTCTTCTTGTTTCCCTCGAGTAGAAATTTTTGGCTTGGCCAGATTCTTCTTTAGTTTTTGGCCCAATCCAATGTTCTTCTCTCTGTTCCCTCTTGTACATTTATATATGTGCGAGAAAGTCGAGTGAATTTTGGCTCCCCGTCATCATCATCCTTACAAGCTTTTTAGGTGGAAAGGAAACGTACCCTCTGCTCGTCCAAAGCCCCTCCTCCACAAGAAAGATAATATACGGCCAAGATATAAATAGTTAGGTTAGGTACACACATTCATACATAACTCAACGGAGCTAAACACACAGGGTGAGTTGGATTCGGAGATATCCTAGAAATTCCGCACCTTTTCTACGACCCGGCTCCCAGCTACCCTGGAAAGTTGAAATAGGAGACTACCTTGTGTCTCCTCGTATGTTCATGGGGTGTACACTCCTCGTTTGAGAAATGTAGATACGATAAGTCAGTAGTGGTAGTAAATAGTTGGATGGACGTAGTATTGTAGGGTGGATGTGTACATAGTACAGTTTGTAGTAAGTATAAGTACGTGATGCCCGGTTGGCTCGGTCGGGAAGATAAAGTTTACAGTTTTTACTACCACCACTGACTATACTCTGGTCTAATAGGTACAAGTTAACTACGTCTCCTACTACGTTCCTATAGATATACACACACATGACTCAAGACACAAAAATAATGGGCCGAGTGTAAGTCTACACTACAAGGCTACAACCATACATTACAGGGGAGCAGATGGATGATATAATCCATAGACATGCATACGTGGTTTACGTTACGTAAAGTTGTAAAAAAATAAAGAGAGTCCTCCGATCTCTTGAATGAAATGAATGGGTCCTATTCGTCTTTGTTTCTTTAAGACACTCTCTCTCAAGAAATGTAGGAACTGAGGGCTGAATGGCCATGGAGCACTAGGAAAACTCATACCGACTACCAAGCCAACGCAACCGGGTTCCTATCAAATCTCATCCTTTCCCCAAAAAATCTCTTATTTAGTCTTGTTAGTGAGGGACGGAGTTGGGCAGACTTTTACTAGAGAAGGACACGGCGGAGGAAGTTAAGCTGAACTTTGTAATACTTTGTATCGTCCTCTCTTTATATTTTATATTGGGAAACGAGAGGATACTCTTTTAGCTTTTTAGAGTCTGATTTCGTTTATCTAGATCTGCTTCTACTCAGAGTGGATTTATAAATGATAAAAAAACCAATGATGGTATTCTTGTCGAGGAGTCAGGAAGAGATGGTGGAATCCAGTACGGCTTCTGGCTTGTGTCTCAACTCTCTGAGATGGTGGATAAGGAGAGAGAGATTGACATGTTTGAATGTTTACTACTTATTCTATCTGTTGGATAAAAGATATTTGGAAATATTTGGATCCCTTAATCTTTCTTGAAACTCGAGGTTGACAAGAGCTGTCGGGCTGGAGGTATTCACGCCAAGGCATGAAACGAACGGTATGGAAGCTGAGCTGGAGCAGACGCTTATTTCAGGGGGAGAGATTTATTTTTGAAAATTTTCCATAAAAATTCCAAGGAATTGTCATTTGGGTTTTTAAGGCTAATTTTTATGCTTTGTGCCCTGATGCTAAATTCCAGGATTACTTGAGGAGAGGTTAGCTAGCGTCTTATATATGGACTCGAATGTTATGGATTCTATTTCACATGGATGCCCCTTGAGGGAAGATGCTTTTGTACATCTCCGTGCTCGTAACTCTCCTTGAAAGATTCGTTGATGGTAAAAAGAGGAGACATAAAATCAAGATTTGTCTTGAGATTTACTCCAGTTTCCTCACAAACTTTCCACATGCATATTTTACGTATTCCACTACTACTAGCTAGAGTTGCATTCTTTATTACCCCCGATACATTCAACTTTTACATCCTCTACTAACATTTTAAGGGCTTACTCCTTCCAAACTTGCTAAGTTCTCGGGACTCGAGAAGGAGTTGAGGGTTCTATAAAGCTCGAGCTATGTCTTTGTACATACGTAGAACGGGAGCTTTATATTTCTGGGACTTTACAAGGTATCAAGTACAAGTCTGCATTCCCCTGTCTCAGGGTTCTAGTCCAATATGGAACTCCTAGACACAGACCTTTTATTTACAAAGACTCTCGGGATACTAAAAGAGAGAGAGAGACTCTTAACAAAAGGTAAGAGTGAGTCTGTATCCTTGTGGACAAAAATGAAACTCGACGCTGAACTGTTTGTCGAAACGCTCAAGTATTTTTCCCTAATTTGAGGAACCAAGTTGGAGCTTTCAAGTTCCGAGCACATTACATCATCTAATTTGCCCCTCTTGCTACATGGTATCTACTGCAGACGGCAAGTGTTGTAATTATGGCCCCTGCTACTCGAGAATAAAAGGGTGATGTCGTGCCGGTGTGGCAGGGAGGGTATGATTTTATTGACAGAGGCTTCCATGAAATTGTATACCCTTGATCGCGGATGATGGCCCCTGCAATATCCAACAAATACAGACACATATCCTTGATGTGATAAAGAAATACACGGTCATAAAGGAAGGATTGAAAGGATTCAGGATTTCATGTTTCTGTCCGCTGGGCTGTTAAGTAAAAAGCCGCGTCTTTGCATGACAGATACGGTAGGACGGGTGGGGATGTTGGGGACATTTGGATTTGGGATTTGTGTGGATTGTGGATCGTTGTACTTAAGTAGATACGGGGTTTGAAATGAGAAGGGGCTCATAAGTGTTTGTAAACGAGGACATGGGGACAATAAGGACCCCGACAACTGGATTTTATTCCTGCCTCTATACCACAAAGGGACTATAGGACTGGATAGGGAGCTGGTGGTGTTGTAGTGGTTGTGTCAATTGGCTACTGTGGTCTCTGTACTTAGCTCTAGCAAGTCCACGCTAATACTTCTCATGCCACCGAAAAGACTCGGAGGTGTAGGGAGCTTTGTAGACTTGTAGGTTTGAGATTGTCACTGGAGATTGTCATGTTGAGAGTGTAAAGTTGCATTGCGTGGGGAAAGGTAAAAGTAAAACAAAGTTTTTTACTCTCACATCACGGCATGAAAAAAGGGAGGTTGACACGAGAACGACAGGAAGGAAGTTTGAGACATTTACTGGGATTGGAGTGCTAGAGTCACTCCGTCTACCCACTGCTACTCAGGATACTAGAATATGAATGTCCTCTCTCTAACATTATTACTCGACTTTGTGGTAAAAGGATTTTGAAACTCAAACCTGTTTTTTCGTAAGGGAAAATAGATTTACGAGATAAATTCAAGAGGAAATAGGGAATGTTTCCAGCTTCTTGGAATTTTTTCCAAACCTAAAACCACTCGTCTTTATAACGAGGGGACGGTTTTCTTTTTTGGGGACTTTTGTTTGATTTCTTTCCCTTCATCTCGAACGCTTTCTTCAGTTCAGATTCGAAACTAACGACCCTTTGACCTCTCTCTGTCATCTATATGTATGGACTAAAGACACGATTCCATCTTCACAATGGCTCCCAAGCAACTATTGTCAACTGTGGAGACTTTGAGAACCCTGGGTGACATCGGGAACAGTGAGCTCCAGCCTGTCGTGTGCATTAAGCAGGAGGGATTCATGTCGGTAGATATTTTGTAGTTTCTTAACCACAATCCGCTCTAGACTGACGACGGTGTCGAGAGAGTCTTTCTATTCAGAGAAGATGATTTGTGAAAAGGCTCTGCCGTTCTCCGTCGTCTAGTTCTTGCTCGTATTTTCAAATGCAAATGCAAATCCCCTCTTTTGAATCTTCTAGGAGTGGAGATATGGGTTTTGCGTGTGTAGATAATAAAACGAAGGATGTGTAGTAATAAAGTAGGTATGAATCTTGTCTGTCTTTTTCAACCGCCTTGGCTTGCTTGAAAAGAGATGAAAGATGCTTTCCTCATCTCCTTGTACGGAAGAGAGAGGTTAGTCTTCGTTGTACTATTGTATAAGCTCTCTCACATAGTAGGCACACAGATCCCAAGTCTCTCTGTGTAGTTACCCACTTTTATTTAATGCAATATCTGGAGTTTCCATAAAATACAACTAGAGCCAACGAGGCAGACCCATCAAGGCACGTACGTATGTGTGGAATACCTTTTTAGTTTCGGGAGCATGGATCAAGGCACACGTGCTAAAACACACACATTCAAGCCTTTTCTGAGGTTTCACTCAGATCCAGAGAGCAGCGGTTTGAGACCGGCTGCCGGTTTATGTGCTCATGGACCTATGTTTTCCGAGCCGGGCTAAATAGCATTAACAACTCAAAGTATCTGGTGGAAAGTTGAACATTGGAGGAATCTACGATCTGCCCCCATTTCCTATTGCTCAGGGCCCCCTGCCCCTGTAAAATGTGAGTACACACACTTTTAGATTACCTTTTATATTATGCTATTCCATGTTATGGGATAAATTATACTGTAGCTTTGATACTCAAGACTCAAGTCGTACCTTTGTGCCCCTTGTGTACCGGTGAGTACTGAATTCAGGTGGAGAAATGTGTGTACGCATTGAGGAGTCAGGATTTAAAGTTTGCCGAGGGTATTTTCCCTCTTGCATTTCCTTTCTTCCCTAAATACCCATAGACATTTAGTCCAGACCTTTAGTACCGGGGAGCAGAGGTTTTATTACAGAATTCTATTATCCCGAACCTTGGAGAGTAAAGAGGGCTGTTTATTTAGAACAGAGTCCTGTAAATAGGGCAATTCCAATGCAAACACCCATGTCATTTCCTCAAAACCCCTTTCTCCTCAAAATGAAAACCTCTCCAGGATATGGTGAGAGCATGGAGGAGATAGAGAGCCCAGGATATTATGTGCTGGAGGAAAAGCCAAGGTAGAATTGGAAACTTGATGATTTCCATTTACGTTCTCCTAGCCAAACCGAACCAATCTCCTCAATTCTTATATATCCAATGTTGTAGTTGGACTTGGAGTACTCGATTACGAAGCCCATCCTAGGTAACTGCATATCTATGTGTACTTACACACTGGATATTATTCAGTCACTCTTAAGGCTATCTAGATTCAAGATCGTGGCTGTGTGCTATTTCATCGTAGGTGTTATTAAGTATACACAGGCAGTGTTCCTTTGAGCCTCGAGTCTTGAAGAGGAGTTCATCATGCTAAATAAATCCCAAGCTATGGAAATGAAAACTTGAGCCTGGAGAATATCTGGACTAAAGTAAGCAAAGGGATATGAGAATCGGGGAAAAGTAAGCATCTGCAAACTTGGAACTTTGTCTCTTATGGTGTTTCCTAAAAAGCAAAGCTAGGAGAGAAGCCTCTAATGTATACAATGTACAAGACTCGGTAACTCATCTAGGAGCATTATTGAACTCTCTGTATAATCCTACCCCGGGTTGTATTGGAACTCGTAACTAGTAGTCTGACAGTGTGTGAGGGTAGACGGTCGTGTTTTAGAATCCTAAGCATAACAACGTTTCTTTCTTTCCTTCCAGATAAATGAGAACCCGGGTAGTAGAAGTTGTAAAGTAAGCCGGGTGTGTAGTAGAAATACAAGTAGGACTGGGTAGTGTGTATAATACTATACAAACTCTGAATATGCCGGCAAGGTTCTAGAATCTACAATTCTATTGAAGAGAGAGAGAGAGAGAGAGAGAGAGTCTCTCATATGCCGGGTCGAAGTAGGAAGGAAGTTTACAAGTTACCCGAACCCGCGCGGGCTTCTTCTCCAGCTCTATCGATCTCATTTCATTTCCCGGTTAGCCGTGGTCCTCAGTTCCGTTCACTATTAGATCCTAAGGGTACCTTCCCAAGGACCTTTGTGTACTCTCGCACAAGCGTTGGGCTACTTCCATATAACAAGGGTAGGGCCAGCGCTGGGGAAGTATGAAAGGCTAAAGTCTGCCAGGGATTTCCTCCACATGTAAATACATTGAGTACTTTGCCCTGTCTCTCCAACGTCTCTCCAACTATAGTATTTACGCATAGATCTACTTTTGACTTTCCACTACAACAAGGGGGTATAAATTGTAAAGAGTCAGTACAGAGAGAACATTGAAGAGAAGATTGGATAGCTTTTCCTGGTCACCATCTCATCCCTGAAGGAGAGGGCAAGAGAGAGAGAAAGCCCAGTCGACCTTATAGAACAACTTCCCTTCCGAACCTTTAAAGCCGCCCACAGAATCTGTAATCTGGGTACAAGTAGATACTAAAAGGGCTGGGGGCATAATACAGATATAAATTCACTATTGCCTTTCTAACGGTACGAAATGATAATATAAACGGATAGATTGAACAGGACAGAATTTACGTAGACTCTCGAGATAGATTCTGGAGTCTAGATTCTAGGGCACATGCATCCAGAGAAGACAGAGTATAATCTAAACCCTTGTGTGCCTGGGGATTGGCTTAAGTCTGTCAAGTTTGTCTTTCTTGGGCTTTGCAATTTTCAAAGTTACCTGAACATGAACACACCACTCTACCTAGTCTACTGATAGGGATGAGCAAGGCTACCCGGGTGGCAGGACGTATTGCTGAGAAGACTAAGAATCCTGACTGAGTTGGATGTTGTTAGGTTGGGTTGGTTATTCGGGCAGAAGGGAAGAAGGATCTGTATGGATGGAGTAATCCTAGTAGATCCTAGTAATTGCAAACTCTACTGAATAACATAAATGTATTCAGAGACGTCAGCAATATTTTTGAATCTTATCGTCGTCTCTCTCTTTCTCTCTTGGTTCTCTATAAATATTAGATGGGAGGGAATCCAAGGGCCATGGTAATAAATAGGTACTTATTTACCTTGTAGGGTGTATAGTGTGACTATTTGTTTTACAAAGGAGAGCTAGTCGACCAGATTCGATATTTCCTAGGGTCAGTTTTATAAGTAGGTGATGTTAAGTGGGCTGTTAATGATTGGGTGAAAGCACATCTCACGTCTCTCTCTCAACCTTTGGCACACCGTTTGGAATTTTTATATCCACAGCATATGGACTTGACACCCGACTCTCTGTGAGGAACTACATGTTTGATATTCACTCACCAATCCCCAAGGTTGATAGAATATTTCCCAATCCCTCCTGGAGAATATTAATGACACGCCGTGTCAAACGCAGACTTATGAGAAAGGGAGGTCTCCGTCAAAATTGACAACTCTGACCGTTGGTTTGAAAAATTGAAAATTGGGAAGGAGCTCTTATAGATTCCAGCTTACATGGATACGGTCTCCGATCGGCACGATCAGCCCCACTCAATTCCTATAGCACCGACGAGTCTCCCGATCTGGCCAAGACTCTTAGTTTCGTATGCATTTGATGCGATGTGATACTTTTACATTACTTTCCTCTCGTGTAGTTCAGATACATACATTTATTTATCCAAGGGCAGAATGTATCGAGAATGGAGACTCTGAGAGACGTACCCCTCTAGGTCTATAGTGCTGTGTACGACTACCACCAACCACCACCACCAGCAAACTCATGTTAGATGAACCGGCCGGATGAACAAAATGATTTCGCATGCATGCACACAGAGATAGAACATGCAAATTTCGGATTCAATAATAACAAAAGAGACCAGCCGAGCTTCTTGTTCCTACAAAGAAGTGGGTCTCTCCGTCTCGTATGTTTTCTTCCTCAGAAAACAGGGAGTAGTAGGACGAGGAAGGTAGGAGAGGAAAGGTTGTTCACAAACTACAATTGGGAGCTAGTAATAACATTGGCAAACAGAATGAATAGAAAGCAAAGAATGGGCAAGGATGAGTGGGCATCCATGCCGGAATTTATATGCCGGCTTCGACATGGACCAAGAGGTGATCTCATGTGCACCACGGCCGTTGGAATATGGACGTATGTGTAATGCGTATGTAGGATGAAGCCGGGTATTAAACATTATGCTTTCTCAGTACTACCCGGGCATTTCTCAGGATCTTTCCGCTCTCAAGGGCCTTTCTCTCTCTGCCTTGCTTGGGACTAGGGATAGGTATAGAGGCATGTGTCTAAGAAGTGCTTGTGTGTATAAGCAGGCAGAGCTGAGGAAGGTAATGCTCTATGAGATACGATATGTTGCAAGTTGGAGTCTTGGAGTTTATATGTCAGTTGATCGATTGGTAGTGATCGATGTCTTGTTCATAAGATTTCTCTTTCAGAGTGTGATTTACGAGCTGTTGTGGATACTTTTTCACTGTCTCTTTTTCTTGCCCATTTTCATGTTCATTTTTTTCAAAAGGACCAGGAGAAGAGAAAGGCCGAGAGAATGTGTAAAGCAAGCTGGGGGAAAGGGGCCATTCATATTCTATCGTTTCTAGCTAATTCGGGGAATTCGGTCCTTCCTTAGGTTTGAAAATTTCGAGTAGCCCTCACATTAGGTGTGGAGCATCCTTTTGAAATCTTGTGTATAGACGGACTTTGTATAATGTTTTGAGCCCGTTATAAACGACTGCTCGTCCTAGATGGACCTGCCACACAAGAGCTTCTTGTTTGCCCTTTTTAATGCTGTTTTTCCAAACTACTCGTGATTACAAATAAGCCCATCTGCGCCTGATTTTTTGATATATTGCTCCTCCGTCTCACACATCGCTACTTTCCTATTCTTCCCGATTCTCTCTCCCGGCTCCCTGTCCTTTTTTTCCTTTTTTAATACTTGAAAACTTACGAGTTGGGTTGAGGTGGCCGACCATTTTTCAAAGCTTAACTGTACCTAATTGCATGAGCTGGTGAGAAGTTCAACTTGAAGCCATCAAACTTGAACCTTCAAGCCCTACTTACATCCATCCATCCATCCATCCATGGCTCGGAAATAGAATCAAACGATGTGTGTGTGTATGTGTGCACGAGGATGGAATAAAAAATATGTTGGGAATAAGATCTCTCTCTCCCGACAAAATCAAACCATCATCATCATCAGCCATCAAACATCAAGATCAACAAGGAGAGAGATGCTTAAGTATATCATCTAGGCCCCACTCTATAAATGTATGAGTAGACAACTGGAAAAGGTTCTGGGATGGAATCATGTGATAAATCAAAGGCTCAATGATAGTTGTTATGTTATTGAACGAGTGTGGATTTGAGAGCTCGGGAATTTTTCAAAATCACACTCTCATAAAACTTGCAGAGTCCCCTGTAATTACCACATAGCCTTTGAGCTTGAAAATCCCCTGTTCTCTTGAACTAGAAATTGGGTACAAAAAATCAAAGGGATCTAAGGGATTTGTAGGTTGTAGGTTGTAGGTACTATAGAATTGTTTTAATATATAGGATTGAGCTAATAACAAGAGAGTAAAATGGTGGTGGGATAGCGTGCCGATTTTACTCGACGTATTCACAAATGGTATTTTAGAAACTTGTTAACCGACATCCGTGCTTACTTGGCTTTTTGCAACTTTCATACATCAAGGGAGAGTTTTGAAAAGTGTATGGAGGATTTCATTGGATATTATGTCGAGTGGTTGTACACATCCGAATTTTCCAGCATTCGAAACTCTTCAAGTTTGCAATGGAAATGGTTGAGCTCATAAAGCAACTCTGTGGGCAAAGTATATTTGAGCAGTTATAGTTAGATACACTTAGGAGAAGTAGATAACATGAGCCATATGCCAACCGCCTCTGGTTTTCATTACTTAAAACACGCAACTTTTTAGTTGTTCTGCCACTTCTTTGGAGAGCTCACTGCTTAGTGTTGGGTTTTAAAATTTGAATCGGTTGGGCAAGTTGTTGGATGTGTGTGTATGTGTGTTGAATGCCAAAATGGAAATCGGCAAACAACTGGTAAAACTCTCAAGTCCAAGCCAAGAGAGCACATAATATTTTTGGACCCTTTTCAGCTAAAAGCCAGGGCCAAAAAATTGTTGATGATTTAACGTCTCTCGTGCGATTCTATCCGATTAGTTAGTTCGTGTTGTTTGTGCGGTGGTGGTGCCTAGTTGAACTGCGGGGTCTGGTGCATTGCATTTGTAGCGTTTAACACAGGTCATGCAGTTTAGCCACTAAAACTTTTATCGAGTCACGAGATCTTCAATCCTCCAATCCTCAAATCCACCCTTGCGAATATTTAGCAGGCCATCCCGTACCTTTTTTAACCTTCCTTCCTTTCAATACTCTTTTTTTCAGCCGGGAAAGCCCAGTTGAGATCATGCAATGAAATCATCTCAGGATCACAATTTGTCGGGACATGAAAATTTGGAAAGAAAATTTCTCCTCCTTTGACGATCTGTTTTGGAATGCCCTAATGGTAAACCATGTTGGCAGTTGGCACAAGTATTCCAGAGGATGGTAAAATGAACCTGAGCTTATTAGCCCCTCTGCCGTAAATTACTTGGACAACAAATGAGGCCGTGATTCGGAAACACAGTAAATGGGAGAAATCCACTAAATCACATTTCATTCCCGTCTAATTTGACCGATGAAAAAATCCCCTTGCGTCATTCATGAGGTTCATGACAAAGGACTGGCACGAAATGTGACAGCCCAACCCCTTTTGGCAGACATGGCTCTCATGAAGAAATCTTTTACCAACATTTTACCTCACATTTAAACATTTTAAACATCTTATTCGATGAGTTGAGCTCTTCTGTCTTCACTGAGCTCTTATTTTTTTCTCTTTCAAAAAAGTTACTACACTAAGATATACTGCCAACTCTATATCGTTTTACGATGAACCTCTGAGCCTCATACATCTCCTACGAGCTCATACACACTCAGTTTGAATCTCTTTGAATTCGGCAAGTATCTTGTATCTTTTTTACCCGGAGCTTGTGGAGGTTATATTTTATGGTATCATTAAGATAAGGTGGTGTGGACTCGGGACTATTCCCTGTGTGGTACATGTACACATGTATATTTATATTATTCCCATTCTCTGAGAGAATACTCTAGTAAGTCATCCTGGTGAAGGATGTGGATATTTTTTTTTCGTATGAGCAATAAATTTACGCGTGCACATTTGCATTTCCTTTCCAGAATTCACCGGCTCATCTCTCCATCCACATGTCCTTAAGAGTTAGTCAACTTCTCCAAACAGTTAGTTAGAGTTGGAGAAGAATCAGGAAGAAGTGGCTTGGGCATAGTGTGTAATTTTTTTTTAAATATATTTTAGAAATTAGAATCTTCAGAAGATTTTTTCCCCAGTCCCCTCATTGAGGAAGAAGAATGATGTATGTGGTATATAGTATGGACTTTCTGGTATCTCCTATCTTGTATCTACTACGACTTCACACAAGAGTAACCTATGATTTTATGTGTGTACAGATATGTTAACTTGAGTAGTTGTTTAAACTCCTTTACAACTTTCGAGCAGTTTAAATAGATGTAATAAAAAATAACCCTGTGTATCTCTGTGTAGAAAGGATGTTGAGGTTTTCAAAAGATTCTTGGACTCTTTTTTTTGGCTCATTCTTTGATTTGAATCTTCCTTGAGTCTTGAGGGAGTTTGGGATGAAAACTTGTCGTCGGCTTGTGACAACAGACTGAAAATAAAGATTTAAATCCCTCTTTCCTCTATCCCCCAACTCTGAGTAAGATTAGGTGACTAGGAAGAAAAAAATCTTTTTATAATTGCTAGCTTTTTTCACGGGCTTGACGTAAATCACTGTTATTTATACATGTTCAATTATAGATACACTCGAATGGATGTTCTCTCTCTCTCTTTTTATCCGATTCAAAACAGGTTGAGATAGAAAGCAATTATTTCCCTGCGTTTCTCTAAAGGTTATCTAATTTTAATTGAAATTGCCTGTTAGATCCTAACTGCTCCGCTGAAAAACATCAAACTCATGAGTTGTTCTATTTTAAAACGACGAGGAAATAAAATAAATGACTGAGAAATACATACAGCTTTCTACTTGCGTAAGTGCACTGGGATGGAAAGCCTGTCAAGACAGTATGGTTTCGAAATCCTGGAGGATTTTTTGTTGTTGTGCAGACGCTGAGAAACTATTTCTTAATCTCCCTATTGTCCTACGATAGGAGGACCGTATTGGCAAGCCCGTGTGGTAGAACGTAATCCTGACCTACGCAATCAGATTTTCAGTTACCACCAGTTACAAAATACCGTCTGGGAAGACTGAGTTAATTAATCGTAAGCCATTCTTTATAGCGTGGGCATTAGTTATGCAAGAGTACAAAAATAAATAACATCCGCAACTGAACATTGTTGTAGTAAGGGCAGATTAATCCGTACGGGGCTCGTGCAAAAATTCCTTTCTAGTGTTGATAACTCTAAATTTAATTCCTGTTTACTACTGCCAGCTTTTCTCAAATGTCCCATTATTGTGTGTCTAAATCCACCGTCCATGCTCAGAGGTAATAGTGGATACGTTACGTATGATAGCCCAATAATTTAGAATTCAGTTGTAGATTCATAGACATGAAATATGCGGGCAGATTGTACTCACAGATTGGGTGACGAAGGACTTTAATACTAATGTCAACCTTTACACGTCAAGTCCGCTCTTGTAGGTCCCACCAATAAATAAATAGCCAGGCAGTGTGGTCAACGTCGACATTAGCGTCTTGCCATGGACAAGGGGACACATTGGTGTTCGTGATTGGATTTTAAATTTCTTGATTAAAGTCTGCTGAGAAACTCTTGATAATTCTCAAAGGGACCTCGGCCCAATGTTTTATTGATGATGGATGATTGAAGATATAATTCTGCTCATGTGATGGACAATCAGCCCAGACCTCCCTTCAGGTTTGACTTGATATGGAACAATAACATGAGGCATAATAGTAGCTACATAATACAGAATGCTCGGGCTCCTATCCCGCAGTAGCTTGTAGTACATGGCCAAACGGGGTATTATTTATTCTCTTATTTGCATATTTGATACGGCTCTCAAGGTCTAAAATGGCTGTAATAATGATGTTATTATTATAAGATTGCGTGGCAAAAGGCAAGAGAAGGTCCGCCTGTGTTTTTCACATCCGTTTGCATATTTTATCGAGTTAATTTAGACAACTCTGGACTTTCTCTCCGCTCCCTTCCTCCACTTTTGAATAACTCATAAGCTGGAATTACAAAAGATTCTTCTAATTTCTTTGCATTGCAGGTAAGAGTCTGGAGTTTTATTCTTATCCTAGTATTCGAATACTATTACAACTACTACGAGAGAGAGAGAGACTGAAGCTACAACTAAAAATACAACCACCAAGCACGACATCATTGTTATCCTCATCAAGATAACAATCAGAGAGGACTATATGAAGCCCATGCGAGAGTAACAAACTTATCTGAACCAATTAAAAAGCACTTAGAGGCTCATCATCTTAGAACTAGGCTGTTGTAGTATCATGTCCACATACACTCCTCACATAGCATCTCTGGGGTCATGCATTATCGACATGGCACACTCTGTCAAGAGGTGATTGGAATTATGGATGGATTAGAGTAAGAGGGTCTTGTATTTGTCAATATTTTTTAAACTGAAATCATAAAGATTTCCAAAAAAAAACCCACCCAAAAGGATCTAGACGATTAGAATAATGGAGAAATAATGAAGGAATTTTACCAGCCATGTAGTTCAAGGCGGTTTTGTTTGGTTACGGCGTCATGGAATGTCAACATAAGTTGTAATTTGAGTTGAAAAAAAAATCTTGACTTGATTTTTTGTCTTCTTCTTCCACTTCCTCCTACTCGCTTTAAAACTTTGAAAGATACGACATGACACGGAGAGAGAGTATATCCAAAAAGCGTATAATAAATCTCAAGTCTATACTACGAAATACACACTATTGTTCCATATGTACCCAGAGATCAAAAGCGCTCATGTTCCATCTACTCCATACAAAATCCTAGAGGGCTAGGTAAAAAAAATGCACAACCGATCCCATTTTTACAAACAAAGTAAAGAGCGTAAAGGGACGCGAGGTTTTAATGAGTTGTAACTGAGAAGTCTCATTTGAATTGACTGGGTGAGTTCCTCTTTCTATCTATGCGTGTACTATTATTATTAATATTATTCTTGTGTGTTAGTTACTACGTGTAGAGTGGGACATCATTAAACTATAGGGACTTTCTGTTTCTGGATACTATATATTTTTATATATTTCTCATGTCCTCCTTTTGTCATTTTCTACCTTGGAGCAAGCACACAGGGCTCATAAGTTATGGACTGTGATGACTTTGGAAATAATATAGTAGATTTACGAGGGAGCATCATCATCATCATCATGGTCGTCGTATGTGATACAGCAGTGAGTATTAGTGAGTACAGTAGACGTAGTAGTGCATGTTCATTAGGTTGAGGGACACAAAATAAATGCCACTGCTCTCTTTTTATGCCCAAAGAATCCGGCACGCAAAACACCCATTTTCATAAATGTATCTTATTTAAAAACCTGGGTGTTTTTTTAAAAATAGTTTTTTTTCTCCACGCTACCAGTACTAGTATTAACTAGTATGGATACTAACTACTAGTACTGATGCCTTGCATGTAAAGAATAGAATAATTTAGCCGAAAAATGGTAGTACTAGAGTGGATACTAGTTTCATTTGCTTTGCACCCTGTTGAATAGTAGTAATGATGTGTTATAGATTAATACAGTGTGGTACGTACTGGCATTTGTGTACATCATGTCATAACAGCACTTCCTGTTATCTTAATGTGGTTTAAATTGGAGTGGTTTTAATCTATCTGTCGAGGCAGAGAGAGAGGGGGGATATCATAAGATTAAGGCAACTCTCAGAAAGCCTTGGGCTTATTTATGGCGTTATCTTAATCCATTCTTCTCAGGTTTTGTGGCATTTGAGTAATTTGGTAAATTAACTTTGGCATTTGGGATCGTTTCCTCTCTCGTTCTTTGAGGTGGGTGGGATTGTGTGATGTTGGTGTTTTGTATTCGTGTCTGAATTTGGCACACACGGGAGAAAAAAAACTCAAATTTGTATGAGGTATGATTATAGGATAGGAGTATCGGGCTGGTTATCCTTGTTGTAGCTAACCTTTTTTTGTAAGCAATGGGTATAATTATTGTCAATTTTGAGTTATTTCGGCTGTACATTTTGGGATATGGTTTCATTGTACAGGTTGGTTTCAATTTTCGTGGGGAAATGGGTTTTTTTAAATAGATTAAGCTTTAATTTGATAAGGCTTGTGTGGTATTCTACGTGTCAGTTGTCTATTTTCATTAAGATTCATGTTAATTCCTTTCTACGGGGAATTAAAACAGAGGGTGGATAACATAATCTAATTCCGAGCTTCGTGTGAGCTGGATGTAGAGAATGCACGCACTCGAGACGAGACATACTCGTTGATTGATACGGGTGGCTTCATTCATTAAAAAATCACAACAATGTATCTTATTGCTCATTAGAGGTTTTTTGGGGGGTTTTAAAAAATATGGCATCATCAACGGATGCCAACTCGTTTCTGGACATGACAAAAAACTTGAGAGTTTCTGAATCATTTAAGTAATTGGTAAAACTTGTTTGTGGGTTTAATTATGGATGAATTTTAGCTGAATGTGGATTACTTTGAGAATGCAACTTAATTCACTGGGCTTGAGTGATATTGGAATTTAGTCTTATTGGAACCTACTCTACTGTTTTTCTTTATCGCTTTGACAGACTGTTAAAGCTAACACTCAGCTGAAGAGAGGAATTTTAAAAGGACAGAAATACACTGTGAATTTAAATTCAATTAGTTTTACCATGCTGGAATAAATGCAGGGTGTTCGGATAGATATTTTATTTATTTTTAGTTCTGTGTCACTTTCGAATTCTCAAGCTTTTTTTGTACCTAATTGAAATAGTTTATATTTATGTTTTATTAGTATCAGACCTTCGTAAAAACTAATTGTAAGACGTGGATTTTTTTTACTTAGATTCTTGATATTCAATGTCTCTCATAAACCAGTGCAACTGATTCTTCATATAGTTTGCTATGCTGCAAAAACTATATTAGCTAATGGCATATCTGCCTTGTAAATTTTTTTATGCTAATGCATAAAAGGGTGCATATAAAATATGCGGCCACTAAAAGTAGTATCTGTAATATTACTCATACCCTCATGTCTTTCACTTGCTCATAGTCTTAAATATTTTTCCCTCTGCTTTCTCATCAAATCTTCCAATGTTCAGGGAGGCTGGAGAAAGTGCCCAAAAAGTGTTTGAAGCCCTGTATTTCCTAGCGCCCTGGACGTTTGGATATTTCGAATAAAATATGTTAAGTACTCGTACAAGAATCTGTTGGAAATATGCGTGTGTGTGTGTGTGTGTATGTTGGAGAGAATTAGATATTATAATATTATTGTACACACTTATCGTTATCCATTGAGCTCCTTAAGCTCCGTTGACATTAGACGTCTTGGAGAAGGAACGATGTCATCTATTCCTTTGAAGATAATATTATTATTATTATTATATCTATCTGTACAAGCTGGCCAATGACAATTGCCACGCCAATCTCCTCTTTTTGCTAGGAATTGGAATGTCCTGGAGCTCTGGAGGACGTATTCATCGTATTAGCACTATCATCAAACTCGTGACTAATAATGGCAACTATAATCGTAATGTTAATAACGGCAATAATCTCATCTCCTTCCTTCCGTTTTTTCTCCCTTCGAGCCATTTCTCTGTCTTGAATGTCTGGAATTGTGATTCCGCCAGGATTCCATTTACAATGCAAGTACGTACTTGAAATTTACAAAACTATTACTTCCACGAGTGTTGGAATCAATAATGAATGCTGGGTGAGAGAGCTCGGTATTTTATACTTTGTAGCAGTGGCACTAGCAAAAGACCTTTAAATATGAAATCCATTCTCACACGTGTCGGTTGAATGCTCTTTCCATACGTAATTTCTTCTTTAATCCTTGGGTACACAATTGTAATCAGCTTCCGTCATTTGAATACGCACCATTGAGTAATTAAACCCATGCTGGTACGATTCTCAAAGATATAATTGACTGTGACATTGAGAGCTTGGCTTGGGGAGGGGTTCCTTGATTGGCTATATTTTTAATTGGGATGTTTAAAACGGTGTTAAAATATTTTAATTTCGACAAAAAAAACAATGAAAACTAAAGCAGAAAGGAATTTAGGAAGCTTGACAATCCTTCCGCGTTGTAATGAATCTCGACTGACTTACTTTTCATTTGAAATGTGACCTAAGGATGGGATTTTGACCTCGATTAATTGAGGCCCCTTAACTTTTTATTGTAAGGTCCTACAGATCTTGAATAACTTATTGTAAGGACGTATAAATGGTATAAAAAAGCGAGAGGACATGTCATACTAAAATTAATGACCAAAGTTGTTCCTGCTCAGGAAGAAGTCAAAGTTGTACGTAAATAAAGTGCTTATGAAGCTACTGCTGTGGAATAAATGTGTTGAGACGAGCTGATAGTTTTGGAGGATATGAGATTTATTTATTCTCTTGTGCCATTTTGGGCGAGTTTGAATTGAAAGTCTGAAAAATCCTGTCCTGGAAATGAATCAAAATCTGCTGAGTGAGACTGAATTTTGTCGCCATTTGCCTTGACAGCTTCCTCTCTCTCTTTCTCGCTCTCTTATCCTTTTTAGATTTTGGATTTGGCCTAGGAGAGAGAGAGAGAGAGAGAGGCTATTAGCATTTCACATTTGCAAAGTTGGGAGAGACATTCACATGTTGGATCTCCGTGGATGTTATGTCGTAAATTCAATGCAATTCCAAAACGGATGCCGGCCCATCTGACATATTTTAGGGAGAGCAAATGTTTCCTCTTTCTTTATGTTGAAAGAAATCAGAATTCAGTGTTTAGTGGTGTGAATTTCTTTAAATCCCTCCGCTCTCCAGGATAAGGTGTCAACGTTGTAGTGAGTGTCTGTATTTATTTTATAACTCCTAATATAATCCTGGCTGCTATTATCATTAGATACTATGTATCTCTCTCTCTCCCTTCTGCTACTGGCGAGTGTTTGTCATGGGCCACTGACTTCCCTTCATTTACCGACCGTGACTTCCTCCAATTGAAATTCGATTCAAATGGAATTTGGTTTCCAAACTCCAACATAACAGTAGGAATACATAACATCTAGAGAGAGTCGTGGGGGCCATGAGGCTGGATGGGCTACTCTAATTTATTTTACTCCCTCTTTCAATTTTAAATACTTACCGAACTGGTACTAAATGTCGGCGGTATTGGACCTGAACCAAACTACCTGAGTCAGGCTACAGGGATAGAAAGTTACGGGTCCTTCCTAGCTTATCTATAGAGCTTTGAAATCGTTAAAGTCCAATATTAAAACGCCCGGGGATATACTAACACAATTACCTTCTTCCCAACAAGAATCCTGAGAATATAATTTTGAAATTTTTATCTGTGTTTTTAATAAGGCTCGTACATTCTGTATGAGTAGAGACGATAGAGTAGAAAAAGGTTCTGAAACTCAATGTTGTTAATCATACTCTATAATCTTCGTTATTGTAATCAACTGACAGATTTTTTTTACTGGTCAGAGTTAATGATAACGGGATTTTGATAAATTTCCAAATTAAATTGATCCAGGTCTGACTTCTCGGGTGTAAAATGCTTTTAAATCTAGATGCTGGGTTGCGTAGTTAGTTTCTTCCTTGGTAAGCTGACTACTGGAAGGTAGGGAGCTTTGAAGATTATAGAGTCCTAAGTCATCCTAATCAGGTGTAGGATTTCAACCTTTGAAAAATCTTGTAGTTGATTGATGATTCAAATCCAAATGGTTAGCCTCAGCCTGAAAATCCAAGCATAGAGCAAAGCCTAAATAAAGGCCTCAGGTAGATTTCATTAAAAATCAATTCAGGTACTAGCTACTGTATTTTGAATCCCTCCACCAAGGGCTTAAAGATCTCACCGATTGTGAGAGTTTCCTAAAAATTCTCCCAAAACCCAAGAATCTGTATGCATGGATTTTACGCAGTTCTACAGCTTAATCCCCAAATGTCATAAATCACATTTCTGTGCTAAAAACTAAACATCTAGTCCTCCTAAAACACCTCAAACCCACAAATCCAATAAGATAAGAAATTTTGATTTGTCCAGCCAGCAATTAAACTAAGTCTATTACTACAGTGATTAAACCGATTTTGCCGGATCTACCCGAGGGATTGATTGCTCAGTTGGGTTTTTTAGAGCCCGAGAGAGTGGTGACATTACCCGTGTGCCCGTGTGGAAATGAAAGATTATCCCTGAGATAAGGATGCCAAAAATGGAACATTTCCCTACCTGTAAAACCTGTTACTTAAAGTATGCTAACTACGTGTCTACCACTCAATATGCTGGCAGGGTGAATTACATTTATTATTAGATTATCGAGTGAGCTCCGGCTCAAGAGCTAAGCTAAATTATTATATCCAACTATTATATAGTAGACTATTCTTTGCTAATAGCCCTGGCGACATTCGTTAAATATAAGTTAAGGAAATGAAGTCCAGTGGGACATGAATACTCTACACAGTTGGAGCCTGGATAAGCCCTTGTGAGTAAATATGGTAAAATATGCTGGATGTGAGACTTTGAATGTTGGCTAGTGGCTTTTCCTCTCTCTCTCTAATAGCATTGGGCATGCGAGACTTTGAGGAAATCTAACGACAAAAGGTTTTCAGATTGACACATTGACACTGACTTTGTACTTTGGACTCCACATGCGATAAACACATTCATAATCCTCTTGCCCAACTCACTGAGACCCAGGTCACTCGGGTAGTGACAGAAGGAACAAGGAAGGTGAAAGTACTTGCTTGGGGTGGGTTGTATGTTGTATTAGTATTAGATACGCTGGGGAAATAAAACTTGTAATGTTTAATGTCAAGTTGGAAATGTTTTAAAACACGAAGGAAAGGAAATTTTATTATGGACTTTTAGTGTGTTTTTACCTTTTTCAAAATCAAGTCGAGATTTGAGTCGGTGGGATTTGACAAGAATTTTACTTACAAGCTGATTCTGGAACTAAGATTTTTATAAACTTGGGCATTTCAATGAATTTGTGTGTTTTAGCTTAGAATTTAAATTTATTCTCTTTTTATTAATAAAGATAATAAATTTTTAGTAATAAAAATATACTTGGATACATATTGGACATTTTATGGAGTGAGCTCAATTATTCAAAAGCTCCAAGTCGAGACAAGAATTTAGAGTGTTTTGACATTTTGAAGTAAGACAGAGCACACACATTTGTCTCACTTGTGCGTCCTCTAATTTTTTTCACACGTACATGGGAGAGCGGAATAAAACTGTCTCCTCCCTGAGGTCAATGAATCTAGAATATCTGGCATCCCAGTTCAAAATTAAATCATTCAAGGTCAAGGGTCAATCAAAAAAGATTTTCCCACCAATTTCCAAAGCTTAAAACCTTGATTACAGATCCTATAGGGGATATTTAATTTGAATCAAGGGGGTCTCCTTTAATTTAATTCATCCTCAATCTAAGGTTTTAAAATTCGTTTTATTCTCGACGAGACAATAGAGTTGGCCACTGCACTGCATTACATTTTACATTCCAGGTCAATTTCCAATTAGAAGGTAGGAAGCATGGGCAAAGTGAACAATTAGCCGTGGTAGTGTTTTTTTATTCAAAAACACGATTCCTACCTCCCATTACATTCTTACTCCCTACGCAATCCAATCCTCTACGATTATACAAGGTAACAATGCAATGCTACATGTAATATTATCATTACTGAGCTATTACCTCTCTTCCGTCAAGTAATGATTCTGTTCCAACTACACATAGATATGCGTGTATGCGACGAGTAGTCGTCAATTGGCTTAAATCTCTTAATCCGGATGAGACACCCCTAGTGTGCGGATCACAAGATCATGAATCGTGTCAAAAAATCCGTGTGAAATGGGCGGAAAAAAGTGGTCCGTACATACGAGCTGACATATAATATTTTAGAGCCATCAGGCCCAGCCAAGACTCCAAACTCCAAGGGATAACAAAACGCAGCAAATTCTATAAAGGCAAATAAATCTTCTTTTATATTCCACACTGAATTCCGTACGGCATGGCTCATCTCCGCAATTCATCCTCACGATCCCATTTCTCAAAAAAGTATCACGAGCAAGACACACTGTAAACTTATGAAAGAGATTGAGGGCCAGATCATGGAATTCTTCTCCACCCTCCACCTCCGTTTGAATTTAGTCAAAACTCAAAAGGCTCCAAAGCGGACAAAGTAATCATCTTAATAATGATAGCAAAGTGATGCATAATCCACCTGTACATAATCATAATGAGTCTATGAAGCTCCTGGGATCCTCCTGCCCCTGAATTATCTTTAAAAAGTTTACAGAGTTGAATGTTCAAGAGGCTCCCTACTAAATTCAAAACATCTTCATCCAACCCCCCGCCCCCTCACCGAGCTTCTCAGGGCCTCAAGTTCAAAAGTGGAGGATTTATATAAGGAAAGTATATCAGCTCGGTTGAATTGGTGAATGGTTTAGACGTTTAGTATTTAAGTGGTTGATAGCTTAACCAAATGAAAACTGCGGATATGAGTTATTTGCCTTGTAGTTGAATAAGTGAAAAAAAACCAAGTCGGTGGGGGCTTGTGTAGTATTTGTAAATGTACTAGTGGCTGCTGCTGCTGTGTGGGACCTCATGCAAATGTAAATGCCGTGCAAACTGGTGTTTTGTTCAAGATTCGTCCAACGTTTTTTATTGCAGACTTCCTATCACAAATGCACATTAATGTATAGAGGATATTATTGTATCCACTCGGGCTTTGTGAGTTGTTGCATGGGTCTACTCTAGGGGTTATTATTATTACACAAAGACGGAGATTGAGATTGTATGGTAAACCGGGATTTTTGTCACGATCGAGAAAAAATGAGAAAACTCTGACTTGTTCTCAAAGGGAACGTGCACACAAGATTTTTCCCCCCTAGTCTCAGCTGAATCCTTGCGATTTTCAAGCATCTCTGGGTATTTTGTTCATGTCCAAAATTAAAGAAGAGCTTATCCATCCAAGTACAAAATTGTGTATTGGATATTCCTACAAAAGCCCATAGGAAAGAAGACTGTGCTCGTCCCCCTAGGAGAGAAAAAAATAGTCCCAAGTCTCAACTCTGATTTGAAAGAACAAGACTGACTTGTTTTATGGGAAATTGTTTGTCTTAATCAAAATTATTTACAGAAGCTAGGAGAGCCAAGTCAAATCAAATCTTCCTTAGACCAAGTGGATTGATTCGTTCAAAGGGTGAAAAATCTTGCGAGCTCTAAAAACTATCAACTTCCAACGACTCCAAGTGGCTTTGAAAGTTTAGAGAGAGCTAATAGAGACTACACTCCAGCCTCTAGCTTCAGATTATGCGGCACTAGGAACATCTTCCTCTTTAGAGATAGAATGTTTAGGTAAATCTTGAGAGATATAAAAAACAAACTCTCCTATAGATAGAGATAAAGAGAGAGAGAGAGTGTGTACAGAGGGGAAAAAGCCGTAGTGGATCTTGCCAAGGATTTTCTTAGATAAATAGATGTAATTCATACTACTTACACAACTTTGGCAGTCATTTACTCTTGTCGAATAAGTCAGTTTTATAAGTAAAATATCTTAGTTAAGAAATACTTGTACATTCCCAGTGGTTGATGGTGGCCATTAGTTTAAGCCACAGAGGAGGTAAGCAGTATGGAGTAGTTGTAAGTAAGTAGTACTTGGGCTGTTATGCTTGATCAAGCTCTTGAGATCAATCAGAGCTCGGATGTTAAAACAGGATCTGACGGACAGGAATTTTCAGAGTATTAGCTTCACACGACTCAAATTAATTATAAAATTCAAAAGTTTTTTTTCATCTCTCTTCTGGCTCTTTCATACTTTTACTACTGGATTCAATTTTTTGGCTAAAGGCTGGCAATGGAAATGCAATGGTGGTTCTCGGTGTGCTGGTTTGTTTTAGGGACTTTTATTGGAAGATGGATTTTAGAGAGAGAGTTTCTGTACCCTTTGTTATGTCTGTACGTACTCACGAACTTGTAATCTGGAGGCTAATGAATTTCATCAAATTATTTTATGCTAATATTTTTTTTTTCAAGTAAGGGGAACTTAATTATATTGAGATTGTCTGCATTGTTGAGGATATGCTTTATCTAAATTGCTACTACTTTATTTAAAAGCAAGACATCTTTTCAGCACGTAATTAAAGTAATATAAATTTCATTTTTGTATGCATATCGGATTTGGATGGTTTTGAATTTTTAGACTTGATTACGTGGGTAGTACAGAGGCTATCATCAAGCTTTGTGAATAATGGGTCAGGATCAGGATAAGGATTTTCTTAATGGTCTGGATCTTAAATGTTTAAAAATTATTAACAAGCTGTAGAATTTTCGAATCTTTGTAAATCAGTTCGAATTTTTAAAATGTAACGAGGTGTGACGAGCGGACATACAGTCGGTCTTAAACCCTCAATTTAATATCGCAATTTCAAAATAATTTTTAAACCCTCAGCTCGACCCTCTCATAAGATTTTAAATCCTTTTGATTCCGCCCACAAAATTCCCCATTTAAAATATCCTGTCCCCTTCGTGTCAATTTAATTGGAAAGCAGATGTATCCTCTCGTCCATTTTCCATACCCATCGCAATCCTCATCATCACGACATTGCCAAAAAGTTAAACAAGAAAAAGTGTCATAAAATTCAATTCCCCCCACCACGGACTAAAAAATATTCTCAAATGTTTTTCATGTCCCAATCCAATAACTTTTATTGATATCAATGGCATACCATGACACGGAAAGGCTCTCTTATTAAAACCTCATTCCCCATTCTTAGAGTCTTAAAGACATAGAGCATGGAGCATGGACTCCTCAACCTTCCAAGACCACACCATAATTTCCCAAACCTTACTATCTTACTCATAGTTTATGTCTAAAAAATGACACTTATTGTATCTCTGGCCGAAAGTTGTTACGTAGACCCTCCAATATGTCCTCTACAGACTATAGACAAGAGACCAGATAAAAATCCTTAGCCGAATCCAATCCAATTTACTCCATCACGCAAATCTACTCTCCATTCCTCTAATATCCCCCTTGTCCATCTTTCACTCCCTGATCCTCGGATTTTTTTATTCTTCACTTGGTTTCCAATTCCTAGCCCAACACTACGGTCACAACAGCAACAACAACCACCACTGCTGGAATGGACAGTTTGAAATGAAATCTTGCCTCCTAAGGCACAATAGAGAGATAGATAGCCGGTCATCTCTTTGGATATGAAAAAAATACCTAGAGAAAGAAGAGGGCAATAATCATAGTAATAAAAATACAGGTGATACAACACCACCAAACCATCACATCAAACAAAGCAGAAAAAAAATACCCACACCACCCATGCTCCAACAATCAGCAAACACGCATTTTCCATATGAACCCAACCTCCACTGAGAGTCTTGCAAACAAGAGCGGTAACAACTAGCAATCGGCATTATTATTATTATCATCATCATTACACACATCCACAAACAACTAAACAATGAGCGGAGGAAACGGCTAAACTAGCGTTCAGGTGGGGGGGGCTCCGGAAAGCTAATATTCAACGTAACTACATACAACTAGAATCACCTTGGTTCTGTATGCTGTCCATCACTATCCATAAGATGATTTCCTCAGGATTGTTATGAACATTAATTGGGGAGGAATCTCCAGGAATTTCAATCCCTCTCTCTAATATTTAACTATGACAGGAAAGTATGAAATCGTGGGTGAGCGATAAAATATATGAGAAAGGGGAAATAACTGTACAATGCCGAGCTTTTATCTCGAAAATTTCAGGCCGGCTCAAGACTCAAGAGTTAGTTATTAATGGTAAATGGTGTCATTTAAATAAAAGGGGTAGGATTCATCTAAAGAGACTCTCAGGGCTAAGGATGAAGTGTTAATAAGGGGTCAAGGGTTCAAGGAGCTGAGTGCCCTGTAATATGGGCACGGGGCCGGTGGATAGTTTTGAAATGTTTATTATGACTCGAGATTTAGGTAGAATCGGTATAAATTGGTCTCTCAAAGCTCCGTTGAATGACTTGGGTGTTTTCATCATGAAAATCATCAGTTTGGGCAATATCAATATTTCATAACTCACGAAACCTCTTGTTATTTAAATTCAATGTCAAAGAAACCATTTCATAAGTCTATTTTCCGATTAGAGTTTTAAATTACTACATATTACTCTGAGCGAGGTAGATAGAAAGGGAAGGTATGGATTTCTGCGTCTCAGCTCTTCTTCTTGTGCACTTCATCTTGGCTCTGATGTTGATTGTGAGTTTTGTGTGTGTGGTCTTGCCTCGGTGCTCATCTCATCATTGTTCTAAATGGGCTTTGACCATTTACAATTGAGTTTTGTTAAAAATGCGAGGTGAACCTCACTAACTTTATTACCTTCTTGGTTTGATGGCTGAAATCAAGTAGAGATTTCCCAAATAATGTGCGAATCAGTTTGCTCTACCCTGTAATCAAAAAGCCATTGGGAGAATGAATACTGACAAAGCCACACAAACAAATCACAAGTGGGAAGCCCATAAAGTTATGGATGGTTAAAGATTTTTTCTTCTTTCAGAATTATTATTACTCTCGAGCTATAGTTGAGAGGTGGATATGGTCCTTTGATAAAACAAACTCTTGTGCTAGGATATAGTCATGAAATCATGATAATATAATGACGAGAAGTGAACGATCTTTTGATTCTTCAGTCTTGATTCCCAATGTTTGAGGAATATCTATCCTGGAGGTGAACATTAACGTCAAACCTCAAAAGCGGTTAGGCTTCCCGACACCAACCGACTATACAGAGACTACGCTACACCGTACTAAAGTTCAAGCCCTTTAGGGCTCTATAGATTATTACGTTTATTACATATCTCTGTCTGAAGGAAGATGCACATGAATCCCTTCATTCATAGATTACGTGTCATGGGAAATGGAAAAAATCATTTTTTCCCCCAAACGAAATAATGATAATTTGATCTCCTTGATATATTCCAAGTAATCTTCAGCCCCTTTAAGCGGGCCACCCTTGTGAGGTGATTCCAAAGCGAAAAAATTACACACTATTATCTATTTCATTTCAATTTATCCCTTTTTGATTGTTCCCATGTTTGCGCAGCCCTTTATGCTCTTTTATTTACCTCCACACACTCGCTACATAGCCTTTAAGTATCTCTTACTCTCGAGAGCGGGTATTAGCTAGGAGGATATACAGAGAGTAGATCAGAGTATTCAATATTGGATTCACCCTGGTGTGTCAAGATGATGATAGAGAGCCGGGCTTGGCTTTGACTTGACCGAGGCCGAGTCAGACGAGATTCAATTCAATTTCCGTCCAGAACCTGAATGAAATCTTAAAGTTGCCAAGGATGATGAGAATGGGAGAAAAGTGTAGGGGCTCGAAACAGCTCGAGAACTGAACCAATGATGTAATACAATAAAAGGTAACAAAGTCCAAGTGGAGGCTAAAAAGCTCCAGCCTCAGTCCCAAAGACGTAGAGTTGGGCGAGAAGTGAAGGAAAAGCCATTTGAAATACAATTTGTGTTGAAACACCTCAGGGAATCCGTAGTGTGTTGTGTAAAAGTTGTTTGTTTGTACGTGACATGTGTGAGGGATATGTGAGAATCTCTAATCTAATAAGTCTGTCCATCCATCCCTATTTCAACGACCAACAAATCCACAATCCATGCCACCACCACCGCCACTCAAATCCTAATGCCCCCTATGCCAATAACTTGTAGGAACTTGCCCGTAAGGTTTTTCTCAAAAAAATTCAAAATCTCGTCCACCAAACTTCGAGAGTAAATAGGGAAACGGAGTGAATTTTAGAATCTGTGTATTTTTAGAGAGAAAATAGAAATTTAAAACATTATCCCTGCGTTTAAACACACGGACTTGCCACTTGAGACTAGAGAGAGAGGGAATTATTCTGTCAATCATTTCTAGACGAATTCTTGAAGATTCGTCTGTGCTTTTACTAGCTGCACTTTACAGTTTGAGGAGTCAGCAGCTCCTTGTAGTTTAGAGGCAGAGTAGGAATTCTGCAACTTCTCACGTTCTATTAAGCAGTAAAATTGTTAAGACTTCATTTCATGCCTAATTGGCTCTTGGGGTCTGGACAGAGACGAGTTTCGAGGAGGAGAGAGGGAAGGAGGATTTAAAATTTCAAAAGAGAGCTTCGGGGGCAACAAAACTCCTTGAGAGTTTGACACAAGACAGGTGGATTTTTAAGTATGTTGTAAATGTCCTTAACCTTATCATGTTTGAGCCGTGTTGAAGAAGAGGACATGGTAAATGTTCAGGTTCACGGGTTCAAAGGCTTGGGATGAGAGGATGTCGTATCTGGGATTCAAAGATCCCAATTGACTTTGAGATCCCGTCTCGTCGGAAGTCAACTTGTGACACGTCCGTTGACCTTAATGGAAAACTTCTTGGAGCATTTGCATACAAGCCCAAGGGATTTGAAATTAAATATTTTTCCCCAAGAAAAATGAAATGAAACCATCCCGGCTTTACCAAGCGTATTAAACAAGTCCAGGTCTAACTTTACAATTGCAATGTCTCCAGTCCATAAAATCTAA
Organism: Agrenia bidenticulata; assembly: GCA_034694785.1. Classification (NCBI taxonomy): domain Eukaryota; kingdom Metazoa; phylum Arthropoda; class Collembola; order Entomobryomorpha; family Isotomidae; genus Agrenia; species Agrenia bidenticulata. Next base: position 97,303 of record JAQFYM010000031.1, on the reverse strand, counting down.
TAGCCCTTTGCCATACGAGAGAGCCTCCTCGGTGAATTGACTCTAGCCGAGAATTGCTGATTCAATGACGTGAGACAGATAATAATCTCACTCCAGAGTGACTCAAGGCCATATTCCATGCAGATACACATTCAAGCCTAAAAGGCTCTTAAATTTCCATACCGATTCTCCTCAACTTTAGTTCACTATGTATTGTAAACTCTAATCTTGTTTTTCCCTTGGAGTCTTCCTCAGGCTCTTTTAATTCATTCCTGCTCATCTTCACATCACCATAACTATCATAGAATTCGTGAGGTTGGGCTCGGCCCGGTGGGGAAAAAAATTTACTTTCACAGAATTTAAAAGCATTTTAAACCCATATTACAAGACTTAACACTTTGTTTATAAAGCCATCAAATATTCATAGGTGACGAGTCCTCTCCGGAATTAGGGAGGAATGTCTGGAGCACCCCAAACAATAATAATAGCATCTACATACTTTTCTTTGTAACTATGTGGCTGTAGTGTTCACACTTTTGCACTCTTTTCTAAATTAAGCAGACTTGGGAAAAACTGAGCTAGAACTGGAGTTTTTTACAGGGCCATTTAAGTTGTAAACATGCAAATGTGGGGCGAAAAAAATACGCAAAAAATCATTGCGTGTTGCTTATAAAAATGAAGTGGAAAGTCAGTGATTAACCCTTGTTTATTTTTGCCATTTGTATAGTGGATGATGACTGGAGATAAGGGATTTTATTAGCTTATCTGCGTGTGTGTGTGGGAGAAGGCTAGAGCAGAGGTCACTGGGCTATGTATGCATAGGGATAAAAATATTAGATTATATTTTGCATTATTTAAAAAAAAATAAGAGAAAAAAGTGTGAACTTGAAAAGAGTGAGACAGTGGCAGTTGGAAAAGGACAGGATACACAGAAAGTTATCAACGGGTTAAATTATCCATACGATTGGCAGAGTAAATTGTGCGTGTTCATTGATGGCTTCTTCTTTTTATAAATATGAACGTTGACTTAAAACTTTTTCTACTATTGTATTTTTATATTTTACTGCAAAAGATTTAATGATTTCTACAACCCAAGTAGTTGTGATACAGGGATTTTTGCTTATATTGTGAGATTGTGACTATAGAAGTGCTCATAATATTCGTCTAGTCACCATCAAAAGGCAAAAACCACTGTTTCTCAACCTCTCTAATGTGGTAAGCAAATATTGTGCACAAGATTTTAACAATATATCCCCTGACCATCTCAAACGAAATGAAAAGATGATTGGAATAGCTATTGGATTTTTTAATCCACATTTTTTTGTCTTGAACATTTAATTAAATTTTCAGAATAATTAATATATACGAGTACTACTACTACAATCTCCCAGTCCCAGCCTTCTCTCTCTCTTTCTATTCAGCTATTGAGAGAAGTTAGTGAGGAGTAAAATGTGAAGTAAAAGAGCCATCATTTCCAATCACGGTTGAATGTCCTTAGAGAAAGGGACCAAGATCTCATTTCTCGGCGGAGAAAAAATGTCTCATTTGCATTCGAAGGCTTTCCACTTTATTGAGCCTGGGAGTGCAGAGTCAGCTCCGACTACATTCTCAATGAGCAAAATGTTATCGACAAAATGTAAAAAAGAGCCCTTGTCGTCCTCGTCCCGTCTTTTTCTGAGCTGTCCTACCATGCCGTAGTCTCTTGTATCAATCTCTCTTTTTTGGATGAATCTCATAGGTTTCAATGTTCTCTATCTGAGATTGTCTAATCAAGTTGTCTACAGAGAACTGGAGGGTGGAGCCCAAATATATAATATACAAGGGAAGAAATCAGAGAGGGAAATGTCTAATGATCCTGCTATTAGAATCCTGCGTTTTTTTTACTCCCCGTGTAATGAACTGGCGATACCCGAGTGGAGAAAGTAGATTTCCCTCTTTAACTTTGTATTCATAGACGGGGATCCAATTTCTGAAATTAAGGACCCGGATTTTTATTTACCTCTCTAAATGCCAAGGGCTCTAGGGTTGTAGTTTCTTTTTATGTTTTTAAACTCGGAGTTTGGTCTTGCTGAGATTGTTGATTTATTTGGTATGTTAAATAAAAAAGAGGGTGACCTAGATTTGGGTAGTCCTGGATCTTGGTCCTTACCTAGGTGTTTGTTATTAGGAATGTTGTGTGGTGTTGTTAAAGTAAACCCGGTTAGCCCTCCTTTTTGGCAACATGTCAACTTGAATGATTTTAAAAAGGAAGTAAATTGCTCCAAAGTACCTCAGAGGGTCTCTGAGATGCAAATTCGTGACTCATGGGAAATATTACCGAGACGATATGTCACTTTGACTCTCCGAGTTACTTTGTCACGGAACCGAGGCGGAGAAACTGTTGAGTGCTTCTTGACTCACAATGACAATTCTTCCTCTCTGTGAAAATGTTTTTTTCTCTCTCTCATTTTCTAATCTTGTTGTGGGGGATAAGACCCGTTGTTTTTATACGAAAAAAAAGTTGTCACAGTCCTCCACAGGAAATTCTAGGCTGATAAAATAACGGTGGACGTGCATATGGGACAATTGGACTTGTAATGCTATTAGGGACTTTACAGGGGGGACTTGGACGGATTTTAATTTCTCACAAGTTTATTCATCCCTGAGATATGTTGATCTAATGTCTTTGATGTTCTTTGTTGCTTTTAGGTAAGATTTCTTCTTTTACCTCAATATCATGGACGAACGTATGACGAGGGACTCAAGGTTTGTGTCTTGTTCAAAATTCTCGTCCTTTTTTAAAATACAATATTACAATCCATTCATACACCCACCTTTGACAATCTTCCACGAAAGCATATCTTTTTTATGTATCTTCCGAAGGCTAGGTTGTGGAGCATGTCTCATTCTCGTAAACTCGTGTATCCTTCGTACATACACTGGCTACATTATTTGTTGTTGGATTTTGAAAAAGAAAATCGAAATAAGCCCCTCTCCTATTTCGAGCAAAGGACACAATCGGATAAAACAGTAGTAGCTCAGTACGAGAAGAAGGGGAAATCCCCCTTTCGAAGTAAAGAATAAAGAAGCACTTGAAACCAGGAATTTTTTCCATCTCCTTGAGTGTTGAGAAAGAGAAAGGGTTAACCTGGCAGGGGGGAGGGGGGATTGTGAATGCTGAATTTGAATCCCAAGCTCAATGTACACAAAATACGAGCTACAAAACTCGTACAAAATACAACTCTAGCTTTTCTTCCAAATAAACCCATGGAAAGATAAAAAAACGCCCGAGCTTCCATTGTTTCCTCCTCGATCTAATTTCTAAACAGCTCCGTTTTTTTCAAACTGTACAATTCCAAAGAGATAGGGAGTTGGCAGGCCCAGTTATTCAAAAACGGTGCTCACAATACTCCCTTGGTGATAAGCAGGAGTTTTTTTTTTGAACAGGAGGTACGGAACAGATCTATTATAATATTTGACATTTGAAGAGCCAATTCATCTCATTTCAAAACCACAATTTAAATGAAAAAAAAGCTACTCCAATAATTCCCCATCCATTCGTCAAACACAGAAGGTATGATATTGAGTCAGCGGGGGGCTATCATTCGGCTGTAGGAACTGGAAGTTTGTGGAATGATGATGATGATGATGGATTCTATTAAAATGATAGCGAGATAGTATACGTGGAGCATTAACAAGTGCTAATAATATAATACTGCCACTCTGCCCAAGATATCGAGCACATTAAAGATGAAATTGACATTTCAAGTGCAATAACCAAATACCAAGCTACACTCGAGTCGTGGCAGTTAGAGGTCCGTATTTATTATACAAGGACTCTCCCACCACCACCGGAGCTCCCTGTTCTCTTAGAGAGGTAGAAGAGAGACTCTCTAGTTGTGGAGAAGTGGTTCCATATCGCACCAAACGAGTCCATAAATATCTAATCAGAGCCCATTAGCGAGGAACATAACATCCTTCTTTACAATTATAGTTCTATCTATAGCATTAGCCAAAGAGGACTTGGAAATTCAAAGCAAGATAGGCCATTCCTGATTCAGGGGTGCTGGAAATTTTAATATGTCGTAATGATAGGCACTCCAAAGGCCGTGTGGATGGTGGGACACCCAGCCATTACTTGGAGATACTAATTTCGTTAAGTTATTAAGCTAGTTAGTCCGATCTGCTAATGAGTGTTTATCAATTAACTGAAGAGCCACTAACACTCGGAGGTGGGCTTGGTCCAATGGACAATGTAGCTTAATATTTTCCCCAGAAAAGGCTGTTTAGATAATTGTTCTCAATCCAAGAAACTTAAGCTTCTGGGCCAACTATGAGGTTGAAGACCCGAGCGTATTATTTTACATGATTTCATATCAGTTTGAGAAGAAGCTTAACTGCTGTGTCCCCAAGTGTCTGTGCGTAGTAGTTTATCAACAGCTCCACGCCATTCCAAATTCCAGATTATTTCGAGGCCAAAGCAACGGGGGAGCCGGTCGATTAATGCCGTAAAGAATGATAATTACTCCGATAATATTAATAGGATGGGCAAAGTGCCTAATTCAAGCCAATATGTTACCCTTGCTCCGTTAAAAATGAATATTTTTCACATAAATTCCCACCCCATTTAAGGACGAAAATCCCCCCACTGCCGACTCTTTGAATCCTCGAGCAAGCCATGATCCCTAAAGGCTTCTAAAAATACACAAGCACACATCACTTTCAGATAGCTTTGAACTCGATACTCGATAGTGGTGGTGCTAGTGCTTGGTCATTAAACTTTTATAAAAATCTCCTCACAATTTCCAAACTATTTTACACACAGTAACTTTGTAGAGAGAGAGAGCCCTGGAGCGGTTCAAGGGTAGTGACTAGCATTACTCGTACATTACTCGTACAACCCATCATAGAGCCCAGGAGGAGATGGTAATAAAAACATCAAGATTTGTCGTTTTATTTAGAACCAGGTCGATCATTGAATAAATCCGAGCTTAGAATTGCAAATTGCTCAAGAGATCCCCTATTCACTCGGCCGACAGAGATTTATTGATTGGCATTTATCATAAAGCATATTAACATAAATGTCTTGGCTGAGCCTTTTCAATTCGGTCTTCTTTAATGCAAATCCAGACACACATGCATAATGACACGACTCTACCCCGGCGTTTATCCTACACGGCTATCCTTTACCAAGGAATTCCTAATATCTAATCCATACTATTATTACATACATATCTTAAGCACTGCACAGATCTACACAGACCTCTCTCTGCCCCTTCTAATACATTATCATACTGCCCTATCGTGTGTGTGTGTGTGTTTAATACATTATTAAAATAAATATGATATAACAATCTCTTTTGTGGTTTCAATCCGGCCGACAAAACGGTGGCACTCCATTCATCCTCCCAGTTTGCTAAAAGCTCTACACATTCTCCCAATGTGTCTGTAGCATTGGCTCTAGCCTCTCTAGTGAATTTGTATTCTATCGACTCGTTATGCATGTATTTTAGTGCTGTGGTTTCTTGTTTGACATTAATAGCTCTTTTACTTATTTGTTTACCAATTCATTGATTTATTACACTATTTTATCCCGTGTGTGCATGGCTTAGGAAAGGAAAATCATGACCGACCACCACCACCACTCACTACTACTGTGTAGAGACCACCCTTCTGTATTTCCTTTGGATTGACTACTGTAAATAACAGGCATGGGATTGATTTCAAAATCACCCTTTCATCCATACCCTTGAGAAGGGCTGGATGGTATGGGTTTAGGGATATTTTTTTAAGGATTAAAGGGATCCAGTAATTGGATTGGATTTTGGGTTCTCTTACATCGAGTAGAGAGTTGTAGAATGTAGACTAGATATACGTTGTAGAAAAAGTGTGCAGTTATGGTTAATTGTGGCTTGAGTTTCATGAACTTTCGGAGGAGAAGGGAATTGGCATGGGTTGGACAATGGCACAAGTTGTGGGATTAATTGGGATCATTATGGGGAGAAAACTTGAGCCTTTGTACTAGGGTGGACTGAAAAAGTTGGGATAGATATCCCGCAAACCGATTGGTCCGAGAGTTGGAGTTGAGAGAGTCCGACCTGATTGAATGAATAGGTTGGATTGTTGGATGATAATGTTGAGTCTCACCACCGCTGCTCCGTAACAATTACTTTATTACGAGTTGGGGAAAATAACTTCATGAACAAGAAGTAACATGTGGTTCGCATTGTTCACCTCTGCCATGAACATTTTATCCACTCTGGTCTATAGAGCCTATAGATACGAACTAAACTAAAGTTCCACTCTCTATTCTATTTCATGCCATCACCAAACCGAAAACAGGCTCTGGATTGGGAATCGGGTAAAGCCCGACGTCCTCTGCATGCTAATTCAAAGAAGTAGGAGCCGTTTTCGGTCAAACCAACTGCATTTGATATCATCATCATGATTATTATTACAGTCATACCACCCCAGGACTAACACCGCTGCCTCTCTCTCTGGCTCTCTAAGCAATTCCATGCTGTGAATTTGAAATATAAAATCCAAGCCTTTGTCTTGAGTCTTGAGTTAAGTAAATTTTCATACTGGTGATGATAGTGGTTAGATTGGAGGGCAGTGTGGAATATAATTCTTGTCCTTTTACCTCTACCTCTCAATTAATGAATAGAGGAATGAGCCCAAGTGCTTATTATTTACCTTGGGACATTCTGCTACGTTTGAATTAAGCCACTTACACCCCAAAATCTACTCAGCCTACCTGTCATACTTATGCTTAGGCCTGGACTAGAAAATATACCCTGACAGGATACAGATGGACGGGAATGTCTTAATTAAAAATTTATAGACCAGCCGAGTAATTACTGCATCTAGCATTACTTTGCCCTTCACCCACAACCCTCTAATTCGGTTGTAAAGGCCTGTAGAGCGTTACGCACTGGGTGATAGGGAAAGTATTTGTAAAAAAACTGGAATGGAGAATTTCTTTCATTGTTTTGTGGATCTGGATGATAATGATGACATTAAACATGGCATGATGAGAACCGTAACGGAAGGGAAATGGAACTGAGGAACATGAAATAGTAATTGGGGGATATTGTCTATTGAGTTGTATTGCTAGTTACTCGTCCATAGGGCCGTATGTAGCTTTTCCACGTAATAAAAAAAAGGAATAAGCATCAGAAGCTCTTAACTAAGTGATGAATTTAGATCACCCAGGAATTGCAATTTAAATTTTAAATGTGTCGAAGGGCAGAGAGATGCGAGAGCCCTGGAGGGAGACAAACCCGCTTTGGACACAAAATTATTAAACCAGTCTTGTTTTTATTATCTCGGTAATATAAATTCTTGTGTAGACTGCACAAAGGAAGGATGGAATGATGACACGGTATATTGGAATGACATGAGATGTCATGTCACGAAATATTCCCAATCCCTCTTGCCTTTTACCTCTCGTTAGTCTCTTGTACGGCTGGATAGCACCTCCCCCGCCGCAGATGCTATAATAAATAGGATTCACGTAATTCTCTCAGGATTGAAACAATATTCGAGCAGAACGACCTAATTGGAAAGTAGTAATTTGACCGAGCCGGAGCTGGAACTTGAAATCCGTTCGGCCATGCCATAATTCAGGGGACAATAGGTTGACCAAATCATGCCGTGTTGGAATATAATTTTTTCCCTTCCTAGCTCTGTATTGGATTGCATTGAAGCCGGTGTGGGATATTGAATGGCCATGTCGATGTCATAACACATAGGAGAGCTGAATAAGGGCAGTCCGGGCGGGCGGGCAGGTCGTAAAATATGCATTGAAGTTTTTGTTGTTTCCTCAAAGGCAGGGCTGTGTATATTTTATGAGGTTGTGATATTGCTTTTTGGTCACAAAGGTACAATAGACGAAATGTGTACAACGGGTTCTGCCTAGGAGGAAGGAACCTTGTATTTATGCACACTGTCAATACAATTGCGTATGGGACTCCTCAAGACATAATTCTCCTTTCCTTACGCGTAGTCGACGCATGAAAGAAATTGGGAATCGTTTCAGAATCCAATCTATTAGCCATTAAAGTTGGGAAAGCTGGACGGGATGGGCCAGGGCTCGTTTGAAACGATGGCCGGAACTGTAACTGGCTACAACATTTAATTTACAGAGTCAAACTGCTAATTTAGTATTCATTCCAACATCCAACCATGTTTAACTTGGATGGAGAAAAGGCTTAATTAAACATTTGGGATAAATCCACATTTAATGCTCTCCAAAGCTGCTCACCCTGTAGACACTAGCACCCTGTAGTAAAAACGCGTGTGCTACACAACCTTACGATGGTCATAGTCAGTCCTTCCTCGTTCCACCTCCGTATCTCCCTCGAGGTGAATGCTTCATATTTATTCTGTTGATGCTTGATTAGCAGCGGATGCTCCCACATAAATGTGGATGTGATAATCATTCAAATTTCCAAAGCCGGATTCTGGATTTCTATTCCTGATTACCATATCTTATAACCTCGTTTGCGAGCTGAGTAGCCACCAAGGCCAGAATCATGATCCAGCCTCTGATGATACAAATCACAAAGAAACGAGATCCAAAAAGCAGGTGAAGTTTTTTAGGGGAGTTTTAGTATCTCTTGGAAAAGCCGGTATGTAAGAGTTCATTAGTGCGTGCCATTCCTAAATTCGAAAGCGAATTCAGTACAAGAACAAGAGTGTAAGCTGATATTGCAATACAAGAGCCGTACGGCATAGCCAAGGTGCGTTCCAACTTCCAATGATGCCGGCCGGTTCTTGAAAACATGAACTTTTTTTAAAGGCCAAAAAGAGGTGATTTCGAAACGAGATGAGCTCGTCTCTGTAATTCGACTGTAAATACACAGAAAGAGGTGGAGGTGGCACATGCACATGGACAGAAGGGTAGACACTGCTCGTGGTATTTCCTTTGTAGTCGAAGCCTTAAGACCAGAGTCAGTCAGTTGTCAAGTAGTGAAATGAGGTGAGCTTCAAAGGAGTGCCACGTCCTGAACCTTTTTTCACACTTTGTTAATGTTTCCCCTAAAAATGTTTAGATTCTTCTGTCATATTGGTTTACCTTCCTTGAGGCTGTTGGGAGGTGATTGGAATGAGGTGTAGCATTTGCTGCAGATGATTTTTTTTTAAATCTGTAGAGGCATGCATGGTATTTAAAAGCCTTAAATCTCAGGGCTAGTACGGCCCTAGGTAAATTTAATAATTTCATGATCTGGTTTCTCATTCCGGGAATGTACACAGTGTTTTATTACCTTAACAAACATCAGTGCCACCACCACAAAATGAAGCTGTAGGACATGGCCTTTGTGTAGAAGTAAGTCTGAGTTTACTACTAGAAAATCTGCTTTTCCTTCAGTTTTCTGGTGAGCCATCTTGAGTTTTTAAGTCCTATGTGTTGTTGTGCTCTCAATCTCTATGTGTCTATCCATATAAAAATTTGGAATGAAACCATGTGGATGTTAGATTGTGATGAATAGTAAACTATAAAACTAGACCATGCATCCGACCAGAGAAGAGAGAAGAGATACGGACCAAAAGATGAGAAGCAGAATTGTAGAAAAATGCTTTAAAAAATTTACCATCCCTTAATATACGCCTGTCATAAAAGTTGCGTAAAAAGCCCAACAAGCTCAGCCCTTTGACGAACTCCATCCAGCATATACAGCTTAAGAGGAGAAGCTACAATGTGGATTTAGATTCCCAAGCTATCATCACACAAAGGCTTATCTTATCTTTCACATATTAAATTTTATTATTCGGGTTATACGGTAGTAGTATTAAAAATTAAAACTTTATTGCCTTCAGACAGACCAGAAGAGAGAAGAATAGTTGCCCTACGTGTTCTCCCTCATTCTACTACAACCTACAACTCTGAAACGAACTCATCTCTTCAAAAAGTTACAAACTTATAAATACAGTAACATCTCAGAGTTCTCAGAGGAGAGGGCATGAGGAATATCTTGAATACTTGAATCTTCACAAAGCAGACTTTTAGTCCAGATGGGCAATAGGCAATAGGAACAAAATGAGGCATAAAATATAAAAACTATTCTCTTATTTTTTCTCTCGTAATAATAATAATACCAAAGAGTTGAATGAATAATGATTGACTCAATGGATCCTTTTTTCCCTATATCTCTAGATCCTCTCTGATCATTATAACTTTTAAACCAGAAAAACTTGCGCTCATCAACATTCACCCCGGGATTAATTTGCATGGACTTTTAGATAGGTCCAGTTTGTGAGTTCATAAATTTCACCAACTACAAGGTGATCGGGGTGGACTGGATCGCTCTCTCTCAGGACTGATTACATCCAAGAGAGAAAAGTTTGCACCTTTTTCATTCACTATTTTGTGACTAGCTTTTGGCATCGGATCCAATCCAGAGGCCACACTCTAGACTATCAAACAAAGACGTATTATTACAACTTTGTAGATTTTATTATTGCTTTGTCCTCAGGACCCGCAAAATTCATTAAATAATAAAACTAGGCTTTCGCATAACTTTTGAGACCCGGTTCTTCAGACGAGGACAATAAACTCAAAGTTCATATCGAACCCATGAGCACAAGGTCCCCCCACGAGTAGTTCCAGGGGGAGGCAGAGGATCTCGTTAATTACAGGTCATTTTAGCACACAAAAGAATTATTACTCAAGGCTCGAGATTAGGGATATAGCACAAGGGTCTGTAGGATTACCAATTGCCATTGCCATTATTCCTTGCCAACCACCAAGCAGTGAAACCCATTATTAAACAGTCTTGCATTATTATTACCGTCCTTGCCGAGCTGCTGGAATAGTTTGTACGAATTAAGTTGGTCACAACCACAAATTCAATACCATCCTCGGAGAGAGAGTCGAACTAAAATTAAGGTCTCTAGTCTCTCATCTTTTCCTTTATGTACAAACCTTTTTGTGGACTTGGAGAGTTGTATAGCCCTAATTTTGGCCCTTTTGTGGTAAATGGTAATGATAATGACAGACTTTGAAGCAGACCTGATCGTCAAGCTTGCCATTTTGTACAATTGCCATACGATGGGAGAGAGTGCCAGGCCAGGCCACCACTGCCACAAGGCACTAGGCAAGGAGACCTTTAGTCCTTATAATTTTTACAACTCACGCGGATGCTTGGGCTAAAAGCTAACACGAGGCAAAGGAAGAGAAATTGAACCACTAGACCTGAAAAGGACTGAGCTTGTACCTTAATTTACCCGTTTTTTCTCCGTCTCTAAGAAGAACTTAGGATTCGGCTAAACATAATGACGAACTAAGTGGGTTCGGTTTGAATCCGTGGCTTGCTTGTTTAATGTTCTACTGAAGGTTTCCTCGTTCTCAAGTGCCTAAGTGTGGAGGATTCAGGAGTTGGGCTTAGGTTAAGGATTGAGAGAAGGAAAAAACCGGGTAGCTCATAATCCCCGGCAACGGCAGTGGCTACTTTGTATCTAAAGACATAAGTGAAGGAATATTTATTCTGAGCACGTATGAATTTTGTTTCCGGCCCATGGCACCTGCTCGCTTGAATATGTATGAAGAAACTCACCCAGGACTTGATACTCGTGAATTGATATCGGGTCATTTTATTCCGTGGGAAACTTAATGGACCAATACTACTCGTGATTGTACCCCATTCTTGGGATTAAAAATGGACATTTTCAAAAATGAACTCCATATGCTCTTACCTACGGTTTTTTTGCTTGAAAGAGTTACTCCCAGATACATGGGCGATATTTTAATTCGTCCAAAAATTCAAAGTCCTCCCTTTCATGACTAAAAAATTAAAATGAGTAATCCTTCTGATTGTGTAACACGCACTTGCAACTTCCTAATCCCTTCTAATTCATTCATCATTCCCACAACTCTAATATCCAAAACTTTAAGCCTGACCCTGAGCTATGGATTGAAAAAAATCTAGCTTTGCGATTTCAATTAATGAGGGACTCCAAGTCGACACCCTAGATAAAAAATAAATTCAAAAAGGGGATAGAAAATTTTGAATAATTTCTTGAAAAAAAAATGAAACGCTCGTTCAAAAATTCACCACCTATCCAAAGCTTTTCTCCGTCTTGAGAAAAGGGTAATTTAAAATTCAAAGAGTACACAAGCCCGTGCGGTGGGGGCTTGCTGGATTAGACAACTGATTCGGATTACTAATTAAAGTCCCAGAGCTCCCTGTGCACTTAGCATCAAGGATTTGTAAAATCTTGCTAAATTCTACAAATAATTCAACTGATTTCTAATGCTTTGTGAGTATTTGGCCATTTGAATTATTAATCGGGAAATCGTTAACCCGCCCCCCCCATAGTTCATACTCCCAGTCTTCATAAGATCTCACAAGAGTTCGATAGCTTAACTACCGTCTCTTGTCCAACTTTTATCATGAGGCATTAAACCGACTAACCTTTGTGGAGGTTTGGCCATTAAAATTTTGATAAAATATTGAGCTTTGAGCTCCCTCTCTTTTTGTGAGGGGTATGAACGGTAAGCGTAGAGGAGCTTTTCTTCCTCCTGATTCTTTAATGTCGAATCTTTTGGTTTTTGCCCAGCCCATTCCACACGGGCTATACAAATAATCTTGTGACAATGTACCTTCTACCGTTAGCCCATCAGTAGGTACTTTAATGGGTGCTCCTACTTTTCAGTAACTAATGGCCCAATTTGAAAGTTTAATATAAAGAGATTTGTGGCTCTGTTTCCTTTGGAATAAAATTTTCTCTCTGTGCTCCCCTCTCTCTCAACCCTTTCCCCACGAAATCATACCAGGCAAAAAGTTAAAGCACTGAGCCTTGTGGGTCTATCGGCGATTGCACTCAACTTTTCACTATTATGAATAATGTACCTAAGCAATTACTTCAGGACTATAGACTACTTGTCCCAATCTCAATCTCAATACGGATACGTCCTATTCCTCAGGATGTCCAATCAAGACTTTCATCATTACTGGAAAATCATATCATATTTCTTAAATGGAGAAAGTAAGCCTTTCTGCAGTTGACATTTAATCCACACAAAGTTTTTGAGGGCAAATCCGTCAGAGGTTTGTAAAAACCCACTAAGAGCAAAAGCTAATGATTTTCTAAACCGAGGGAAATAATTCCATAATTTGTTATTCCATTGTCCAAGGGGACGTTGGTTAAATGTGTCTCAAATTTAGACACGGGTGAATAAAGCCGGGTATTTTCAGAGCTTCCTCTTTTCGTGTAATTTCCCGGGTATGAGCCCGGCGAACGTGTTATGAATTGTAAGTCCGCCTTAGCCCTGAGCATGCAAGTGCGTGGAGCCAGGTAGGGACTTGGAGGTGTTCCCGAGGTGCCGGTTTCTATAATGCTGCCTATCTACATGGGCAAAGAGAGGAGGTGTTGCCGGGTAGACTAGAATCCGGAATTTTGTAGACGGGAGAGAAGGAAATGCGGAGATGATGTGATATTTCAGTTTGAAATGAAATGGATGCATCTAAGGGGATTCTGATTCTTCTTTCTCCATTTCATTTATTTAATTTTCACTTGAGCCGCTTTCTGACAAGAATTCACAATCACAAAAGTATAAAATGTCTCCGTTTGGAAGAGGCGAGTGACACCCATTCATACGTGAAGTATAATAATAATGTTCATCTTCCCTTCTCATAGTAGCCACCATGGCATCAACCTATTATCACAATCAAAATCCCCGTCATCAGTAATACTTAGAGAGTCCCTTCTACCATCTAGCCACCTCTCCTAGTTCCTCGAGGACTACCCGGGCTCTCCGCACTAAGAACTTAAGGGAAAGATTCAGAGAAAGACTTGCTATTCATGCAAACATTCAAAGTAATATTCAATTCTCGGGTTTCAAAAGAGACAAAGGAAGAAAGGCTACCAGGGAATCATCCTTTTCAAAATGTCCATTCATCAGTTCAAGTTTCCTCTCGTTTTGTTGAATATAAATGGAAATGGAAATGAAACCGGTTGGGGTCCGTTTACAACTCGTGTTCCGCTCAAGTTGGGCTCAAGCTCGGCCTTGTGCTCCCACAGACCTCGGAGGCTGTCCAGTATGGACGAGCCTTATTGAGTTCTCCCTCTACTTAAGAATCGTAATAATCCTAAAGGTGATGACATTGTTCCAGTTCTCCGAGACTCTCTAGACTCTAGAGTCTAAAAGATGAGGAGACCCGGGCAGGGGAATCTTTTGTGTTGGCTCCAAGCCCGTCTTGAGTAATAATCTTTGTTAGTGACACGGGCTCCAGGGTTGAAATCTCTTGATGACAGTAGCTTTATATATTTAACAATGTACTAGCTGCGTTGAGCTCAAGGGGAGGACGTTCCGTTTAATTTCCTTACACTCCAAGTCCCCCGGTCCTGAAATCAATATTATACAAATTTCAAAATCCTCACTCACAAAAGCCGTATCTCTCACAAAAGCAGAGATCTTATTGGCCGGGCTGAACTTGAGAATTGAATTATCCCCTTTAGGATATAAGGTTGATGGATCTCTCAAAGACTGAAACTTGTGCGGTCAGGGGTCTTCTTAAAGTTACAATAAAACTTGCCTATTTGTCTTGACGTAAATTACTTTATTATCATCTCGTTCTTGTCTTCTTTTAAATACATAAATTTGAATACAATATAGCCCATTAGATAGGAACAAGCTCACCATGGAGTCATGTCAAATAGGTGGATGATTTTGGCTAGGGAAAAACACGTCACGATTTACGATGGTTTAGCAAAAACGTGAAAAGGAATTATATTATCTGTAATCAGATCATGCAAATAAGAATTGATCCTGTCTCGCCCCTGGAACAAGAATCCTACAATCCTGCAGTGGGAAGACCCGGCACCCTCCGGCTTTGCATACATACACTTTATGCAAATTTCTCAAACAGTGGGCCCCAAATGCCCCCAATACTAAAGGTTGCAATATCTGTCAAATCCTTTGTGGGCAAGGACCATCTGAATCCATATATATTTATATAAATTCGTTCCGTTGGAGTGTACATTTTTAATCGTAATCGTGGACTAAATTGTAATCCAAACTAATGCTCGGCCAGAGTCTTAATAGTTGATGATGAGCGTTTTAGGTGGAATAGGCGGTTATTCATGTCGGATGAATGACAGGATTATCTGAGCTTCTAATCAAAATACTAAGCACAGGCTACCATTGGCTGTGTTTTCGGTTTCTAAAGGCATGTTTTAATGTAACCTATCTTGTCATCCATCTTCATACTTTCATACCTTTCCCATGTTTCCATCAAAATACACGAGTTGATTCCCCATGTGGTTTCCCACATTGGGAATTCCCAATAATTAACTCCACTACATCAGCCCAACTATTCAATTATTTATGTGGACAGTGAACACGGAGTTTGAACAATGATACTTAAATCTGATAAAGGTCCACTCCTACATTAAACCACAAACGCCATCTTTGCGCTTACTTTTACATGTATCAATGCAATCAGACTGATTCGTAGCACCAAAATAACATTATTTACTGGAGAATTCTTCCAGCTTTCGTCCCCATCTTTTTAAAATATTGAGAAGCTTGAGGTCATCAGGTCATTCCCCTTAAAGTTTGAAAGATTATGAAAATCATTCCTCTCTTTTTCTGCGTTGTTGTTTCCCTTAATCAATTCCTCACCTAAAAGATGCACCTCAAAATACTAGCCAATTTACCCCTTCTGCATTTGACACTTACGACATCCTCCACCTCAATCAGGTCAGGCGTTAGTTTTGGAATTGGAAATAAAGCCCAAGCCCACTCCACCCGGGTCTTTCGTTTATAATAAATGACAGGTCGGATTTATTTAGAGCCTGTTAGAGTGTCGGGAGTCTCACACGATACACCATGTTACTGTATTATGTGTGTGTGATGGCGTGCTTGTACTCATTTAATAATGTTTACTCTGTACATTGTACTTGTAGTTTATCATGGGCCGGGTAGGATAGGATTCTGGGTGGTGGGAGATTGTAGGATGAACTGGGAATAGGTCGTATAGTCAGAGAATGAAATGAAATCAAATCAAGGGAAATTATGTAAAATCCCTAACTAATGGTCCCTGGTGAGTTAGACTTGTCAGGCGGGCCATTTCCCCGAATTCCAATCCAAACTCCCCTCTCCCAGGGACGGGACACCGCCACGGCTGGCATGGCATAGTAAAGAGTAAGTAGTACAAATACATCCTTCAAGTTCCCCAACTAGTCTGTAACATTTGGATTTCATTAGACACCTAACTCCACCCGAGCTATCTCACTCAATCCATAAAACATAAACTACCGTGAGAGAGAGAGAGAGAGAGAAAGCGAGGAGATACATAATAATAAGCATTAGCTTCGGCTCTCTAGCTTTCTATAGTCACACAAGTTGATACAAAACTATAAGAGACTAGTGTGGTACACAAGGCAGAGACAGTGTTGGTAGTTGGTAAGTATTTAACTCACTAAACTCTAGTCTATTATAGCGTATTATTTTATATAGAGGATCCGAAATTGGATAGGATTGAAAAGTGGAGGACTCAACAATGCGCAATATTAAGTAAATGGGAGATGACACATTTCTCTACTAATCGGTGATACTGAATTCAGGCGGTGGATTGTAAATTCCACTAAATCTGCTTGAATGACGACACCCGCTTTCCCATGTTTCCCTTCTATTAATTCCCAACTCTCACAAGGGAATTATCTACGCATTTCTATTCTTCATTCTCTACCTTGTAGGATTTACATGCTCTACAGGGCCAAGGCTCACTTTCCGCGATTTCTATCATTTTCTGTCCTTTCTAGAGCAAACTACGGGCTCATCTATGGCCGAATGTATTGTATTAATATGCTGTGAGTGTGGGGCTGTGAATAAATAGATTCACGGTAGCATGACAGATCATCTACAAAACGGTTTCAAATCCATGAAAAAGGACACCATGGGGCGGTAGTGGACCCTAGGATTTGGTCTGTATAGTCAGTCAGTCAGTGTGGGTTAAAGTTATGCTGGTTTGGGTCAGAGTTCAGACTTCTCATCAGTTTCTAGTTTCTCTAGTCTCTAATGTTTTAATATTGCAAAGGAGGGATATTATAATTGTAGTATTTTAGATGGTTTTCCGAGATAAGAATGCATTCAAGTTTCAAGTACGAAAGAGCAGCGAATTCCCCACATTTCCTACCAGAAATGCCAAAACAGCACAGTGTGTGTAATCTCGATCAATCATTGTTCCATGTGCCATTTCAAATTTCAATAATGAACGATGCTAATCTATTTGTTTTGAGCCTATTGTCCTTTGTTTGGAAGTGGATGGGCCGAGGAGGAAGACTCTGTGTTCCGTCTCTATTTAATTGCAACGTTAAGCCTTACGTGGACCATAGAGTTGAATGGTAATTTGTTTTCCATTCCACGCTCTTTAGTTATCCGCCGTCATTTAAAAGTGGTGGACTAGATGGGAGAGATTTTTTTTATGCTTGAAAAAAAGCTGGGTGTGCTGGGCTTGGGTCGTCAATTGTAATCAGTAATCATGTCTTTATTATTCATTGAAAAGGCTGTGAGTGATCAAAAGGGAGACAGGCGAGTCCGTGTCATGTCAATTTTTTATGAAATCATAATGATATTGTTAGAGAGGGATTGATAGGCAGTATAGATTCTACTCTCCTATTCCACCTCTAATAATTTTGATGCTACAAAACTTACAACACAAGCTTCGAACATTTGATAGCTCAATCACAATAATCCTAGCTCAAAAATGTAGACTTTATCCTCGTGGAATTCAAAAGTGAACAAAGAAGGCTGACCCTTGTCCAGCTTTATTGTCATCCCTTTTTTAAAAAATGTATGAACCGCTCTGTAGACTTTTCTCTCCTCAATAAAGATTGTGATTAGGATAGGGATTAATTTCTCATCGATTTGATCGAGATTAGATAAACTCTTTGGTATTTGCATCATTTCTCAAGCTCTCAATGCAAAATCCATCATGATTGCATATAAAAAATCCCCATGGAACATGATGATCATCATATGATAATGACGGGGAGATATATAAGGCTATAATTATTTATTTCCAATCCGTCCTTTCAGCTCCTTTCCATCTTCCATCAAACAAAGTGATCAAAATAATACGGCTGGATGATTTTTTATCCCTTGTGTTTTTTTTCCTCATGTTAGTTTAGCTTTTGCTAGATCTCCTCTCTATTTATTTGTTGATTCGTCTAGGAGTTTTATTTACTGAGCCTCTATAGTTTTTGTGCATTGGTTCTTAGAGACTTTTACAGATCTTAGCAGGTCTTAGCTCGTCTGGTCTTGAGGATTTATCTCTGCAGATACAAACAGACGGCCTTATAAATATATTTATCGATATAGGAGTTGCTGAAGAAGAGTCTTCATGGTTGGGTGATCTGGACAGGCTGGGTGAGGTTCTTTCCAGAGTCTTAGAGGATGACTTAATAATGAATGATGGGCTCGGGATAGTGCAGCTGGTCCTTGAATTATAGATGGATTGAGTCTGTTTGATTGTGAATGCGTGCCGTTTTGACTGATTTGATGGGCACAATCATCCTTGTCTTGGAGGATTATGTGGTCTTTACTTACATTGTGGTTTATGGGCTCCATTCCTCTATCCGGCCCTCTCATGTCTGATTTTACGGGGATGTGTGGCATTGGATGGCTGGGATGGCCAGGGGGAAAGGTTATACGTCTCTATTATCTTTTAAGAGAGTAGATTGTACTGCGTGAAGGGACACACGATTTCCTGTATTCAAAACCAATTTTAATTTTGCAGGATTTGCATTGAATGTCTACTCACTTTTTACCCCTCCTGCCAATTGGGTACACTCGTCAGGGGTATTGAAAAAAATGCCGCACAGTCCTCCGCTTCACATGGCTGAATTAGTAATGTTTGATTGCTGAGTAATGATTCGCAATTTGTATCAGATTCCACATGGACTGCAATTGAGGCTCGGAATTAGTTCGCAATCCAGCTCTCCGCCTTGCAGAGATAAGTGCCATCAGCTACTATTAGGCACGACAATTGATTTTGATTGTTCTCGTGTCGTACGGAACTTCTGGTCTAATTTTTAAAGTTTTCGCTACAGACTTCACTGAAGACTTGTATTTATTTTTTTACCCCAAGAAGTGGTACATTCCATCTCGTTATAATTTTGATGCCGCACTGGGAAGGCATTCATTAAATCATTCCGCAAATTCCAATAACTAGCTTGATGAAGCATGTCTACATGGATGGGTAAGCCTAACCAAGATTCTGGTGGAGATGAAGTTGGAGTCATAAACTGACATGTTCGAAGTAGTAGTCGTTGTAGCCGTGGTGGTGGTGGTGGTATGCGCTCATGCCGTTTTCGCAAGATTGAATCTCTCCTATTCATCTTAATATGCATGCCAAAGCGGAGTGGTATAGTTGACTTGGATAAGAGAGACATCAAATAGTATCAAGCCCTCTCATCTCAAGGAACGAAACCACACCAAATGAAACCGCAAAGACACTTGAGTTCGGTCAGCCTTGCCATCATGTCCATATAAATTATAGGGAGAGAGACGAGATAATAAATAAGTGGCCCTGGTACACATTGCCAGGTATGATTATCCAATGGACAGACTGATGATGATGAAGTGGCCAGCCAAGTCAAAGAGATTAACGAGATAGACAGGCGGAAAGAGTAGAGAGAATTATTATTTCGGAATTGGCAGCAAAAAAAATCCATAGAATCCTCTCCCGACTTTTGCACCGCATAAATAAATCCCAACTTGATACGCAACCTCACAACAATGAGATACATACGAGAACAATCATGCTAGAGAGTATCACATCTGCAACAATCAAGTATTGGTATGGTCAACGCCATGACTGTAGTGGACACTCATTTACTAATAATAAAAAAAGGGCTAGAGTCCGAGATAAGTCTGATTTGAAAATAATAATATCATATTCAAAGAGTCACGGTAAAACTATCAAGTCATCAAGAGTTGTAAAACCACGACGTTTTTGGTCAGAGGCTGATTTTTTATTCGTTTTATTTTTTTTATGCAATTTATACATTTTTTTATTTCTTCAAATTTAAATTACTACAACGTGAATATCTATTGTTGTAATTGGGACTTTTGTAGGAAATTATTGGGCTCAACTGCCCTCTTGTTATATCAGAGAGTAGAGGAGACAGAAATGATGATGATGAGGAGGAAGTCATGCATTTAAAATTCTCTTCCATCCACTACTCACTGATTGTATCTCCATTATTATTATTTTATTTATTATTTCGAATCTCGTCCAATTCCATTATATATCCCCCCTTGATTACTCCCAGGGCTGGTATCAGTCCTAGGCTACGTATCCTTACTATCATGAGAATAGGATCTGATTCGGAAAAAAATTAGACTTCATAGTTCTCTGGTCGTGATTCTTCTTTTGTTATCAGCAGGCTAATTTCATACACAGACTCCTAATTCCTAATAGATTTGGGCAGCTAGATTTGGTCTTGGCTGTGGATTTTTTTTATCCCAACTTTTTTTTTTGTTTTGGCAATTTAATGATTTTTTAATGATCTCGATCTCAATCCTTTATAGCCAGTCAGGATTTCCTTTAGGGCAGTTTTTAGATTTCCACTCTTTGGACTTTTATGATTAACTGTTGCGAGGCAGCGGGGGCAAAGCTCAGTCAGGATTCTGCATTGAGGCATTAAGATAAAATAAAATTATGTATATCTGCTTCCTTCACGAGGTTAGAAAAAAGTAACAATGATATAATAGAATAGAATAATCATATTTCCCAAAAAACAAGGGTGTCACTCCACAAACCGGTACACTCAAGAATCATCCCACTCGATCATATATAAATACAACCTCCCTTCATCCTGGATATCGTCTCGGTTGGGTGTACCTTTTGTTGTGTCCAGAAGGATAGCCTTTTCCATTGAAATTGCCAAAGTGTGAAGTCTGTAAAGTTATGAGGTGAGCCGAGGTGTTTTTTTTGTTAAAAAACCGAAAGTTTATGACCGTCAAGTGCCCTTTTCAAATACAATTATACTATTATGTTATTATGAGGCTCACGAAATATTACAAAAGGCTCCCTCACCATTCCAACTATATAGGTAGGACGTAGGACGTACCTTGGGCCTTGGGTATTAGTTTTAAGTTTAATTTTTTTCTCTCTCTTCAGAATCAAGTATTGAGCAATTTGTAACTCAAGTCCGTGTGTGTGGTTATATGTTACATTTGAGCTATTATAGAACTACAAAATTGTTCAATGTATACCAGTTTTAAAATACCCTACTTGTTTCGGTCGTACCGTTTCATAATCCTATTTGGTATTGAAAGAAGCTCAATTTAACGAGGGATTTTAAAAGCTTGTTAAAAAGAAAAAGCTTGCACAATGCCCTGTATTTATTCCCTCTGCCTCATCCTTCACAGTTTGGCAGAAGGTGAGGATTTATTGTGTGTTTTTGGGAGGAACCGGCATCACGCCAGGCCGATACTATACGGCATCGCCCGTGTAAAATTTAATATCTCAGGTATTGCCTCTATAGTCTCGGACTATCTACTCATACTGGCTCGTACGGCTCAAGTACGTCAGGGCACTATCATATAGATTTCTGAGCAGCCTTCGTTTCAAAGCATCAAAGCTTGAAAAGACGGGAGAGATGGAGTAACAAATGGACAAGGGCTTTATACCTATGAGATTTATTGTATTGAGAAGATCCCTGGTCCATTGTTCGGAGTTATTGTGCTCGGAGTTTATTACTGGGCTTTTAGCAGAAGCAGAGAGGCTTGAGCAAGTGTGGCATACATATCGCCAGCTTCGAAAAGGTATCAAGTATAGAGCCAATGATGACGGGGCTGATGGTATATGGTGTGGCAATGGCAATGGCATTATGCCCACTGCGATTGCCCCATTGTTACAATTCACTAGAGGATTTCTTCATTGTTAGTGAATAACAAGTGCTATTCAGGCCGAGAGAGCTGTGCATTTATATATAGACTCTTTTATCCTCCAGTTTTTAAAGTGGAGTAATTGCCTTCTTTTTTTAATTTAAAAACTACAAGAATGGATAGATTTTTTATTACAACTTCTTCTGGTGGACTGTAATTGAAATATTGAGCTTTGGAATTAGTAGAGGGTGAGTCTGGTAATGAAACCTAACCCTGGTGTTAAAAGCTTTTGAATGCAAGTCAGCTGCGTATTTATCAGCAGGGCTGAGGTTGAGGCTGGAGAACAACTTATGTAAATCCGTACACAATGGATTATGATGAAGGATGTGTTTTAAGTGATTTATAAAAATCCATCGGGCCTTATATATCACTTGAGACATAAGTATTTTAGAATTCTATTGGAAACGAGCCTCTTTTGCATATACATACACACATGTACGTATACGTATATTGTTGGATTTGAGTAGTAGTATGTGTACAAATATATAAAGTACGCGGCCAGATTCTAAGATTCCAGATCGAGAGAGGATTTCCTTGAGTTGGTTTCGGTGTAAAATACGTAAATCAACTCGGAGAGGGCGGAGATCCAAATAACGAAGACTAAGAGTTTTCCAGATATTTCAAGAAAGCAGTGTGGGGAAATGGGTGCAATACTCCGCTGTTCTCAAGATATGTTTTATTATCCATGATGATATCATATATCCCATCTCTTGATAAATATTTCTTCCCAAGAAATAAAAAATAAAAAACCCAAACCTCCCTTACCTTTACCCTTCTCCCTGCGTATGTTCCGTTTGGGAGCTGGAGCGTTTAGAGATTTCGACAGGGACCTTGTCCTCGTTGATAAACCACTCTGGGCTTAAAGTCCTAACTGCCCCATTGAGTTGATAGAGTGTCGATTAGTTTGGTCGACATTGGGGTTGGATGACCCCAAGAGTCCAGTACTAGACCTCACTCGGGTTCCTACTACTCTCCAATGATTTATGCATCGACTTTGCCTTGGCATCTACAATGGGAAAATGACATGATTTATTATAGGATGTCCACCATATTATTGAGCTCATCCCTTACGTAGATATACATATATTAAGAGAACACCACTGTCTTCTCTCATTCCATCTCCGGGTATAAAATACATAGCACATAGAGCACATCATATCGACATATCAGCAAGAAGCCCATACTTCACCAAACTCGTAGATTATTATTGTTATTATTATGATTATTATGATTATTGTTATCGCCATTCCTATTCACTATGATCGGGATGGGTTCTAATTCTGCTGGCCGGGGCTTGTGCTCGTCCCATCCTCCATGGCCTGGGATATTGGATCCTCTCATTTGATCTATGCTTCTTCTTTTTCGGTACATACATATTTATGGTCAGTAGTTGTTGGTAGAGATATGCCCGATCGTATCACAGTACACGGAGTAAGCAAAGCATAAAGGGGATGAAATAAAAATTGAGCTAAATTATCAATTGCAATTACTCTGCAATGGCACAATTCATCTTCACTCTTCCTTGATTGAATGACATGATGACACCGTCAACATTTCTCTACTTGTTCCCCATGTATCCAGACCGGCTATAATACCCTCCATTTACCCACATACATATGCATGTACATACCCTACGCTCCAATATATCTTGTACTTAATCTCTCAGACTGATTTATTATCTGGCCCATGAACGTTTGACATTTTGAGGGAATACACTTCACTTAGTGCTTCAGTCCGAGTAAAGCTCTTGGTGAAAATGTAGCATTTATTTGCAGCAAAAGCCCGACCTCTCTCATAAATAGGGAATAGACACTAAGGGATAAGTGGTCGATAAGTCCTGCGTGCAGTTTCAGTATTGGTTGAATAAGACCAGGGCCTGGTTTTTGTAGCTAGGGTAGTAGCCTAATACCCTAGTTTTTTTATTTACTATGAGCTCTGATGACATGAGCTAGAAGAGAATAGCAAGAAAAACATGACCTTAATCCATAAGTAGAAATATGGAACCACATTTCGTACTTTTGAGACACACACGGACTGATGACTGACACACATTTCCCAAAAATAGCTCTAGCCTGTTGAATATTTCATTTGACTAAATTGCCTCTGTTTCCATTGTCTTTTTTGCAGTTGAAGGCGAGGTCGGTGACCACATGGCGGTCTGGGGGGGAGCTGTCCCTCTACTGTTCCTGAAACTCTGTCTAAGCCTCCTTTGGAATCAAGATGACGGTATAACCCAGAGGGGACGAGGGCTCGTCTGGGTGACCTCCTACGGAATCGGACAATGGAAAACGGATAAGTGAATAACCAAAGCCATCTTCGTTCTATAGATAAACTACTACTAAATAATCTACACATAGATGAGCTACACTCGAACCTCCTCATGCTACTACTCTACACGACGGTCTACAGGAAATATAAAGGAAACTTAGTAATGATATAATATTAAATTTACATTAGGGCTCAGCATCTAACAATATATCCACGGAGTCCTTTTAAAAGGGATGTCCGCCGGTAGGTCTAATATTATCATTAATTATTACCCACTACTCCTCCTCCTAGGGACAAGGGCTACTTATAATATACTCTCGATAATATGATAAGAAATGCCTAAAAACACAACCCAGTCAAACTAAGCGGTTTTGAGGTCGGAAATCTTAAATTTCCTCATCATCTCTCAGCTCTCGAGAGTGAGGTGTGGACTCTCCAGAGACTCTAGACAATTAAGTGAACCTCCCTTGTCTTGATTGAAAAAATGTATTAAGCATTGAAATAGAACATTTATAAAAGGGACTAAATCCATAACGCACAGAGTTAAGTGAACAAAAACACGGATCGATAACCTCGAGGATATAATTACAAAAGCATCATCTCATCTCATCTTATATATACCATGGAACAATCTACCTGGTTAGTTTCTAAGTGCTGTTTCTCGCAATATAACTAACTTTAGTGTACAGTATGCTAGGCTATATAGGTAGAGTATATAAGGAGTATATTCATAGTCCGAGGTGAAGACAGAACGTTATTAGCCTCATCTCTATATAACAGACTTATAATTAGTCAATGATGAGGGTGACATCGTCAGTTAATTAATCGTACTTAGGATACTCGTTCTAGATTTGATATAAGGCTTCATTAGGTTAGCCACGACTGGTTTTTGGTGCAAAACGGGATTTAAAACTTATGGTAGTAATAAGGATTGTCAAGTTTAGGAAATATTTTGTTGGAACCCTTAAAGGCGTGGGGTTGTTGGTATATTGTCGTTTAAGTGCTTGTAATAGAGCACTTTACTTTCACATGATCTTATTTGTACACAAAGGTAATTGTGACTTGTAGCAAAGGTCAGAGGTTAATAGGTGTGTGTTTTTTGTAAATAGTATTAAGGTATGAGTTTTATTTGTGGGTTGTGAGATAAGTGAGCTAGGTTTTGAAAGTTTGAAAGGTTTAAAAAAGTCTTATGAAGAAGGTATTATAAGGTAATAAAATTAAAACCGTAGGGTAACTAACACTAGCTCGGTTAGGTTAGGTTAGCTGATGAAGTTTACCAACACGGGACAAATCTCCTGCCCAGTTTGCTTTCCAAGTTTCAAAGTTTCAATCCGAAGAAAAGGAGCATGGAATTTGCATTACAAAAATACAAATCATGTTGGAACTTTTCATATTCGTGTCTGAAGGTGTCTATAGTCTATTTAAGAATATATATATCTAGAGTCTAGAGAATTCTTGTATCCTCATCAAGGATGTGTAATTAAATAACATCTACTAATAGGTTATGATAATGAATGAATGATTTCACACATTTAAAATTGCCTTTGAATTTAAACCCTTTAACTTTTATCCATCCAAAATTCGTATCCCAATACAACCCTCCGCAACCTAATATTCAAAAATCAAAAGTAGTGTTCAATCAAATGATGAGTAGCTCAATGAATAATAAAATAATCCTATTTTACACCATATCCCCTTAATCCGACCTAATACAAAGTGTGTATGAATGAATGCAAGTGTGAAAATCCCAATAGATACTAACCAACTAACCACCATACAACACTAATACATTTACAAAAAAAAACTTCCATCCCTCTCAAATATGTAAGTCTGGACTAGTAAATCGTATACGGCTTGAACGTTAAACACAAACTCTTAAGATATCTACAAGACTATTATAAAAAGTGCTGTGGGTGTTGGTAATTAAAGCTAATTTCTAATCATTCACAATTCCAAGGAAATTCTGAGAGTACAATATTTACAAATTTTATTCAACTAATATAATCCACACATATAAAAACTTATTGACTGAATTTGATTAAGATGTTTCTCGACTGGTCTCATATAGATTTAATATCCACACTCCCCACAACTAAACCCCAGTTGGCTCCAAGACAATTAAGTTCTCCTGGATAGCCTATAATTATCATACTTATCTACAATAGAATCCAATTCCTCAATTTCAAACATTTAAATAACGTTTAAGCCCTCACAATCCTACATTGAAGGGCTGGCATAAAGAAAGCACACAATACACATACTATTATAATCCTACTACACAGAGATACTTCTTTGGACATGATATTAGGGAGGTTGTACTACAGGGATTTTTACTTCTGACTGTAGCAATACTCTTAAAATTGGTAGCCATAATCAGAAGCCAGAAATCACTGCAGCACAACCTCCCTATTGAGAATGGAGCGGATGGAAATCAAAAGCCACACCCATACAGATTGTTTTAGAATTTGAATGGTGGAGAGAGTAGCACAAGATGTGAGAGTTGAGGTTAGAATTAGTTGAGGGATGAATCGTGATTGGTAAGATGGTGTGAATGAATAGTTGATTAATTAAACATCATTATTTAATTAACTAATTCTTACGTTAGGGACAGAGTTTAAAGCTGTGGCTCCGACAGGGATTAGCAGTCCCTTGAAAAGGGGTCAAAAGTCACCTACAAGACTTTGGCCTGCACCTTTGAAAGGGCGCTCCCCTTGCTCGCGGGTCACAGCTTGGTGAAGTGACTGGAGACAGAAGAGCGTGTAAGTACAATTCGGAATAGGAAGGATAGGTGAATCCTTAGAGAATGCCTAGCCTCTCCTAAACCTGTAAAAAGGAATAATTAATTATTTAAAACTTAATATTAATTATATTAATTATTAATTATTCATAGTTCGTCATTATATTCCTAGGCTAGACCACAAATTAGGCTTAACTTAATCTCTCTCTCTCTCTGTATACAATACATAAATTAGTAGATATGGATATATAGAAGGTATTTTTTCATGGCTTGTGTTTTATAGGTGAGCCATTAGGCTGGAGTAGGTGATACTTGATAGCAGCATATATTTTACAACTAAGTAGACCCTGCAAGTTTTTTTTTCTTTCTTTAATTTTTTTTTGGGAGGGATTCGTTCATTACTTGAGTATAATTTATTCTTACATTTCCCTCATCTTGGCTACAGAATTACTAATTATGATGATGCTCGGGAGGTTAATTTGAATCGGCTTTGGGAAATATTAATTAATCCTAATTTATGGGACGTGTTTGGGGTTGTAAACGTTTGTGGGTTTCCAAGAGTGGCGTGTGTGGGTGAGGTTCTTGTAATGTGTCTTTAAGGATTTTTTTTTAGTTTTTAGAATTTAGAATTTATTTTGCCATCTCCCACCTTCCCCTTTTGATATTCTGGATATTCTGGATAGGAGACTCTTTCTTTTCCTTTCCTTCAATATAATTCCGTTTACCATTTGGTTAATTATTTAATTTTACAGGCAAAGTTTAAAGCAACTATTTGCAACTTACTGACTGTCCTATTGAAACAAGTTAGTCCTCGTCATTGTATTGTGAATACTTCGATAGTTAGGTTTTTTTAGACTCTCTGCCATCAATACTTATATGGATTTAGTTATATAGCTAGTTTTAAGAGTACCAAGTCAAACTAGCCAAGTAGGTGGTGGTAATTAATACAGGAAGACAAAAGGCTTTCTCAAATGTCGCCTTTTGCTGTTTCCCCGTAGAGCTTTCATATCATAAGTTTTAGGAAAGATTTCGAAAGGCTTTTGAGAATTTCGAATTTTGGGCGTTTTGTCGTTTTTAAAATAATCATGTTTTTTTCATTATACTTTTTAGCTCGTTTGAAATTTTGGAAAAGATGAGATTTGACTTTGAAATATTTAAAGTATTTTTTTTAGCTATTTATGTTCACTGCCTTTCTATTAATTGTTAGTTTTTTTTGTTCAACTTTTTATCTAGTAGAAATAGGAGAGCGTTTTAAACCCTTTAGGTATTTATTTACTACACTATTTTAGAGTTAACTACAGTCGTCTATATAGTCTATATCTTTAACACTTTTACCTTCGACAAAGAAAGCCTATCAGGTGGGGTACTCTACTAATTAGTTAAGTATCACTTAGGTTTACATACAGTCACTACTACTCCACATTGAAGTAGCAGTGACTACTACTGCAGACATAATAGCTTTAAAAATTAATATTAACTTTTCAAGTCCCAGTACAGTTGGATCCGTCTGGGTGAAAAGGGCAAGGTGATAGGCATTTGTACATAGTCTCAACGTTTTTTGAATTCATCTACTCTATATCAATAAATTATAATTAGTCTCCAGTACCCTAAAACTAACACACTAGAACAATTTAAGACTCGAGTGGGTAGCTGTGCTTTTTCTAATAAGTAGCTCTTAGAAAGCTCTAGAGCTTACTACCTTAGGATGCTTAAACTCTTACTTGTAAGTTCTAGTTAGGATTTTAGTAACGTCCTGTACCCAGTAGGTAAGTCAATAAATGAAAAAAACTCGTCCAAATAGCTGAGATTGTAGGAAGCAACTTTTGAAGGGTGTCGAACATTATGATTGAACAAGGTTTTTATTATAATGTTCTACATAATGACAAGGCTCTGTATAGACTCCTTAGGCTTATACTACAGATACACAGTAAAGCACAGTATAATCTGTCCAGCCAAGCCACTGCTGTCACATAACTTCATAAGGAGTGAAGGATTTTTGTTACAAGTGTCCGTACTGTATTTTCCTATTAGATATGGGTTGTGGAAGTTATGGAGCTGTAAAGTATAAGAAAGGCAGGGGGAAGCACGATTCCTACATTGAGTACCTTTTTGGAATGAAATCATTATGCTTATTATGATTACCTTGACATAATATTCTATTAATTCTCTATTAA
This sequence comes from Agrenia bidenticulata, assembly GCA_034694785.1. NCBI lineage: Eukaryota > Metazoa > Arthropoda > Collembola > Entomobryomorpha > Isotomidae > Agrenia > Agrenia bidenticulata. The sequence continues at coordinate 68,262 of JAQFYM010000031.1, read as the reverse complement.
CCGTTAATTAGTTACTTAGAGCGTAGAGACGGGTGTTGGAATTATTTAAGGGCCGAGACAGGGGCAGATTTAGAGATTGCCATTCATATTGAAAATTTAACTAAAAGGACTTGTTTAGAATTGTTTTTTTTTAATTCAATCAATTTTGTTTACCCGGAGGAGGTTGATAATAATAATGATACAAAGTACTGATTCGTGTACATAGTAATAACTTGAAATTAAATTCCCCCCAACTTTTCAAAATACAAAAGAATTCCCCTTAAGGGAGAAGTTATTTATAAAATATGGTCCACATACATAGTATAAATAAATAATATGGGTAAAGTAAGATGAGATGAGGTAGGTTCACCGGTTTCGGAAGACGGCAAATCTGTGCCTGGAAAATGTTCTAAAAGTCCCTTGGAATCAGAGTAAGACTGTAAGAACCCCAAGGAAGCTTAAAGATCAAAACGTTTGACCCTAAGGGTCAAGCACAGGTCAAGAGGGTGAAAGTCCTTACTTGTCAATGTCGTAGTCAAAAATTTCCACTACACGTCTGTCTAATTTCCACAACTTAAGATGTAATAATTATTTCCGACTTTTAAAATCTCCCTGGGTCAAGGTCAGAGGTTAGAGGTTAGAGGTTATGGTAAAGCAGTGAGGGAGTTTTAGATAGTTTTTGACTTGAAACTTGCTCCACTTTTCCATCTTAACTGCATGGCAATGTCCAGAGGAGGTGGAAATGTAGGGACTGTTAGTCAAGTTTATGGGCACTTAGGATATAAGTTTGACAAGTTAGAGACAGCTTGGATGAGAACCAAACACTTACACACACATAATCTAATATATATAATTCCTCTTAATTACTATACACAGGGTTGTAAATGAATTTTAGGTTCTTCTCCAGCCGTTATTAATGCTAAAGCTAAGAGTACACACACAAGACACATGGAGTCTCGAGTCTGCATGGAGTTATTATTATGGGAAACCCACCTTTGTAAATAAATTTGGAGTACTAAATTAATTACCCACTAACAACTAGAAACTTTAAGGGATAAACTAACAGACTTTGTAAAGTTATGGCTCTAAATCTTAATCTCTAGTTATAATCCCTAGTGTTAAGTGTTAAGCGGGATGATATCCAATAATGAATACCTCTTGCAACCGAATCAGAACATAATTGTCGGTAGTAATCTCTCATTGCTACTGCTGTGCTATAGATTTAAGTCAAAGTATATGAACTCTCAGCTTCTCTATTATATCCTCCTCAAACCCCGTCATTAATTAGTCCGTCTAATTGCTCACGGTTTTGAGGGTGTATGGTGAGGGCTACTGAGACTGCAATACTTTAGAAGGCGACTACTGGAGGAAGAGATGCTTTTTGAATAATTTTGAATATTTGAGCGGCCATATTGAGGAGTAGAGTTTAGCTATCTTTATATATATTTATCAACGCTGCCCACAAATTACGGAGGACATTATATAGTACTTATAGTTTATATTATATAGTTTTTAGGGGGGGCATGTTGGGAAAGAAATTTGAGGTTTTCAAGTTTTTCAAACTTTTATAATTCCAATTTTTATGTCAAAACAAGCTGAATAGTTTTAACTTTAATTTTATTGCTTGGAAATTAGTTGCTTATTTTAGCTCTGTATATTTTAAGTACAACTGCAAGATTCGAAAAAACTTAATTCGGATTTTGGCTTGGTCCTCATCTCCTTTGTCTCATTGCCAATATGTCTGCAAGGAGTTTTGTCTCTGTTATTTTTAATAGAACCATAAATTTAATGGACTGATAATTTTACAATATTATTACCCACTAATCAATAAAGCTACGATATCTTTGTAAGTCTAGATTTTAAGGGTTAACTCCTATGAATATTTGATTACCTCAATTCCACCTACTTTAGTCATTGCAAATACGCGGTCGATCTATGAGTTGCCTACTTAAATAATCTATAGCTGTAATCCCCTGTCTTCACTATCCATAGTGTGGAGTCAGAGCAAGGGATTGAGTGGGTAAATACATCCAACAGCGTACTGTAAAATATAATAATAATATATATAGACAAGGCCTAAAGTCTATGAAACCAGAGGCCAGATTTAAAACCCTTTCTAAGCTTATACAAGATCCACCACAATCGATGAATTGATAAATTTCCAACCTTAGGATGATTTTCGTTAACGGCCAGAGATCCAATGTTCTGTATGCTTCACGTCATACATGAGCCTTATCGCCCTGGGGTAATTATTTTTCGTTTAAATTTTGGGGCGGTGGGGGTTGATAAATCGCATAAAATGGTAGCTACTACTTAGAAGATGCCAATTCCCTGTTGCCTAAATTTAGCTCTTATCTAAAGCCACAATGATAGCTCGTAATCACCAGAAAAGTCATACCTTCTCAATCTCTAGAAATATATTACCACACAGACACAGAGAGAAGCACTCAGAACCCGGTGTCTGACTGTACTCCATTGTTATGTTGGAGGTACACATACTATTCAGTACGATCCACTAGGTTAAACTAATTGTGAAACGTGTCCTATAATATTATAAGAATAAGGTTCATCATAAATGCATAAAGCCAAGGGAAGAGTTTGAAAAGGTTGACCTTTTTATGCATCCAATTATGAAATAGATATCAAGCAACTCGAGAGAATAAGTTGTGGAGGAAATGCCATCCAAAAAATCCGAGAGGAGGAAAAATCGGGGAAAAGTTGAGTTCACTTTTCTCTCCACTTTTGTTGAGAAATATTTTAATTTTCAGTGGAATGTGCATTAATTGCCGGCAAATTTATAAAATATGCATCAATCTAAGTACGAGGGCTAGGTTTAAGTATTTAACTTAAGAGTATTGGGTATTATTCAGTCTTAATTGTCTAGAGTTGTACTACGAATTACCTTAAAAATTGTTCCGTACCTTAAACAATTATTATTCTATAGGCAGTAGGACTATAAGGATACTGTGTCTAGAGTATCTCTCTACATATACTTATGATGATGGAGGAGTTGAGTGTGTAATTATTATGTGTAATTGCTATAATAATACCTACATAATAAATATCTATGATGAATTATGAATCAATTATGATGAAAACAATGAATTTCATGTAGAGTGCTGGCTGATTGAGTATGGTTATTAAAGTAATTAAATCTTGTTCAACAACTTCATGTCTACTTTATTATTCTGCACATTATATTCATCAAACGGAATAATTTTTTTTATCCCTCCTCATCGTTCCCATAAGGACCAAAACGCAGTTGTTCAACAAGGATCCCTTCCCCCCGCTCGAGGTCCACAGTTGGCAGAGTGTGAGATGAGCTAATGAAGCCAATCTAAATGGAGCACCGAGTGTATGAATTAAAATTGCAAATTAAAGTCACAAATTATTATTTCGTACAAGGTTCAAGTCTGATAATGATTCGCTATTACAATCATCATCACAAGACGCCCATGTAGGAGGATTATTCTTCTGGCGTGGTGTAAAATATATAATTACTAGTTCTCTGCTCTTGAGAAGCTTTGCTCGTAGGAATAAATAAATATCAATACAAGCCAATGACGAGATGAGGACTCGTCGTTGTGGGACAATGCAGTCTCCACCGTGGCACGGCCTGTGTAATGACATTGTAATTTACGTTTAATTACAATTATAATCATTACGATTAGGGTGTAATTATTCAGGGAAAAAACAAGTTGAGAGAAGAAGAAGAAGATGAGGATAAATAGATAAACAGCCCGAGAGTCTACATGTATTTGTAATATAAATGCATACGAGATGAGCAATTATTGCTACGTTATGATTTAATGTGGTAATAAATGAAATTAATGAATGAAAAAGTCCACCTTAATGGCTTTTCTCATGTTTTCCCTCACATTTGGACTGAAATAATGAGCCTTGAATTTTCATAAAGTGTCATAAATTCTAATTAAAAATTTATCAGCCGTGCATATTCATTCAGGATGTAGGGGATGATTCGTTTAGCATATTTTCCAACTGTTTTTTTTCTCCTTCAACTTGAACGATTTGAGGATTTAGTATGCAGTATAAGACTCCTCAGTATTCCTTGGCTCAACTTGGGTGAAAAAGGCCCCAAAAAAACTTTCGCTTATAACACATTGCACATAAATATTTCCAAGGAGTTCCACGCGTTTGTAGAAACTGGAAGCTTTCAAAAATCTCCTGTCCCGTATCTCCCGATAAAAAACCTCAATCGGAATAAACGCCAATCACCACAATGATGATCCGTCATCAGAAAGCATAGTCAAATAATAATACATCAGTCGGAGTGACATGTTCAGGAAGCCTGACCCTATGGACTTGAACGAGGATTTACGCCCTTAAAGCCAAAAGTCAATACTGTCCTGGCTAGTCAAGTCTTGGGTCTTGAGAGCCGGAATGCTCGGAATGGCAGAGGCACTTTTGAGCACAAAGTCCCTCGATGCAATCCCGAGACTTGTGAAAAAGTCTCTGGGAATAAAAGACTGTGGACCGTGGCAAAAGCCAATAAAACATTCAACATGCTAACTAACCCAAGCGAACCATATAAATTTTCATCTCACTCAACTAGCTCTCCAATGCGCTCATGAATGTTCCGAGCTCACAACTCCATCCGTGTCATGTAAACCAATCCGCTACACAATACCAAAAATATACAAATGCTGTTAAAGTATAGAAAAAAACATAGAGATCCAAGAAATGGAGTGAAATAAAAAACTGGATTTTTTCCTTTGCATTTACCAAAAGTCAAATATACGAAATACTCAAAGGCTTTTCCGAATAATTGTAAATGTTCCTCATCCGCCTCTTTTCCACTTTTTTTTAAAACTTGCCATTGTTTTACATTTCTCAAACTTGTGTACACACTACACAGAAGATTCTACATGACTTTTCGAAAGAGTTAGAACACTTTTATACCCATTTATACTTTATAATCCCCTTTTAATATTTGTCATATCGGTCTCTACTCGTCCATATAACTACCGGCCTAATTTTAGAAATGCATAGCTCATTTGATCTACTAGGCTACTAGGACAGATACACTTCTATGATGCTATCGAAAAAATCGACCCCTTGACCTTCAAAAAAGCTACTTATCAAAAGCGGCCCTTAAATTTGACCTTCAAAAAGGTCCTTAAACGGGCCTGTAGACGCCTAGCTACACTCAAAGTTACATTCCAAAACAATAGCATAGATGAACACACAGTAGAAACAATTGGGTTATTCTGTGTGTAAATGTTAACGTCTAAATTTCAAATTTAAAAAAACAAGCCAAGAACCATCTCTAGTTTCCTTATGTTCTTAAGAGCCCCAAATTTTCCTTGGTTTTTGGCTTCCCAACCGAAACGAAAAGTGCAAAGGTTCATCATCATCATTCTCTTCGGTGCGATTTTTTGCTCCCCACAAGAAAAAAAAGACCGAAAGGTTTCATGGGATTTAAATCCTTTGAGAAGAATTATGTGACTATTTTCAAGTTCAAGTTGAAATATCTTGGGATTAGAGTCCAAATCACCCTTTGTTTTCATAGAATTCCCATCCCTCATTCCCCGAGTTGAGACGCGAGACTTTTCCAAAGATTTACAGTCACTGTGTATAGATCATTGCAATGGCAGCGAGGGATGGGTACATACATCAGTCCGGATTAGAACTTAACCAGGGAAATCCTTGTGAGATTTAAAAAGTTTAAAACGAGTTCAATATCAGATCAACCTAATTATCACATTTTTTACAGCCTTACTCTTATTTACGACTTGCCATTTGATACAATCTTAAACTCCTTAAGCCCTCCCCTGTCACAAGGAAACAAATGATTTGGCACATTTCTACAAGATAACCCCCTCTGACAATATCTCCCTTTGAATCCACACATTTCCGAGACTCTCTACACCGTTTTACAATGCAAAATCTCTGGGCTCTAAGCATTTTGGAGCATCCTTAATTATTTGTACTACTACTGCACCCTCTCCTTGCATTGCCACTCTGCCTACTTAATTCAAATCACATAGCCCATCCGTATTATCGACATAATGAACCCTTTATTATTGCGCGGTGTTTTTTTCCCTCCCAAAAGTATTTAGACTCTCTCCGTTTGTTCTTGAAAGTATTAAAGTACATGTATAAAATGATAAAGAGGGGATTATATCATATCATTAGACATGTAATGGCTTCCACATTAAATTATTCTCGAATAAAAATTCCTCACACTTAAATTTTATCGCCAAACCACTTCCGGCGCAGAGAGGAGCATGGAGTATAAAAATTTTAAACCCATTTATTTATAAGCTGTCTCAAGGGAAGACGCCGTCTTACACCTCCCTGTGCTAAAGTAAACTGTTACACAAGTTTTTTTTTAAACTTTTTTTTTCAAACAACAACAAAGACAGACAGAGAGCAGACGAGAGGAGCTCAGATTGTTGGATTCTAATTGCTCTACAATAATCTCACATCCTTCATAATTTTTGCACTTTGGCTACAAATCTCAACTCGAGATCTCTAATCTTCCCCCCAGCCCAACTTGTTTGCCGACAAAAGCCAAGGGGTCGTAAAATCCGAGTTTTGTAATCAAATGTGAGCAAGTGATAACATCGTCTACTTACCTCAGCTTTTGATCTTAATGTTGCTTTTTTCCTCATCTCGTCGGGTCAGGGTGTTGGTGCTACATACTTGAGTGTTTACTCCTGACGATGGTTTAACAGATTTCGAGGGATGCTGAACGAGGAGTTTATTTAGATCGGAATCTTTAGAGTTATGAAAGAGGGTAAATTGGATTACCGGTTAGATTATTGCTAAAGATAACAGCTCGGGTGGTTGTATGAGTGTATTTTAAAGTTTTTAATGTGGGTGGCAATCAAACTTGTTTTCAATCTTGACGAATTAAAATCCTTTTTTTCAGCACTATAAGAATTGGCAAAGGGTTGCAAAATAAAAAAAGTTCAAATAATTAGCCTATCATCAACGAGTCCAAGAGCAGTGCTGGTAATAAAGTACAAAGCTTTAAAGCTTGAATAAATCTTGACACGGCGTGTTCCCAAATCTATGCGGCCTTATGTGCAATACTCGTAATTATAATTGTAGCAATCACAATCTCAATCAACCCTGCGGTCTGTTGGCAATTTGCAATCAAAATCCGTATCACGCTAATCATAAACGATTTGGGTATTTAGGGTTGCCTGGGAAAAATTATTAATTATATTCCATACGGGAGGCTGGTAATTTTACCTTTACCAACTGTCCTATTGTGTACGAAAATCGTCGTAGGTAACTTTCTGTGATTTCGTCTTGTGCTTTGGTGCCCTTGAGATTAAACGATTTCCAAAAAAAATACTACAAACTACAAAATTTTACCCAAGCTAGTATCTAGTCCTACCATTTGGACAGTTGTACTCGTATAGGTCAATATCCCAAATGTTTTTATCCAAAATGGCATTATCTCTTAATGTAAACACCCAAATTGAACATTATCCAAAATACATTCATCCCAAATTACAATAGAATTTAAATTATGGTGATGATGACTAGCTGTTCTTTTTACGAGTCGATACTTTTTGCATTCGGTTCATCTACTTGATCCAAATAAGTAAGCCTTTCCTTGGATAAATTAAATTTGAAATGCATGTGCATACTTGAATGAAAAAACTTTCTCCGAGCCAAAAAAAATCCACAGGCAAATTTAGAGACCCCTACCCTCCCAAAAGATCATGAACATGGACAGTTGACAGTGTTTTTTTAAATGTCAAAATAATTGAATGCATGAAGTTTGTAAATTTTGGAAAAATACCGTTTTGGATAGTCCGTTTTGGGATATTGACCGGACACTCATTCGGACATGAAGACGACTTAAAAGCCAAGAGGTGTATAATATTATTGTATACGAACTAGTTTCTAGTGAATTGGTCCGAAAAGCTAATTTGTGTTTACATGCTTGTGAGTGTATGTAGCCTTGCGTATAATCCAAGAGGGTCGAAAGAATCTCCGATGAGAGGCGGACGAGAAATTATTCATTGTCATAATTATAATTACAATTTTCTCCGTCTACACTTTTGCCCAGCATGCCAAAAGGATAATTAGTAATAATTATAGCCCTTTCCTTTGCTGTGTAGTCTCAAAAGTGGCAGTGTGTGGTTTGGAGTTGGGAAATCAAAGTAAATTTTATTCCCTGCTTCCTCTCCTCTTTTTAAATATGGAAGAAAAAAACTTTTATTCAAATGATTTTGTAACTGTGTGGAAGATTACATTTAATTGTCCTCACAGCTTTGTGCGTAAAGGGAGAGGCGAATGCAACAGGCCACTTCCTTTTCAACTATTAACACATGGGATTTTTATCTTGGATTCAAAAACTATCCTTCAATTGCGAATCGGACATTCTAATAACCATTTCCTTTCGAGTTGGGATAAGTCAGATTTAAGATTGGAAGCGGAGATAAATGGATTTTTTTCTCTTTTAAGTTTGAAAGGAGTGAAAAGGAAGTTGGCTGTAAAGAATTATAATAAAATTGACGTTTGTTGATATGCGAAATCATTTGTTGGCATACAAAAATTTTTTTTTCCATTGCCACGGACGGAAAAGTTGGCTAGCTTGCTGTTCCGTTTAACAAACTTGATGACCTTTGAATTATGTTTAAAAAGTTTTAAAGTTAAAACTTAATCGTTACCCTATTTCGTGTGCAAAAAATATCTTATTTGCAATCTTGGAATATTCCACTTTTGTGCAGCTTTACGGCCGTAGGCAACTTAACTGGGTACACCCAAGTTGTTATAAAAATAAGCTCTACGTGCTTTAAGATATTTGCAAAATTATTATTAAACTTTTTCAAAAAAAATTCCAACTCGTAAATCGTTAATCTGATTTCCCCTTACTTTTATGTTTTTCACTAGTGAGAAATAAAAAGCTAAGGGGGAAAAACCATAGCATTTTCAGCTTTGCTGATCGGTGCACTCTAGTTCTAGTTGTAGAGAAAAAAATCCATTTCCACGGGAGAAGACAGACGGAGATAGAAATATCTGCTGACAGAGGATTGTCACACTTTTTTCGGAATTATACAAGAGCAAAGCTTTGTATTAAAAAAATCCCGACAGTTGTAAGTTTGTATTGGATTCGAGTGTTCGGGGAAGCCATCCATTTAAAAGTTACAGGGACAGATTAACTTGTCGATTGAAACATTTCCCCTACATTTTTTCCAATACTGCTTCTCCCACTTTACTTTCCAATCCGTCCCTCTCTCGATTAAACTGCTGGCGGAGCTTGTTTTAAAAGTTATAAACACTTTTTACCCGAGTGGCTACAAATAATATTACCAGGGTTTGTCACACCAGGGCCGGGTTTTTAGCCTCTGTAAATTTTCCCTATCTATTATAATATTCCTAAAAGGCACATTCATGTATCAATACAAGAAACAAGACCAACACAATAGTGACCCAAAATTGTGGGGTCATTATCTCCCGATTCCAAAATTATCAAGTCCAGTAAAGAGCCCCAGGGTTACAACCAACCTCAAAGTTTACAAATGTCTTGCTGAGCAAGTTAGTTATATCTCCAGACCCTCCTCGCAGGAAATTTTAAGACAAAAGGGCTTGGAACTTTGAAAAGTAACTTGAGCACCGACTCTTGCAAATAGTTGATATCGAAAAGGCTCTCTGAGCCCCCCAAAAATACTGTCAAACTTTGAATGACCTTTTTATGTTGGCAGGTTTGAAAACACCTAAGCACTCATAGTGAATAGCGTCCAGAACCCGGATACTTTTCCCGATGGATTAAACATGTTCTCCCTGCCCCAAGAATCTCCATCCCCGTTTCATTCCGACTGCTGCAGAGTTAATTAAATTAATTACCCGGCTTGGGCTAGCTATCTTGTGTAGCACTGTATAAAAACCTAATGGTATTAAAAGCTGGAACAGCAGGACGGGTAAATATTTCCGGGCTGAAGATATAAAAATTTAATTTACTATCCCAAACGCAATAGTAAGACGAGGAGGGAAAGTTTCCCAAGAACGGAATGTAATTAGTCGGCAGAGACATATTATCATCATCATAGTTTGCCCACACATTAAATTAACCTTTTTAGGGGGCTTTGCAAGTCTACCCTAAATTCAGGGCCCACAGACCCTATGGACATTCCGTCCTTGTCGATTGTCTTAGCTCTAGGAACCAAAAGCTGGCCAGTATGGATGCTCCCCAATAGTCATCGCAGATCGCGGAAAATTTCCCTAAGTTTGTCTAAAACTTGGTAAGACAATAAAATTTCATTTTATGTCCCGAGCTCATCTCTCTTTGAAGGGGATGGGAGTGCTTAAGCCACGATGAAGACCCTTTCCCTCCATCTCTATCGTTTACCTGAGATGAATAATTTTACGACCGGATCGCAAAAGCCACTACCCTATTGGCCGAAATGATTGGCCATGGTATGGTGGCTGTAATAACCTTTAGCTGTATTAAAGCACATTTATGGATTCATTATTTAACAAAGGCAATAAGAAAGTTTGGGGATTTTCTTGAAAACTTTTCAGAACTCATGTACGGAGGGGGGGGGGGGCATAAAGTTGGATGATATTATTAGCTAGATAATCTCTCTATTTGTTAATCCTGAAAATCGTAATGGATTGTGATAGAAGAGGTATGAAATATTTTAATTATTCCGACCAGCCTTTCAGCAGTTGACTTTTCAAGTGGAGTGTAGCTTGCTGGGGTGATGTGATGGCTCATATTTAAAATCAACAACGCCTTATTTATAAACAATAGAGTATCATCCAATACTTTTCCATCCTGACTAAACAAAAAAAAACTATCGACTTTTCATATCGAGAAGAAATGGGGGAACTTTGACCCGAAATCTATTTTTGCTCTCGAGTGCTCTTGAACTCCCATCATCTTCCCCCTTACAATTGATAGCCATTGTTTCCCCTGCAAATTATAATTCCCCAGTCCTCTCTCTCAGAGTTGATCGTCATACCATTTTTGAAGTTTGAGATTGAGGGGCTGGCAGGCAGGTTTGATTTATTCCTTAGCAGATAAAAGGACAACAACAAGAATGGAACAAAGTAATAAGATCTTGAATGCTCCAAATAATTCATCATTATTTATCTGACAGGTCAAATTTATGAACCAAACACCAAACCAAAACCAACTACCAACTCTCGGCTCTCTCTCTCTACAGCTTACAGAGAGACGATCTTCTCTCCGCATTGAGACGAGCAGACTTGGAGAGTCCGTACCCGACCAGTGGTGGAATTATTATATCAAAAAGTAAATTGAGATATCAACTTTCCCAACCGAATCCTTTCAAGTCATCTTCTTAACTTAATTCCCCCTCGTCCGAAAAGTCCTGAATGCAATTTCCTCCTAGCTTCTTCCTAGAAAAGTAACCTCTGACTTCCCTCTGTCCGAATTGACCTGGGTAATCAATATTAAAAGTTTGAGAATGAGGGGTCAGCGAACTTTGAAGATTTTGAAGGTGTTAATGGGGGAATGGGCATGGAGTTTGGAAAGCGTAGATTATACATAAATGTGTGACTGCATGTTGTGGTCGATAGCCAAGGTGGAAAAGCATTTAACTTCAGTGCCACAAATTTTAACAAGTTTGGGCTGCCTTTGATTTGACCACCACCACCACGGGCCCCTCGTAGACTCGTAGCATACCTGCTATTTAATTAAAACGTCTCTCTTCGTTATTTACAGGTGGAATAAAATAAACACCTGTTAACACTGTTTTAACATCTATTTGCTATGGCTATTATTACTGCGGAGGGGTTTAGGACGGGGACGACGATGCTTTTTACGATTTTACAACAACATTTGATTACTTCGTGCTGCCCAAGTCATTAACTTATGTAAATGTAAATGAATTGGAATTAACACTCATAAAAATCCTCATTCGTGTCTAGGAATTAATTTTTAACGTGATTATGTGTGTTTTTTATTATTAAACTGACTGGTGGGATATTATTATGCAAATGTAATAAAGCATCCTTGTCCTTAATGAAGTCATCTTGAGCTTCACGAGGATGGACTGTCATCCAACACTATCATTATTATCCCCGTCACAGCTATTTCTCGAGAGGAGATTCATCAATTTGTGGTACTAGTTGGAGGTCTGTTTTGTCTCAGATTTATTCGGGGTCCAAGGTCAGTGATAACTATTTTTAATCTGGGTTGATGATGATGAAGGCTCCTTTTAATATTTTTTCGGTCTTCAATCCAAACCCTGAATTATTTACAATATATTTAAGGTTTTTCAGAGAACCTGCCCTTGAGTAGATATTTGCTAAAAAATGCCTTGTGACAATCAAGATGGATTAATTAGCCAAAAATATACAAAAGCCTAGTTCTCTCTGAGAATAAAATTCAACCCGGACAAAATAAGTTTCAGAGTAAATCCAAACACAGACTTTTTGTTATTGTCACAAACGTTTCAAGTTTCAAGTTGTAAAGTCTAAAGACGGGGAATGTGTTTATGCTAATTTCCAGCATCTTTACCCGCTCGGGTAGAAAAGCGGGTGCTTTTGGGTAAAGAATATTATTCTTTCCAAAAAGTTTAGTAAACAAAGTCGGATAATTACTTTTTATGCAATTAGCTGAGAGAGAGAGGTTCAACAACCTAATTAGGTTTTGTTTTAGTGTTTTCAGAGTTCACAACTCCTATTTTACTAATTATGTACTAATTGGGAACTTGTTTTTGAGTTTTGAGTTTATTAGCTCCCTCCAAGTAGCCCGCATATAAAACTCTGATGCTAGTGGCAGAGATGTAATGATTGGGAAATTAAGTCCAAGTTTATGAGGAATGACGGGTGGATTCATCTCATTTATTGGATTACTTTGATTGCCTGATTGATTCGATTTAGATGATGTGGGAGGAAACGAGAAGGAAGATTCGGGAAATAAATCAAATTAATGATGGATGATACACGGAGGAGATCTTTCTTGCTCGTAATAGTCGTAGCTCTCGCAGATTAAGCTTATTGCCAAAAAAATCCAACACACACTGCCGATAATTGCTCCAAGGAACGGTAAGCCAACTGACTTGGTTTAATACAAATCATGTACCACCTTGAAGCTTCAAACCAGCAGCAGTCAACAATGTCAATCAAATCCACAATTAACAAAAGGTCTTTAGTTCCCCTAGATTTCATAAAACAAGGCTGTAATTAATTTGTTGACGCTGAGGGGTAGGATTACATAACTCTCTAGGCTCAGCAAGTCATGCCTCAAGCAGTAGTTATCAGTAATCACTAATACAAAAAACCCCAGTCAATTTAATTTCTCATCTTTTCCCCAAAAGCATTAGAAAGGGGGAGGGTCTCCTTAATGATGATGGTTTTGAGAGATGTATATGGATTTCATTAATCAGCCATATACATACAATACAACATATGGACAAACAACACATGAGACTTGGAGGATTTAGGATTTTGTTTTTACGTTATTAGTAGTTTAAAGTTCCCAAGCCCATTTACACTGTTATGATGGGAGACACGTATGATTTTGAAATCTTCTCCACAGACGATAATGAAGACGACTGGGTGGATGATTCATTTAAAACAATCTCAGCTCCTCTTCTCTCCGTGATGATCAGTGTGTACTTTATTATGTAACACTGAATACCCCCAACAACATTTCATGACCAAGAACATTCACGACCAGGCTGTAATTACCTTCAAAGGAGAATCTCTTTGGTAATTCTAAATTACACCTTGTGTCCACTTTTTCATTAAAGACTTGTACTGATTCTTCTCACCATTAATCCTCCATTCATTTATTACTTGCATTGAAATCTCGTAAGATTAAAATTTACTCACCAATCCCAACCCCCAAACTCCTAATAAAAGCCAAAGGGATCTTCTCTCCAAAAAGCGGTGGATTCCCTCTGGTTCCATGAGGACGGGGGGACGAGTGAAAAGGTCAATTACTCTTGTACTGATGATTTTGAATTGCTGATTTAGCCAATTATGCCTTTAAAATCAACACAGCTTCCAGGGGTGATCGTGGCTGAAATATTAAGCAGCATTTGTTTGATTTCCCATGAGCTTGGATTTTTATTCACTTTCCTAGAGATATTCTTCACGTCCTCGTTGTAACTTGTAGGTTGAGGACGCTCTGCACATACCCGTACGAACCCTTTGGTGAGTGTGTGTAGTCCCAGAGATTGTGTAGACTAATCTGCGTAAAGCCACGATACGCTATCTGATTAGCACGACCAAATGACCACGGTAGTCTTTAGAGGTTTTAAAACCGGATATGGAAGTTAGCCTCAGCTACTCCCTCAATAAATCATTTCATGTAAATTCCTCTCTTGTAAATAAGTAATCATGTTTCCCCATTGAAATTTGAAATTGATGAATTGCTTCTGAAATTAAGTTGATTCTTCACCCTTCCCCCTGCCAGCTCTCGTACCTCCGGTTCCCTCACATACACCGCCTAACTATCTACTGCATTTCTTAACACACTTAATATATACTTGTTTACCTATGTGCGTACCTTTGTTGAACTCCTGGTTGATCCGGCGTCTAATTAAGTTGTTTCGAATCAACCAGATGAGATGACATACAAGGTTGAGCCTAGGACTATTATGTGGAAAAGACGAGACAGAGAAAACTCTCCCGTTCAGCTTGTATAACAATTACATCCTTATAGGTCCATGTCTACGAGTAGGACGGTTCGTTAAAAACGGGATTGATGAGGGTCATCTGCCCATCATGTTTTGGCTATTTGAAATGCTAGAATCCACAGATTCTCTGGTATTGAAATGTTTACTAAAGAGCAGAGGTGATTGAGATTTCTCCCTTGGAGTTAATTGGTGTGTAGGATGTGTTTTTGGAATAAAACAATATAGAGTTAACAATACTTGTCAAAATTAAACTCGGACAACCTCTGGGTTAATTACTCAATTGCCAATTACTTTTGGGAACAATGCGGGATTTTTAATGAATTTTCTATTTCCTATTCCCTCTTTAATTATTATTATTACCTTGCTCTCGTTTATTTCACGAGGAGATGGCCTGTCCCAAGCCTGTTAGCTTTTTCCCAAACCTGATCACCCACAGACCCGTCCAATAATATTAATATAGAATGGTAATGGGAAACAAGCTTTAGTTTGTATAAAAACACACAATGGATTCTTCTTATTCGAGGGAAAGGCTATAATTTTATCTCTCAACTGTAATAACCTGTCAATGCAAACGGCACCGGCAATAACACACATCAATTTAATTCCCCTGCATTTCTATGCAAACAAAGTGAGCCCAGCCCGACCGGGTTGTCATTTAGCATTTGATTTGAATAGTCTAAATTAATTCTAAAGCAATCTCTAAATACCCTCGCCAGTCCTAGTAATTAAGTTCCGCGGTCTCCGGGGGTGTGCGTCTGTGTCTGAATATTAGATTGCACACATAGTTGGAGTTGTAATTTAAATTGTGGAAAGGTAGTTTTCATTCCCATAACATTACTGCTAAACTATTATAAACTAGTACTTGGGAATGTCGTAGGGAAATATAATTTAAATTTTTACAAGGCACAAGCCCCACCGTAATAACTTTGCCATGGGATAACCCAACCTACTCCCTCATTGGTTCCTAAATATTAGCCCATAAAGGTTTACATTTCATACTCTTGACTACTCTTGAGACCTGTAACTCAGCGAAACGTATGGATGAGGAGTTGAACTTGAACAGGATGATGGATCAAGACATCAAGACCTTAAAAGATTTTCTCTTTGTAAGAAAGAGGTATATGTAAGTGTATGGTAATTTATTTTTCAAGCTACAAACTATACAAGATATCCCCATAATGAAGACCTTTATCAAAGCAGACGTACATACTACAGGGCTGAAGATTACTGAACTGACTTAACAACTCGGGTATCTGCTTATCCATCTGAGATAACTATTTAAAAGTGGTAGACAAGGCTCTAATTTACAATTTGTAACAAAGTCATCAAAACATGGAGCTGGTGTGGTCCTACTAATTCAACTTCTCAGATATATCTGCCCATGGATTTAACTTTACTTGGAAGGCATCAGATCCATCTCAGTACACTCGGTCGAGTTAATTATGCAATTTCCGAGAGATAAGGGAAAAGGCAGGTTGTAGGGTTCAAGTATTATGCAAAGCTTTTTAGTATTTTTTTTGAATTAAGCATATTATAAATTTGAATGTATTTTTTCTTCTTCCCAATTGTTCTGAACCTCACGCTATTCGCTATATATTAACATGAGGTTATATAATTTGGTCGAGCCAGCGACAACCTGAACCCTCTAGCCGCAGTCATCAACTCTCTCGAATAATTCAAAATGCACCGGAACAGACAGGATGTAGCTTGTAGTAATTAATCAACTTGTAATGGATGACCCAACCCAAGTTGTCACATTATTTTTGTGCCCCTGTCTTTTTATACAGAAAAATATAATAGACAGGGTTCCTTCAACTCCCTACTTTATGGAATTACAATTACACAGCACACACACACACACACACACACACACACATAATAAAACAGAAGGGTACAAGTCTTGTACTCCTTTGCTTATTGTTCCGAGTGAAATACTGTATCCTGTAATGGCTTAATAAACATCATCATAACTTTAGAGAACAATGGTCGAGTCAAAAAAGTCAAATGGAAAAAACACAAAATATTGGACATTTTCGAGAAGACATTAAAAAGCAGAGGAACCTGTGCCCCCACTGCCCCCTTTCTAGATAGTGTCGGAAATCTAATTTAAAATCCTGTAACTGTGTGCATTGCAGAATCCTTTAGCCAAATAAATTAACGGATAACGGATCTACACTAATCGTAAATAAATCCAAACTCGAGGAACGCTCGTGTCGTGTACTTTTGGGAAGGAGTTGGTAAACTCTTGGGTAACCAAGCTGATTGTGGATTTGGGCTCTTTTTTCGATGAGCTTAATAGGAAATGAATTGTTGAAGGACCGGATAAGCCAACATTGCTTGATTAATTTGGAATATAAAAAATATCGCTAGAGTTGCTCTCATTCTTAAGTGATCCGACCGACTCTTGCTGCTCCAGCCTGCTCCTGTCTACTTGAACCTTGAACATATTTTCCTGGAGAGAAGACAAAAGTCGGCATAAGTGTTTCTCAGGAAATTAAAGCACAATGTGGAGATTACCTTTAATTCATCACGTGGCTTGGACACAAGTGCAAAATTCTTTAATATCCGTTCTCTTTACACTACTTTACAGTGTACAAGAGAGTTTCAGGTAGTCAGTCTGGGATTGTAAATATATTCTGCTGTACTTATAACAGAATCCTTTATATTTTATTGTATTACATAGTAGAGTTTAGATCTGTTGAAATGGGTAGGTTTAAATTTAAATAGAACTTGCCAACAATAATATCTCTGTATTGTTCTATTCTCAGTTACACTTAATTCATACGGACTGAATCATTTATTTGAATAAACTCCCCAAACACAAAATGCAGCTGATTGAATTTGAAAATATAATCCGCTGAGCTGAGGAAATTCCGCGAAAGGCTTCACAAACCAACGCGACACACAAAAACCCCTTTCCTGGAATTCTTTTTAAATGCTCAATGACCTATTTTCTGCGGGAAAGACATGGAATTGAAACCTGTATCCAACAGTTCAGATATCCGGTAGTAATCATCAAAATTCTCCGAAATACTTTCGAAATGACTCCATAATTAATAATTAATAATAATATTGGGTGAATATGGTATTAGTTTATATAGGGCAAATAGAGTGAGGCTTAGAACAATTGGGAAGAGGAAACCCCACATTCAAATTTATAATATCCTTAATTAAAAAAATATACCTCTGACACATTGGATTAAAATTTTTTGAAAATCCCAAAACAAAGTCAAACGAGCCGATCCTTCGATAATTTAATCAGACCCCCTTCAAGACCTTCTCCTCCAGTGATCAGATGCAAATTACAAAACATAACATGAATATGAATGAGTGAATAAGTTAATAAATAGTCAAACAGATTGATCAGCAGAATAAAAAAAACTGAGACACACAATTTGAATCTCAACCTTTGGACCATTGTATTTTGTATTGTATTTGTATATCAAGACAAGGATAAAGCCTGTCTGGCTGAAACAATAAACACAACATAATTACATAAGTAAATATTTGAATAAATAATAAAGGGAATGAGAATGAAACAAGTCCATTGATTAAGTATCCCATTAGCAAGTGTATTACATTAGTATTGGAATTTAAAATGAGATGAATCCTCTGACAAAAAAAGAGATAAGAAGACTCCCAGCAAGGTGAGAGAGAACATGCGTTCCTTTATGTAAATCGACACACGACGGCATTATTCTCTTTCTTTTAGGCCTCGGACTTTTTGACTACAGGAATTTGTCACCTGTGACCGTAAATATAACGACATCGCCATTATTATGTATTCTTGTCGCTTAATAAAACCATTGAACATTGAACATTAAAACAATTAAGTTAGTGACTTCTGCCGCTCTGAAAATTCAGTTCTGACTTCAGTTGGATGCTATATGACAATGGTTGAGGTTTGACCTGGGTCAGGTGATTCTGAAAAACGCTTCGGATATGCTGGATTTTAAATCAAAAAATTGTGACCATATGCTATTTATAGTTTTTGTGGAAATCTTAGAATCCAGTAGTTTTCTAAATTTAACTTGTTCAATCATTGCGATTTTTATGTAGCGGAGTAGCACGAAAATATTTCGCCGATGCGAATTGGACCCGCGCGCTGCAGCTAAATTTACGGTCGCAGCTAGGCAGATTGATGGAAGTCTGGAACACCTTAAGAGAGACAATAGATGTTAGAAAGAGAGATGAATAAAAAGTAGAGATAAACACGAGATAACTCGTTGAATACATTGAGAATAGGCTTGTAAATGCATACCTACCTCACGCATTGATAATTGATAAAATAGAGTGGAACACAAGACAACGATTAATAAATTAAAAGTCTATCGGGTCTTGGGAATTTGAAAAAGAGTTCTCTCTCCCCTGGAGTCCTCCAAGACTTCTTCGTCCCCTCTTGTAGACCAAGTTTCTCTGCAGGACATACAACGGAAACTCAAACAGTTTTAATTCAGACTTTCTTGTCTACAGATTATAAATACATACTTTGTACACTATTAATGGGGAAATACGGAGATAACCGATTTCTATGATCTCGAAAACTAATTCACTGTATTTCTTCTACGTTTTTTTCTTCTAACCTTTAAAAAACTGAATCATTTCCCTACAAGTTCAGACTAACTCAATCTTTTTCAAAATCTCATAATCATATGCAATGAATGAAAATGGAATTTCGACTTAAGATATCCGATCTGATTTAGTTTCCCACCAGCGAGGTTCCACCTCCACCTTGCTTAAATTAGATAAGCTATAAGCTATTATTAGTTTATTTTCATTCTCCACTGTTTATAGCACCACCAACAATAGGGGAAAAAACAGTAGAAATCTCGAAACTGCAAAATCAGCAGCAATAGAATAAAAAAAAATCAATACACCATTGGACAAATTAACTCTGCCATTCATTACATTTGATTAATACCCTATTGTCTTTAATTCGTACAATGCTCAAGATTCAAGAGAGTTTGTATATATTATGAATGGGACAACCTATCGCCGGAATTGATCTAATTGCAAAAAAAAGTCTACACAGCATACCTGAGCCTTCTCTTCTCCTTGAAGAAGAACATGATCATCATCATTAAATCATCATGTTTGAAACAATAAATCCCCTGTGAAGAGTCTGTTTTTGTCACAAGTAATGACTTGGTCATGATCTTCTTGAAACAACAAAATCGATACGAACAACGAACAGGCGGACTCGAGATTTCCTTAAGTCTCTCTCTCAGCTCTGAAAGGAGATAGATTTTTTTAAACATTGAGATGAGATTGTAGTATTAAAACCCCTCTGGGCGCTACACACACATACACACAAATATACATCCATAAATTAAACAAGCCTCGCTCGTGCAAGGTACAAATAGTAGTAGTGCTTTTAGTTTTAGTTCAAGTCTCATGGCAATCCCAATCTCTCCGTCTCCTCTTAATTCCCACCTAATGAAACGAGTGTAGGAGCCGTTTCCCAAGTCTGTGGAAAAGTTTGCAATTTCTTGAACAAACTGCGAGGTAATCAGAGAATGTTCATCACGGAAGGCGATTATGTAACAAAAAGCAAGGTCTGCTCCTTTCTTCTCGGCTCACTGAGTTCACAAATAGAGGCTGTACTGATAGCTCCTATGAAATCTGAGAAGATGTTGGTTTACGGCTTCTCCAGAAATATTTATACAATCCCTTTTTACTGTAGATGTATTCTTAATGCTCAAGCGTATGAGTTTCAAGAGGTTTGGACCTAGACTTTTCGGTACCTGGACACTTTGGTCAAAAAGTTTGAACTTTAAGACATTCAAGTTCTGAGCTTTAATACTACAGGGATTTGATTTTAAAATTGCAGCATAAAAAGTTAACTCACTCTATTTATCCTAATTCAAACTGTCGGAGGAATTGGTCATTGAAATTCCGAGACAAAGAACAAGCTCAAATGTGGAGACCGAACTGTGGCCATTAGATTGACTTCAAATCGGGGGAAATTACTTGCTTCACATCCTGGTCTACTATATAGAGTAGTAAATTTACAGGGCTGTGCTTACTAGGCATCTTATCAGAGATTTGAAAATCTAGGTAGCAGTAGTAGAATGTAGGAAGGAGTTGTAGTAGTAGTGGCTTGTGCAAGAAGTGAGATAATAGTATGGTCCCATGCATATGGTAATAATTCTTAATTATCAAAGGCTATTTGTCGTAAGACATAAATAAGAAAATTAAGACTCAATATTTATGAGCCAATTTTGTCCTTAATGTGTTTCCACATAGATTTACACTGACACTTCTGGCCCCTCAGATGTTCCTATTCATATTCATCAGCGAGAGTCAGTAGCAGCTTATATTATATTACGTACACAGTTGTAGTAATAGTAACCCGAACTTTGGAGCCCTCTCTCCTACCTCAGAGCTCGAACCTTCCCTAAGACCTGAAAGGATCTAGAATGTGGAAGTATGCCGATGGTGGATGTAACTCATGGGAAAACACCACACTGGCTTCTTTAAAAACATTTTATGCTTAAGAACACATTATATTATTATAGTCCAAGCCCACCTCCTCCTATAACTTAACTTTAGCTGAACAAGAAGAAGTTCCAAGTTCCAAGTTCTTTCTTGGTCGAAATAAGTTGCAAGAAAGACTCAGTGAGAGAGGATAGAGATATATTAGCAGCCAAGCTAACAACCTTACCAGCACCCCATATGCTAAATGAATCTTCCCTTGAAATCCCAAATGACATTAGATTGCAAAACTATGCAAGATTTGTTATTTAGATATACAAAGTAGACAACAGGGGTATTCAGTCCGCAATAATAAAGCCTTCTTCTAACTAATAACAATAAATAAAATCAGTACGCATCCCAGCTAGGTGGAGTCAAGCAGCTCTGGGCTCTTATCCCCACATCCTGACTAATGAACTGAGTCCCTCTAATGTCAAGGTGACTTACGAAGCAATCCTATGGCATTTCTTTGCATTTCTTTAGCATTAAGATTCAAATCTTAAGAAATTCCTTAAACCAAAGGTCAAAAGGTCCATCTCACTTGCCAGCGCTTAACATTTAAAAGTGGCAGTCAATGGCTTAGGATTTTACGGATCCACAACTGGCTAATATCGAAGGTTACAATCCCAATCCCAAAGGATTTAGCTCGATCCTAAACTACATCTGGTAGGTTAAACCAGTTTAGAGAGTGCGGATGATTTCCATCAAGGATATTACGGATTAAACGCAGGTCTCTCTTTCCATGCTGGAGTGAGTAGCCAGGCCAAGAAACAATGTGACAGGTTAATTACGAGAGAAATTAATTTCATTTTAATTTATTACATTACACAAAGGTCCATCCCTCTCTTTTTCAGAGGTGCTGGAAAAGGTTCAAGAAATCCCATAGGATATTATCCGTAATTCCTCCTCATATAACACACATCATTCAAGCTAACGTTATTAGCTCTGGTTCTGCTCCGGCTTCAGCTTACACACCTTTGATTGCAGTACTGGGTGGGAATGGGCTTTTAAAAATCCGAACATTTATACATTCTCACATAAGAGTAGTGGGAGAGGTGGGAGTTGGTGGTTGCAGACATCACCCAAGCATCCGTTTCATATCACATCACAATTTATTTTATACCCACCGTTTTTTATTCCATTACCTACAATGTACGTGGCATTGTAATTTTCCGCCTGGGTGATGGAAGAAAAATGCAAAGCTTATAATATCCCTACACAGTCCGCCTCTAACTTTTGACTAGGGATTCTCCAATGACTCCAACCCGTTGGGATTCTCGTTGGAACGGATGTGGTCAAGTGGTTAATAAGCTTGATGAGTTGAATTTAATTCAAGTTAAGGCCAAATAACATGTAGTACTGTGTAGGGCTGTGAGGATTGTATCTTTTTTGTTTTAATTTCATTTATGCCAAGGAGAGTATTAAGGTTTCATCGCATCTTCACCTTGACGTGGATTTCGGAATCTCAAATCACGCAATCCTTTCCAGAGGGCTTGAGGTGGCATTTGAAAAGCGATTAACCTTATATGTGCGGTGAGTACTACTATGGGATATCATGGATACGGGCTGGGCTTTCGAGGTTCGCAAACTACACGTGCATACAGAGATTCCGTGCTCTGATTTAAAATTGCAAATTGGTGAGTAATTTGACTATTTTCTGTCTCTATGTAGCTGGACTAGCCTCTTGGATTTTGGCTCAAAAGATTGTAGGCCAAAAAGTATATAATTTCCCCTCGACTCTGACCATAGGGTTTGGACCACAATAATCTTTACCTCCTTCAAACTTTGCAGTCAAATATTATACTTATCTTCAACAAACCGTTCTCAGTGCATCTAATAAAGTAGCGCAGATAAGTCAGGTGACTTTAGTTTTCGATTTGCCTCGTGCATGCGATTCAATTAGAAT
Source organism: Agrenia bidenticulata (assembly GCA_034694785.1). Lineage (NCBI taxonomy): Eukaryota > Metazoa > Arthropoda > Collembola > Entomobryomorpha > Isotomidae > Agrenia > Agrenia bidenticulata. The sequence goes on along the minus strand of JAQFYM010000031.1, from coordinate 45,303 downwards.
CTTCGGACTTGGCCTTCGCTAGCGCTAGAATATCCTAAATGGATATCTGTAAACAGATATGGAAAAAATTGACTGGTTTGAAAGTTATCGTCCGGACGGACGGACAAACACAGGAACACCCACATAAAGTAGTTGCGCTAATAAAGAAAAGGGATAATATGAGCATATTTTTTTAGTCCTCCCAAACATATTGGAGTACAAGGAGAAAAATATTTTCGAAAACTTAGTTATAAATCATCCACGGTTGGCTAAGGAATGATTTGGACTCGCTCTCTGGTATCTCGCATGCAAAAATCTAATAATCCAATGATTGAGGGCTCTTCCAAATGTTGAATACCTGAGTGGATTTTAATTACAATTATGTATGAGGTGTAGCTAAAAGGAGTAATCCCAAGATCCATTTAAACTATCGTAATCACTAGTACATGAACTTTATGAGCACAAAAAAAACATCGCATCTCACCTCCCTCATTCTAATTCCAAGAACGAGTGTAAATGTGTAGAATAGGCATTTATAATCTGATGATAACGTCTCTAGGTGTATAGACCAAGTCGAGAGGGGCTGGAAAAAATGTGAGATATTATTAAGATTACAATTATGATCGTTGATTATGATTGACTCTTAGGAGGTCTCCTTTGATATGGGTGGGTGGTGCCACTTCCGATCTCTTGTACAAGGTTCAAAGATAAATGGATTATAACTTATATGGAAAAAATTAATGGAACCACTCCGGCCTCCTGTACTAACTAATTTGAATTAATCACCAATCGCCCTTTTTTTATTTGCCTTGCGTTATTATTATGCGTTCGTAGTGGTTGTCCTAATTGCTTTTCCCTGTAGGCTCTTGCCGCACGTGGAATTTATAGATGTTTCGACATTGCTCGGAGGTATTTCAAATATTCCTTGGAAAACTTTAGAAAATTTGAGTAAATAAACATTTATTTATGAGTATTAAGATTCTCATAGTTCTTTTTACTTCAGAGTTGGTTGTTGAGCCGAGCCGTGTCGGCTTTAAGTAAAGTGAATGTCGGTTTTAATGTTTACTTTAAAGAGTTGAGAGTTTCAGAGTTGAGCAATTAAATTCGTCAAATAATTTTTATGGATTTAAATAGAATTATATTGCCAGGTAGAAAAAAAATTCCTGGTTACTTACATTTTGGAGTAATCAAATTATTTAAAATACATTCTAGGAATAAATTTTAGTTTATTATACATTTGAGCACAATTTTATAACCAATTATTTTATAAGTATGTAAAAAAACACTATTTATTTATATCTTTTAATAAATACAAACATAATTGGTATTTCAATTTCCTACATCAAAGAGGAACTAGATTTACAACAGATTGCCTTGTAACTACTACAGATTTTCTAGCTTGTGGGCTAGTACATCTCATGCTTTAAATGTGAACTAACTTCTCAAGAGAACTCGATCCAAACATCTAAAAATCCTTTCTACAAACTTATCTTTCCAGTCACTTGCCCAATCATTCAACTTTCAAAAGCTATACACACTCTCTTTGAAATACATGCATCCCATTCAATAAAATTAAAATAACACAAAAAACGCCAACTATTTAACAATTTAACATCATATGCTTTAAACAATCTGCTTTTAAAAAAATTAAAATTCAATTAAAATTTAATGAAAATAAAAAACAATCTCTGTTTCAGTTGAAACTTTAAACCAGGCATTTCGAATATCCAAGGTGTACCCACAGGATCATGGAAACCGAACAAAATATTTTAAAATCCACGTTTACTCTCAATGTTCCGAATCCCAAGCAATACTCTTTTCATCATACTTTTCCTATATTTGAAATCCCATACACAACAATCCCGGCTGAAAATCCGTGGAAAAAAAACGGCCGGGAATTTTCCCGGTTCCGGTATGCTTGGCCGATCTATTTGAAGTGTATTTTTCTCCGTGTACCTAAAGCCGGAAAGAATATTTCTTCTTGTGTGTGTACATTTATTTACGCATATATGGATATATAGAGTAGTGACGTGTGGAATCTGAGAACACGGCTTTGTACATTATCTACAAGGGGCCTCCTAGTCAAGGCGACATGGCTCGACATGGCATAGGGGGACCTGGTCCGTATTGTATAAAGTCCCATCTTATTTGTATGAAGAGGAAAGTGAGAGAAAGTGTGGGTGGTTTATGTTCCCTAAAGAGACTAAAATTTCTCTGCCCAAGTTCAAATGGTGCGAGAGAAATGTGACAAAAAGAATTCTTTATGATCCGCATGTGACTTCCATGTAACGAGACTGAAGCCCTCTTAACTGCCGTCTACATCCTTCCGCCCTTTCTCTCTCTCCCTATCTTCGCAGTTAGCTTGGGACGATGTAGAAGCCCTAGTGTGGACTGGCCGGAGAGAGAAGCCCGTTTCTTAAATCTAGAATTTAGATTCTAAACGGAGAAAGTCAACAGGGTGTCCCCCATAAGAAAATTGCCGGGGATTCAGACTAGGGAATTCTCCGATAGATTTTGCATCCCTAATTGAGCAAGAGATTAATGGAGGGACTTGGAGAAGGATATCAAATTCCTGGAGACACACAGCATTGGTTAGACGTAGAGAAGTTGAAGGTCACTCGTATTCACTCTGTATCGACGAGTTTCGAATTGCTGAATCCATTTTTCCTCAGTGCAATCCAAAGGATATTTTCAGTATGAGTTTTGATCCATTTAAAGAGAAACAAGACGTTATATCTCCTCGCACATGTTGGGCCTTTGGTAAAGACCTTTCTCATTAACTCCAGCCTCCCAATTTACCGCTTGCCTTTGCCCCTAATCTTCCACTACAAGCTATTCCTCTGCTAACACCGCTTTCCCCGAAATTCTTCCCCAAAGTTATGACATCATCACGAGCCACTAAGGCTAGTCTTATAGTACAAATAACTCAAACACATTCATTAACCCCTGTGTGTTTCCAAGGCTCGCTTTCAATTGTTTACATTAACACGCTCTCCTGCCAATGGGCCCCCTCCACATACTCTGAATTCTCGACAAAGCCAACGTCCTTACCCTACCCTGTCCAAGCCTTTCTATATCTCCCTTCAGAATACTTCTCTCTAGTAAGTGGACACCCCCTTGGCCATCGCCTTGCTTTCTCCCTAGGATTCTCATAAGAAAACAAACAAGTTCCTCCTCTGCGTTGATATTACTTCCTTGGAGTTGCCCTTAATTAAACCTCTCTTACTCCCTGGCCCTGTAGCCCTCAGCCCTAGAACGCATAATGGTTTCTTTTTATGGAAACAAATAACCTTTTCTATTTCACTTGACACTGAGAGACCGACAACCTCCACCTCATCGTTTTTCTATTGCCAACTCTGGAGACAAGGAAGAGAGACGAGGAGCCGCAGAGATGGGACAACGTGTGTATAGTCAACTGTCCACTCAAAACTTTCTTCCTTTAGTTTCGTCCACAGAACATTAACAATTCTCCCCGGGGACTTTCCTCACCAGACTGGGATCATTAGATATCCGGGACTACATTGTCTGCCTCTATCAAGATTAAGAAGATCTGCCCATTTTGACTTGATTCTCTCTCTCTCTCCCTCTCTTATCCATTTAGGGATCAGGTATATAATTCCCCAGGCTTATCTTCGTAAGTACAAATATTATCCTATCCTCTTGTACTGATGCTAGCCGTCGTCATCCTCGTTTTAGACTTTCTCGGGGCGGTAGAACATCTTTAAGTTGTGAGATGAACACTAGAGAATTTGAATAGGGGGAAGGGTCGTGGAGGAAGACGGTTTTAGAGGTTGAGAGAAAATTAAATCGTAGTTGATAGTTTCTGAAAGTTGTTTGGTTTTTTTGTTGCAAAGATTCAAGTCTTATCTCTTATGTTGAGTGTTGTGGCCAGTTTTATGGAATTTTAGGGGTCGAGTATGAATTTATGAGAGAGTGGATACCAATGGCTGTGAGGGATTTGGAATAATAACTTTGTAAACTCTTGCCCCGTTCCGTAATGGAATAATAACATAAAGATAATATCAGAGAGAAACTGCTCTACTAAAGTGACCATTAACCCGCACCAGATGCATAAATGAATATGAACGAATGTGGCTGAATTGGGTTCGGCAGGAGGGTTTGCTGACAAGTAAAAAGTACTCCAATCAGCTTCGAGTGGAATTCCCGGTAGTAACCGAGCAATTACAAAGTCTTTTCATTCTATTAAACACAAGGCGAATGAATTAACGAGATCAGTATAGATTTCAAAATATCAGAGTTGTCCAATCCAGAAATTAAATCCAACTGACGTGACAGTCACAATGTAAAGATATATTTGTTAACAGACAGACAGACGGACATACAATCAGGCACAATGTCCCAAAGAGCTCGCCCAGCCCAACTGAAAAGACATTTCAATAGGTGACATGTCAAGACACATTTTCACGCACCACTTTACTCCCACTGAAATTCCTTAAGTCCTACGTCCACATTAAAATTTACCATCAAAAATGGGGAATTGGATTCTTATTTTTTATTCGAAAAATACTATTCCCCCATGATCATTACAATATGGGCTAGAAAACCTTAAATGCAGACCTTACTCACTTTCCCTCAAACAAACTGAAAAAACACTTTACCACAAATTAATTGTATTTAAATCCAAACCCCAGATATAAATGTAACACTAACTGTATAGCTACGAGCCTATTCAATCGTTTCCAAATAGAAATTACTCCAGTACGTGCAACTACTGATTCTCCCTACAAGTCCCAAGCTATTTATCACGAGTGACCTTTACTCCGAAAGACCCTCGATACTCAGTAGAAAGGAAGAGAGTAGAGAGATTTAATGCATTGCCACGTAGCCCCCCTGCATTTTATCAACGTACAAGAAATAATGGAACAAGTTTCCGGCCGTAGACTTCAAGAACAAGAAGACAAGATGGACAGTCCTGATTCCCTCTTCTTGTCTCTTGTCCCTCGGCCAAGTACACTACATCCTGCATCTCTCCTACCCTGTCCAATGACCAAGCCAATAATAATATTAACTCCCATCTTATATGTCTTGCCCAATATTAGAAGTGACCCTAGAAAAAACATAGACGGATACAGATATCGACTTATATAATATTATGTGCAGCTTCTCCGGAGGGAAATATTCTCAAGACGAACATCAAGTTGGGCAGGATATGAAGTCCATCTTGAAATGTGACCCTCGGAGTCTTGTTCTTTGCAATGGCCCTCGTACAATAATATACTCTGTGTACAACACAAGAGCCGTATTTATATACACACTCTCTGCCAACAAAGTGCCCAACTTCCAGCTATAGACTGTCCTATCTGTCGCGTAATAAACTCCAGGAGCTGGCTTGGATGCCCAAGGCTCATTCATCTCTAGAGAGACTTCTCTAATATTTTGCCCTTCCGATGTGAACTTAGTTTCACTTTCGTGGACATGGAAAAACCAAGGGTGGATCCGAAACTGTAAAATATAGAAAGGGTTGCCCTTTCCTACCACTTTCCATACTGCCCGGGGAAAGCATGAGATTGCCATTTAGGTGGCCAATGGCCTGGGGAAACTTTTATTTAACTTACCGGCCGGTCCGGTCGTGGTGGACGGACAGAGATCAATTGCGTTAGTCCATTAGACTGCATTAAATTACACTCTTATTTTTTTGTCCTCCAAATGACTTTGTCAATGGCTTTAACATTGACTGGGATATCTCTCAAGGGAGGGAACTCGATGCAGTGTGTACGACTACTCGTACTTTCATGTGCAGTTACAGAGATGCATTTACGGTGTCAAGTTTTGATCGGAAACACTTGAGCATTAACGCTGGACAGTTTAGATTTACAATAAGGAGTAGAATTCTCGATTGAATACACAAATAAAAGACCCTTTTGTCAAATCGACATGCTTAAAGACCTGTAAAGTATAATTTAAATTGCATTGCAGATAACCGATACACGTGGAAATTAAAACTATAAATGAGTCATTTCGAATGCGAAATCATATTAAAGTGTTGAGACTTGATTGCCCCTGAGCCTAATGATTCCCGGCCGTGCTCAAAGTAACAAAGTTAATAGACTTTGTACCCCGTGGCCGTCCTAAGCAATCGGAAGAGTCCTTCTGTGTCGTCGTAAGAGTTGACACTACCGGACTCTGGAGTGGTGTCACCCCTCGCCCTGTCTTCTAAAGAGGACGGTTGACACTGACATAGCCACTGGCCTCTTCCAACTCAGCCCAATGGACAGGATAAGGAGTGGTGGAATGGACTGGTGCGAGTTGGAAGTGGATAGAAATGTAATATGATTGACTAGAAGTTGATGGAACTGAAATGAAATGAGTTTACCCTACCGGAAAATTATTAGCTGATTGTTACTCTGCGGAGAAAAACTACTTGGGGAAAGTAGGTAGAATAGTGTTGGGATGGAGTCGATGAGATATCTCCTATGGCTTCCCTCATTCCGTCCCTTTCCTGGACAACTTTCCAGTTTAAAAAGCAATAACTGACATTGGCTCCGACTGATGAAATTTTACCGAAAGACATTAGTTTTGAGCAGCGGAATTGAATTCATAATGGAATGAAGGGCTTGACACACGCACTTGAGTTTATTACTCGTCCTCGGCGTGTACTCCGGGCCGTCTGAGCTGAGTTGGCCTGGAGAAAATTTGAGCGTGAGGAAGTGTAGGAGATACGTACATAGCACTTTCTGGACTCGTCTCGCCTATGTATTTCAAATAGTTTTTGCAAGTTAGATTTAAACGGTTGACACTCTGGGAGCTAAATATTCCGGGAAGAAAATAGTGTCATGTGTTCTATAGACCTCTTGGATTCACTTGCTCAGTCAGAGGACTGTGGAATCCGTCTACAATTGCAAAGAAATTAAATCATAGTAAATTGAAAGTGGAAATGGGTAGGAGAGAGAGTTCTGGAATTTCAACTCTTCATGGCGCATTATAAAATAGGGAAGGAAAAACTGAAGGCGATGACGAGGAATTCTTTCAAGCTCGGCTGGGGGGTCGGATGATTTCGAAAAGGTTTTTTTTTTGGAAAACTACAAATGTTACCAAAATTATATCCCACTGCTTAATTTTTTCTTTTAGAATTTGTCATTTCAATTGTATCCTAAAATCCTGAAGAGGCTTTACAAACTAATCATTAGAGTTAAGATTTGCTATGAATTTTAAACTGTTTTCAGACACGGGACTCACAGGAGTATCACTGGATATTTTTTTAGGCCGTTTTGAAGCTGGAGAGAGGAAGGAGATGCTCGCACACTATTCTCTCAACCCGGTTGAACGTGTATCAAGGGAAGTCTAGTGTATTAAAATGAAATATGGGATATTATTACATGGACTCGAATTCATTTCGCATCATGGTAATTTCCTCTCCTCTACTTCTGCACCAGCAAAGCATATTATCTACGTTAGTCCATGCGGCACATACATTTTTAATATAAGTACCGAAAAAAGAGCCATCCCAGCAGCCCAGGATCCTTCCACTACTCTTAAGCATAATAGCATAGTGTTCATGCATGCAGGACGGAAGGCGTAAATGGCAAGGCACGGACAAAAAAAATACGAGTCCCTATTTACCATTTACCATAAATGGAGAAAATGACTCGTCGACTACGACTTGGCTAAGTGTGAAAATGGGCTGAATCATTAAAAAAGTGTTTCCCCTGAAATAACTATGTATTCTTCAGCATATTAATATCTATTTCCATATTATATTAATAGTTGGAGTGGCTGGAGATATTTCATGACATGAGTACTGGAGCAAGTTCCTTATGGATATGTCTAGTAGTCGTGTATTTAAAAATATTCAAATTAAATTGTGGATAGGAAATTACCGAATTTGACAACTCGTGCCTGGTACACAAGTCGCTGTGATCATTTGTACTGTGTTTTTTTCAGATCCAGGGGACTTTTCCTATGATCTGTGAACATTTCGGTCCTTATGAAACCTGGAGATACTTTTTTGTGTGAGTGACCTGGGAGCTAGAGAAAGAAGTGCAGGGATCTCCTGTCCATTTGAGTCTTAGTGCCCTCACTTTTCTAGAGTGCCCCCTTACGCTCTTTTAAAATTTAGTGTCCCTTATCACATGCCTTCTCAAGGGGGCAAACTGCCCGTCTACGATTGGAGCTCCAATTAGAAAGTAACTGACGGAGTCAACATTGAGAATTCAAAGCCGCCTTATTTCTATTCTCACTCTTGACAGTCTTGAGTTGTGAATCTTGAGTTGATTGTTCTGAAGCATTTAAATGATAATATTCTCTTGGAACTCCAAGCTAATTCAAGACTCATATGTATAAAGTCCTCTCCAGATGTTTCTCTATTCGAATCGGTGGGATACTTTTTAGAAACCAAAAGGCTCAAAATTTTATAATGAAGATCCACATGTCAACTGACATGTGGAGCCAAGTCATCAAAATTTGTGACAGATGATGACTGACTAGTGTGAAATTACCCTGTGGAGCAATCTCTGTTGTAATTTCTAGCTTCTAATCCCAAGCACGCCGGGTGCTTGCTGAGCTCATGAGATTTGACAATTTTGCTCACTTCCAACTTCCTCAATCCCCTCGTAGCACTTATGATTTCAAATCTATCGGCAGTTATAAAACATAGGAATCTATATTTATAATCAGCGAGTTGAGAATGAAGATTTCAATTCTATTTTGAGAAATGGGATGATTTTTTCTCTCCCCAAAGCCATATATTCCCATTCCATTATAAGAGCCCTGTACTCGATTTCAATTCCGGACTGACTACTGACGAATAAAAACTGATTTGATGACAGATCCTCACAAGTCAAAGAGATGAGGAAAGAGATTAAGCACATGGAGTCCTTATCTTTGGACGAGTTTCGAAAAAAACTAAAACACTTTCAAATGAAACTACATCAGCCCAATGCAATGCTTTATACAATGTTACAGAGTTATTTCCGTCACAAAAAACTGTGTTTTCAACACGCCGGCATGTACCCAGATAAGACGGGGTAATGCGGTGTTTTTATTACCATAAGATTGTAAATACATGTTATTAGAGGTATATGACATTTTATTTTTCAACCTCTAACTAAAGTGGTAAATATCCTAAGATATCCCAAATGGCCAGCGAACCGTCACCACCACCCTCGATTAAGTCTCAACCCTTAAAGTGGAATGTAAAAACAATCTTGGGGTTCATTTATCGTCCATTGCAAAATATCCATCGCATATTTCACCCAAGATTGTACGGGATGGTGTATTGTAGGGCTGCAATAGTATTAGCACAACAATGGATGACTCAAGGACTAATAAATATAGGTGACACCATAAAATAAAGTATATAAACTGGATGACACTAATGGGGGGCTCCAGGTCCCGGCTAGTACTGGATGCAACTTATGCACTCTCATAAATTCCGCATACACACAACACACACGAGGACGAGTCGTAAACTGAAATAATATGAAGGATAGATCCCTCGTGTTATTATCAAAGTGTCTCCTGTCCCTTGAGTTGCACTGAATTCATAATTTACTCTCTCCACTTGCCACTTTCCTTCACTTGGGCTGGTTAAGCTTTCGTCGCTTCTGAACTCGACGACTTGGTAATGCAATAATGTCAGCTCAAGTTCTTCCTCCAGTCCCACGGCTTTCTCATCATGAGACCTTTTTGGGGCGTCCATGGACTTTGATCTCAGCTAAGGACATTTAGAGGAAAGGGTTGAATCTTCAATTGTGGAAGGTTTCAAGGAGATTTGAATACATTTTTTTTTTAACCCGGGTTTTTTGGGTAGGTAAAGCCCAACGGAGAGTATCAAACTATCAGAATAGGTATCAAAAAGTATCAGAAATCAAGGGGAAAAGTTCCGACTGTTGTTTTACCAACAAAATTTCGTTGTTTAGGCCCCAACCCAATTTTTTTTCTGTGCCAAACATATATTCAGTATTAACATTTTAAAACCGTAGCATTTACTGGGTAGGCTTTTATTGGTTTTAGGGAAAGGTTTTTTGAATTGGAAAGAGGATTTTTGGAATTGCTGTGAGCTTGAAATTTAAAATTGAACCAATATTTAAAATACTTTTTTATAATTAGAAAAGGTCCAATTAGTATGTAGAGAAAACTGTTCAAATTTAAATCTAACTCACCCTATAAAACTAGCTTAATCATTAAAAAAAAAAGTTCCTCTAAATTTTCAATCAAAATCCACTTAAAACTCAATCGTCATTTAAAGCTGTGAGTTAGGATCAACATTTATGCAATAATATATTCCCCAAGCATAAAATTCCATTACTTTAAACTAAATTCCAAATTCTTGCTCATTTTATATCAAAGTGGCAATTACTTCTGCATGACCAAAGTTTCTTAGCTTTTAAATAAAAATAGAAATATTATTTTTAATATTCTATCAGTACAGGGAAGCTGCCCGAAATAACTTTGCGAGTAATCCATAACAATGCCACATTTCAATTTAATACATGAGAAAACTTTTCCCCTGATTCATCTGAAAAAACTTTATTTCTAAAAGAATATTTTCCTATCCAGTCTATTTGCGTACACAGAGCGTTTGGAAAATAACAGAGTCCTTGTGCTTGTGCTATTAAAACTTTTTTTTAACTAGTGCAATGAGCTTCATTTCAAAGTGGATTTCCAAAAATCAAAACTTTCTCTCTTCCACGTACCTTTCAACATTTTTTGTTAAACCTTTCTTCAAATCTCCGTTGCCTCTTACAATATGAATTACAAAGTCCTCCAAGAGCAAGGCTCTGGAGCATTCTCTTACATTCGCATTTCATAGGATTCCAAGTGATTTGATCTCCCATAGCACCCAGCTCCGGAGCACAACAGTTGCCCAGAGACGTGATCCTTGTAAATTTTCGGAACTCTACAATAGTGAACTGGAGATAAACTTGTTATGACGGTCTACTGGATGTCTAAAAACTCGGGCTCTCCAAAACTCTAAAAGCCCAGCATCTCTCTCTCTCTTCAGGTTTGGCAAACATTGTTTCGTAACCAGGTGTAACCCTTTGATTCGTCAAGCTGAAACTTCAAATAATATATATAGGATTACAAGCTCTGAATATACCATTCCTAAATTTCCAACAACTACCCGGGGAAATCCAACAGGCAGATCAACAACAATTTATTCTCAGACCTTAGTTAGGACATTGTTACCTCATCTATCTGTACTTCCCCGCATCTATTTACTCATGCAAATCGACTCCTTCCAAAAAAAACTCGAGATACATTATCATACATTCTATCCACCTTTAAAATCGCTCAAATCATTTCCACCTCCCTCATCTGGAAATCCTCTAAAAAATACACAAAAACGGCAATAACAAGTTCGTTAACCAGGTGAAAGTACCAAAAAAACTAAAACTAACCAGGTAGAATATACTGATAGCTCCATGGCCCTTTGGTAGAGTTTAGTTTCCGGACAATTTACAGAGTCACACTTGTAAGCCTATATCCAACTCCTTGTAATAAAAGAAGAGGGAAATATCCACCCAAACTTTCCTTTGGCTAAAGCTGAAAGCATCAATTGAAATAAGACGAGAAAGGGATGGAAGAATAGTCACGTCGTTAAGACCTGTATGAAACTATAACGAGTTAAGAGTGATAATTTCCCTGGAGCAATTTGTGAACAGAAGTAAAGCATAAAAGGCATATTTTTGCACAGTTGTCATCACCACCAATAAGTAACGGTAGCCAAAGTAGGGCAGAGTCTCAATACCCAGAGGCCTTACTACAATACCTAGAACATCTATACTCAGAGACCAAAATATGGATTAGTACTGACTGAGTGAGTAGTCGTTGCAGAAAATAGAATCTTCACTATAGTGTCTCTATCATTATTTCATAACTAACCATATCGAAAGTTACCCAAGAGCCTAAATAGTTAACACTATAGCTGATATTATATCCCGTCTATAGAGGTATTTTGAGAATTTGAACGGGTTGGGTAGTAATACGAGGTACTATAATAGGATCTGGAGCCGGTAGTGGCACTTGTTCCAGTACCTAGGTGTATATAAAAGGTCTGCAAATGCTACACAATGATACCATGATGATAATAACAATAATTTACAAATTGGGACATTTCCCTCCTAATATTATTATAGAGATAGAGTCCCTTTGGTATATACCTACTTGTAGTTCTAGCTCACTGACTCTTCTGGTTTGGAGGACATAAGACAAGTATAAAACTCATTGCTCAATGTGGCTATTAAATTTGTTGAACCATTCAGAAAGGAGCTTTTTAAAACGTCGGGAAATGCATAAAATGTGTTAACAGCCAGGGAACCCCTAAGGGTTACCTCCGTAAAGTTCTACGAGCAGTCCCATTGGATCTGTGCACGTGTTGTGTTGGATAAGTACACACTAAGATACTCAAGGTATGTGTCAACCCGCTTGTTACCCGGACACACTACAAGGAGACATAGGGACTCCCTAGGAAAGGAAATATTATTATGCCAATTTGGTTCCAGTTTTAGAATTCTACCCAATTCCAAGTGTCAAGTAGTGTAATTTCGAAACTTTTAACGATAACACAGGCAGTGAAAAAAAACTTTCCACCCCACTAAACCCAGTGCCTATAAAACGATTTGAGTATTTTCTGCTCAGCCTAACGTAGAGCTTGGACAGCCCTTGAGAATCCCTTGGCCTTCAGATTAGAGACAAAGTGTCTCTTTACCTCATAAGACAATCCTAAGTTTCCCAAAGCGATATTCCTCAAGGACTTAGTGTCCTTTCTCCTTATGTTCTTTAGCTACATAATACACAAAGAGAGAGAGAGTCACACTTGCAAGGAAGTCTGTAGACAAGGCATGAAAATAAATTTTAACGCTTGAGTAGAGATGAAGTAGACGTGTTTCTTGCTGACTCCAACACTCGAGCCTCTCGTCCAAACCACCAACACCGATACTTCTTCCCCGTCATATAAATTCGGTTCGGGGGGATAAATTAGGGAATTGCTATTTTGAGGACAAGAATTCCCAGCGATACCAATAAGTCCGAAAAGAGGAGGAATGGTTCAATTGATTAATACTGAGGCCATACATGAGAATCTCCCAGGAAATATCCCCCGTCCACTCTCACATTATAACTAACTAATCATACGCCACTGAGTGTGAGAAATCGACTCATTAGTCTTTATGATGTTTCTCCGTCTTTGATTTCACCCAGATCCTCAAGCTTCTTTTTCTCATCGTCTCATTTATTTACCTCTCCCTCCGACCAAACTTTCCGCAAAGGGAAGACAAGGAGAAATGGGGACTTTTGAACCCAGCCCTGGATACTTGATATCAAGACTGAGCAGAGCATAGCCAATGTGTAAATAGCGTATAGGATATCCTTATAGCTAACTACAACAGTTACTCTCTTTCTTTGGTCGAGTATAGAAAATCTGATGAAAAAGTTTTATAGGGAAAATTATCAGATTATCACAGAGTGACTAGGGCCCCGGCTTCTGCTGCTTCTACTCTATTTCATGTCTCAAATTGGAGAAAGCCAGTTGGGTTAGCTAGAAGAGAGAAAATTGGTCGGAAACCACAAGCACAGCTGCTTCTTGTACGAGAAACTCAAGGAAACGTCAAAATAAAGAGGCCAAGGAGTGAAATAAATAATGATTCATAGATTATATTATGATTGTTGAGAATCAGCCCCAGGATAATGGAGCAGGAGACGGGGACTATTTTGTATTAAGATGACAGGGCAATAATTCATCATGGCACTTTGAAAGAGAGGTATTAGTTATGGTTCTTTAATTAGGAGAAATTCGGGCTTAGTTCTCACCTGGAAATACCAAGGGAGCTGTCAAGTGTCTGTGTAGTCGGTTTGATACCCCTTGGGGTTGACAACTCAATCAAGGGAGTATTGACTTGACAAATATTTCTTTAGCAAATGTCGTTAATCAATTTTGGATGCAAGTGCATGCTGGGAAGTTGACGCAATTCTTGCAGCCTTGAACCCTTCATTAATGAAGTTCATATTGGGTCAATAATATTTTCTAATGATTGCTTAAGCAATAACCTTACACCTTTTTGATAAAACCATTTACAGTAATTTCTCGTAGGGCCCATCTTCATTCAAGTTTAAAGAAACTTTAAAATCCCTTAAAAAATCCTACCTTAAATCCGGAATCAATATTTAAAAATCGATGCTGAAACATGATTTCTCATTTCCCCACAAGGCCACCACCGTCCCAAAGAACTCGAGCAAAGCCCCGGCCTCATTGTGAGCTAATCCTTCACAAATTAATGACGTATGCTCCCACCAAAGACCTGACATGCCCCACTGGCCACATTAACTCCATCCTCGGCTAATACATATGCATCCATTATCCATACTCCAACAAGGGCCCAGTGCTACACAGTACAGAAAGGGCGGTTGAAGTCTTTTTCTATATTTTTTTATCTCTTAAAAAGCAGGGGATTTCTCCCTCCCCGCGAAGGAGCAGATAAGAAGGAGTGAAAGTAGCTTAGCAAAGCCTAGAGAGAAAAGGGATTGAGGACGGAGAGACAATGGATGTGTTGAGGAAAAGGCCTTGATTACTTCGATAAGAAACTCGTTAAGTAGGAAAATGCAAATAGAAAAGTTGGCTGGAGGATATTGGATGGGATGGAATGAATAAATGAGTAGAGGGAACAAGAGGAGACGTCTTCTGTATTCCTCTAAGTAAATGGATGGATGAATTGTTACCACTTCTGACTCCATACACCACACTTCCCTTTTAAGACTCTTTGAGCTCTCAAAAACCACCCAAATCTTTAGCTTCAGCTACAACAACCTTTCTTACGAGTCTCGAACGGACAAGTTGTCTTAGCCCTGAGTAAGACTGGAATATGCTAACTATGAGGAAACTACTATGTCTATTCCTACATAAGGTTCAGCTCAAATTAAAGCCAATGGAAAGCAACAACAAAGCACGAGAAGACTTAAGGGAGTACATAAGCTTTGGGGAAGGATCCTCTCCACTCTTTTGACATTATTTGCTTTCTCCTATGCAGAGGGACTGGGGATTATGCCGAATTTTATTAAAACAGTTGTTGAGGCGGGTCAAAAAGAAATACTTCATGGGGAGATTAACCTATCCCTTCTGGGAAATGGATGAAGAAAAAAGTAATATCCTTCTAATGACTTTTTAGAAAAGAGGAGGCAAGTTCCGAGAGCCTCGGTGAATGGCTGGGAAAATAACAGCCTTTTGCTAGCGACTGTATTTATGACCAATCTGTGATATTGGACTTATAGTTTGGGTCGTAAAAGTAGATACCTCTGGACGTTTAGATTCTTTGAAGAATTCTCAGACCATGAGACTAGAAAATATTATCATGTCCTGTCGAGATTGATTCCTGGTATTTGCTGTACGGATTCATAGACTAAGATATTATTTTACTAGGGAAACGTTCCCAATGGCTCTTCTTAAGTGTGGCCTGGCCAACGTCAAGAAAAGCATGACAAGTCAGCAAGCAATATAATAGACTCTTAAGAAGTATCTTAAGAAGATTGGAATAGAAATGATTAGATCCACGTCGCTTCCCCATCCTCCAAGCTATGAAAAATATAAGTCCTCTCAAACTTAAAGATGAGAGAATGGCGAATGTTGGGCAAATATTAATAAGCCTTGGTGAATATTTGATATTAAAAACACTGAGATAAACCTGAACCCTCTCGGGCCTGGACTTTGGGCCATTGAAATTGGATGTCCTCAATGTCTTGACTAGGCTTATCTTATTTTGACTCTCAAATGTGTCGGGCTTGAATCCCTTGAAAAAAATGGTTTAATAACAGTCTTGGATTTTTTTGAGGAGAGTCTTTATAAATTTTTGAATGAAATTATGTGGTGCAAGGATGTAGTACAGCTGTTAATCTGAGATGTAGCCTTTAAGATAGCTGGGCAGAGTCTTAAGGAAATTGTGAAAGGGAAAGTTAGCCCCCTCTTGTTTTTCGAAAGTTCCTTTGTGCCCAGAGAGAGAGAGAGAAGAAGCTGGTTATTATTTTTCTTTCAGAGTTGCGTTATTAAATGGGAAGTAGATGAGGTTTCGTTAAATGAATGTATGGTTGGTTGACGTGATTAATTTTTGGCTCTCTGCCCAAACTCCCATCCATCCATCTCACTGTCTCTCCTTTCTCTGGAGTGAACAAGGTAGGCTCCTCTCCTTCAACTAGCCTAATGAATCTTATGCACTTTCCTGTTTATATCAAACAAGACAATGAAATTACCCCTTTTCCTTTTTAGAAAATAAAATACAACCTTTGGCCCTATCCTCTACTTGAGCTTTGACTTATGAAAATTTTGAAACAGTAATCTTGAAAAATTTCAGATGCAATCCCTTGGGGAAAAATAAGCTCGGAGCTTCCGATTCCCAATCATACCTTTCAAGGCTTGCCCAACCCGGTGCTTAGAGAGAAATAGGATTTGAATTCATATAATAATCATCCTAACTGACTTCATTACTCTCAACACATCATCCCATAAATCCCCGTTACATTTACCCTTCACTTGTTCCATTAAGTAAATAAGACCAGAGGAGAATGAGCCATGTAGCCCCTACGGTATTTGAGAGGGCCTGCTTCCCTTTATCCAAACTCCACATGGCTTGTGTGTGTCTATCTATGTAGAGCACTTTGGGATGGCCATAATTACCCAAGTGGATAGCACCCTTTGGACCAAGGAAAAGGGTGAAAAGTTGCCATAATTTGAGACAGAACATGGATTTTGGCCTCTTTATTTCGTGCAAGTGCCAAGACGAGTGGAGCAAGTAAAGTTTATGAGGAGCGAAGTCAAACATCCGTGCTAAAGCCTTGGCGAAAATATCATCATCTCCACATCCAACATAACATACAACATAAGTATCCTCCAACATCATCATCATCACCACCACCACCATTTTGTACAGAGAAGGTTATCTCTCGTCTTGAGTTGATTTCGTATTATGGAATCCTTGTTCATACAGTCATGGAGAGGCGACGAGGAAGGGTGAGTGAGTGCATTAGTTTTTCTAGAAATAGGAAAAAAGTGTTCATGTTGACACTGATGCTCATGTTGATGGCTTTTACGTTTGCGGGTTCAAATATATTTCCTCGGTTTCTTTTAATCACATCATGAGTTCTCGGATCCTCTATTGTTCAACCCGAGGACCCACACTGCTTTCTATGGGGTCCAGTTTCAGAGGGGGTAGCTGTGTATGGATGTGTGGACGTATTTGCTCTCCAAGTGTGGGGACTCATGGTCCTTGAGCTAGCAGGGCTCATTTGTTCCCCATTCACCCCGGTTGAGGGAAGATTGACATGTTTTCATCCTTTGGGTTGAGTGTATGTACAATCCAAGCATGTCAATTTGAGTTCTGCTCCTGGCTTCTAAGTATCTTGTTCAGATTCAAAGAGGCATTTTTGTTTGGTAATAATGGACATGTTGAAGATTCTTGACGGATTTAATCCATATGGATTTCTTAAGATTTGAAATAAAATCGGTTTCGAATCTTAGGCGTAAAATTAAGTGTCTAATTTGCTGAGGAATCAATTTTAAGGATAACACAGTTCTTGAGTGGGATTAAATTGTTATGATTACTAGTTGACAATAGTTGTTTCTAAAATTTTTTCAAAATATCTCAATAATAAGGCCACCACATTGTGAATGGTGAAGATTGATAGCTCAAGAGTCTACATTGACATTCTTTGGGTTGAGAAATTACGAGGGGCTGACAATTCCCCGTTTACTGTCCGCATTGGCATTCTTATTGATATCTATCTGTCATTTTACATCCTCCGAAGGCAGGAATGAGGTTAACCACCCAATACATACATCTATACTCGGGAGCATGTGATTATTGACACCCCGAGTTGGTTGATGGGGACTTGGGATTTTCAGAGTTGAGACAATATGTCACCTGTCAAGCTTGGCGACTTTCCTTATTGAGGACGGTTGGTAATCTTGTGGAAAAAAATCGGTGGGAGGACAAAAGTCCTTTCCACAGAATTGTCCAGTGTCACCATATTTCTCCACTAATTTATAGCATCCTTCCTTGGTGTATCAAGAAAGAAGCGGCATGGGCTTTTCTCGGCCGGAAAGGATTGGATGCTTAACATTATTTATTATTATTTTTCCAGTATTGAACATAAGAGGGAATCCCTAGCCACTTCTTATGGGGATCAAATGAACTAGATGGATAAAAGATGAAACGGAGCTATATCTGCTCTAACTCGTAATAGATCTGGGTTCAAAAAACAATTTGGAGCATTTGGACCCCGTCCAACCCACCCTTAATTTATATTATTGGCTAATATTTTAGGCTCAATGATATAGACTAGTCATCGGCAGAGGGGCATGTGTATGTGTACGTGTATAGGGATTAGAAAATAAGAAACCTATTATCTCATCATGTCATCACCTTCTCAACCTCATCTCTCGTCTCAGCCCAATCCTTCATCATTACGATCCAAGGGTATTTTACCGACTCTCATTTATTCTCAGACCTCAGGGTGTACACTTCTCTCACAACTTTTAACTTGGCATAAAAATAGGGAATGTAATCTTGGAAAACACTAGTGTTTTCTCAGAACATGGGATTTTAGATTATGGCCGTCTAAAATTCTACTACATACTTTGTCTAATGCTCCTACAAAGTTGGGGAGAAAAAACTCTCTAATGCTTCCCTATAAAGATGGTAGTTATTCTGAGGCACATACTCGGGCATTTATGTTGATCATGAATCCATCATTATTTGAATGATACGGGCTCGTATTTGAATAAGGGCTTGAAATCCCGTTACGCGGTCCTAAAAAGTTACACCTAATGCCACAAATAACATTGGAGAGGATCTTGAATGAGAACGCACGTGGTGGACAACAACATAATAATTTCCCTTGCACAATTTCATGTCAATCTCCTAGTTCGATGACAGGTTTGTGAGTTCGGCTTGTAATGCTTTGGCTATCAAACTTTTGACTTTGTGGCTTTTTAAGCTGAATGAGGTTTTTTTTATCAATAAAAAATATAACACTTTTCAGCTCACTCCTCAACTAATGCCAATAAAATACACGTGTGGATATTGGAAATAGACGTGTGATTTTTTTAATTCAATTTTTAAAAACTAACTTATCTTTTACGATGTTTACACCATGTACAATCCTGTAGTCTTGCGAGAAAAAAAATTCAGACATTTTTCAGTGCAAACCTAAGGAAGCTTAGGACAACAAAAATCCTTACCCTTTAAATTATTAAATTAATTCCAAGCAACTGGTAATCTCAAAAAGCAACATGAAATTATTTATAATGTTCTGAAATGGACAAGAGTTAAAAAAAACTAATATTTTTTCTTCCTCAAGGCTAACCTTGAAAGGATAAAAAGCGTAGAATGCCAACCTCCCCCCAGTGCCATGTATCATCATCATGAGCTATAAAAGACATAAAATACGTTTCCCAAGATTCAACATTTGGGAATTCCATATGCATTTCAATCGGGAGTTATAAAAATGAGATTCAATGTTGAATAAGGAGGACGACTTTAGAATCCCTCCTCCCTTTAGTCTCTCCTCAGATTTGAAACTCTCTCGGCCCCTTCCTCTTCTTGTCTGATGGAGTTTTTCATGAATTCCTTCATTCTGCTTACCTCGTCGCTTTTTGGCGGAGCCTGATATTGCAAAAAATAAAGGCCATATATCACAGTACTTTATTGAAATCGCACAATCTTAAATGTTTTTTTCCCTTCGCCTCTACTCTCATATTCTTCAATGGAATATATTATCATTACCCCCCCCCTCCCCCCTCCCCGTCTCCCTCATCTTTTGAGACTTTGTAATTCAGAAAGCAAGGAAAAGATCCAATCCAGTCCACCATCCGTATCCACCACCTAGGATCACGTTATTACATTACATTATGCAAATATATATATTACACGGATTCTTGGGTTCAAGTGTAAACTCTCTCAGAGCTCCCCTTTAATTATATGTGGGATCCTTGGAGTTTGGATTTGGCCGTGGTTGTGTATAGTAGAGAGCGGATATTCCATCAAGAAAGCCGATGAAAGAAATTATCTATGCGTTAAATATCAAGGATGCACACATGACATGATTAATGACTTCCAACCCGAATTTAGATCTCTTCTCAGAGATACGAGTCACCTTGCAGCTTGTAAAAGGGTACTGTAACTTTACATGATTACAGTGGTGTGTTTTTAATGTATGAATCTATGTGAATTTTCATGCTCAATGATGTGCTGTTCAATATACGGACAGGGTACAGGAGGGTTTTATATTTTTTCTTTAGGCTCGTAGTTGTAGGTTGTAGTTATGCTAGGCACGAAAAAAAAAGAAAAAAATTATGCATTCCTTTAGATTTTGTAAATACCTTTTGATTCCGGGAATTCAATAAAAGTATTATCATTTGAATCAAGGACTTTAAATCAAGTTTCAATTTAATGTGCAAGAGATTCTGGTAATGGGATTCATTTTTGTTTGGAAATGGCTTTTACATCTTTTGATAGCTCTACATGTTTCCTTGAAATCCTGTACTCGAGTCACGTGCGGAATCAATGAATTCTCAAAAGTGTATAATGTATTGTCATCCTCTTGGGGAAAAGTATGTGGGAGCCTAGACAAAGCCCTTCGTCCTATTATAGACTTGTATAGTTTCAGAGTAATAAATTTTTTTTTTAAACTCTTCTATGAGTTACTTGTACGCATTTAGTAAATTCAAATCGCGTGTACAAAAGTTTGCACCTTTTCCGGGAGACTTCCGTTCGAGTCGTGAATACTTTTTAGTCATTTACATCAAAAGCGGGTTCAAAATCCTGGAAAGGCCATTCTTGTTTCACGTGCGAGTCATTTTTATTACTAAGACAATTTCAAGCATTTGCATAAGAATTTCATTGGTTCATTCCCAGAGTTTTTCGGAATCTGAATAACCTTCTAATTCACTGCACAATATTATAGAACGATTGGAATTGTAGAACCCGGTCTATTTAGTTTAAAAAATATATAAATTACAACCATTTTCGAAAATTTCCTTGCCTTTTAGTTTCAATAAATATCAAATAGTCTAGTAACTCCAGAACGGACTAAACTTTAAATGTTTTTGGAAATTTACTGTACTATTCCAGATCCCAATTTATATTCCTAGTATTAATGCCTGAATATTTTGAGATATTTTTAGTAAATGGAATAAAATCCAAAAAGTGCTTTCCCCTTCCCGCATAAATGTCTTAAAGTGCATCTATTGTTGATAGCTGATACCCAATAGATTTGATACATTTCTTGAATTGCTAATGCCCCCATGCCAATCCTTTTCCTCGTGTGTTACGGAACAATGACTCGTTATGGATTCAGCTCATATTCTGCCAAATTCCCAAGTACTCGCATCATTGCTATTTCTTGGGCAAGCAGATTGGATTTGCGAGTAATGGAGTTGCTTTGTAAGACCCATATAAAACCCCCATCACTGTTTTGAATAAACCGAGTTCACTGTATGTAGAAGAGGGAAAAAATCTTTCTTGAATACTTGGATACCTTTATTTCATAAGAGAGAGAAAGAGGGAGAGGAAAGGAAACTAAAAGCCATGATGATTTTATTATGAAACCAAAGGGAGCTTTTATTCCACATAACAAGAGGATGGAAATAGTAAAAAGTTATTATTACTGGGTGAAATATAAAACCACGATTTATTTCAAGAAGCCACAAAAAGGATTTCTATTTTTCTATTATGCATATTTATGTATAAAAAAAGTGGTATAAAATGGAGCTGTAATGGAAAATAAAATAAAATCTGGACTCTTCAACACGATTCTGGATTCTTAACTTGTTATACTCGTAAGTTGTGACTCAAGTTTGGAGAGAAACATCTGGGAATGGCAATAAAGTGGAGAAAAAATTATCCCAACTTTTTAATGCCTCCGTGACTTTAAAAACGCCTTGTGCAATCCAACCATTTCATTTCTTTGCTGTTTTGTAGGACAAAGAGCCTTTTGAGTTGCACCTAATGGAATCTTTGAGAGGTTTTCACAACTCTTTTGACTCGGCTTTGGAAAATCAAATACATTATTTATCCAACTTGTCGATGGAAATGTGGTGTCTTTAGTCGTACTTATTGAATGCAAATGCTACTTTGGCGATAATTAAGAGCTTACAGAGATTCATTGATATTCCTAGGCTGAGACTTTTGTCGAAAACCCCAAATAATTCTAAATTTATCTGGAAACTTTAATTTGTAACCGTCAGTAATTTTTGTAGCTTAAATTAATTAATCTTGCACTTAAAAAATATCACATGGCATTAAAGTATTAGCCATTCATAAAATTTTGTCATTTTATGCAAATTCGTCTTCTTTTTATCTACAAAAAAATAAAAGACTTACGGGGAATTGCGATTCAAACTAGATAAACTACAACGGAATAAAATCCTAAAAAAACACCGTCTCAAAGTCCACTCTTGAAATTTATCAAAACAAATTCGGGTCTATTTAGCGAAAAAGAAGCTCCTCGCATTTCCCCCCGTAAAAAAAGATAAAAAGAGAAGAAAGGCGTAAATAGAGAAATAATCTGTATAAATCCCCAAGTAGGCATACCCCTCTGACAAGGAAAGATTGATTTACGGATGAGAAGGCTGTGACAAGTGTAGGAAAAGTTACTTCATTAAGATAAAGATCTGTCCAAGAATTTGAAGCCCCGAATGTTAAAGATGAAGTTTGTGTTCTCCATTGTGTTCAGCTGACATTGGCACGATTCAATTAGCGACTAATTACATTAACGAAGAGCCAATTTGTACACACCCCATTGTTAAAATACCTTCTTTATCCTTCCACACTGGGCTTTGAAAATTATTTTGCAAACCATAAAACCATCCCACCAATCTACATGTCTACTACTAATACGCACTCCTAAATTACATAAGATGTGAACCATCTGCATCTGTCTGCGACTCGTAAACCGAGCCGTCCGCCTTGGCCAGATATGTGAAAATCAGGAGGCAAGTGTTGCGAGGGCGGGTTTCCCTCTAATTTTAACAACCCGAAAATTCTGCGTTTGTCTAATTGAACGAGAAAGAGGCTTGGCTCATCGGCATTCTTATCCTCGTAGTTCTCGAAACAAAAGATTGTAGTGGGAGATGCGTCTTGAACAATAAACCCGGAGGATTTATCGGCACCCAAACCTCCTTTTAGGAAATGATCCGGATCGGGAATTTTTACAGGAAATTCGGATCGCAGTTTTACGGTTCGTTGTTTGAAAAATGTGGGCTCTACCTTTACCTCAGGTTATTTACGCATTGAACTTCTCGAGGGAGGCAGCACCACCTCCTCCTTACGAGATAAATTACTTTTCGATATCGGGAAATATTTTATTCTCCCTGCTTATCAAATGAGCACCCCGTATCCGAGACTAACGGAAGGGATTTAGACTTCCAACGTCCTCTTCATTAGAGAATTTGACAAATCGGTTCAATTTTTATGGTTCATTTCCACCGTTACAGTCGGGATGTGATTTCCACGGATGTTTCAACTGTAATAACTCCTTGACAATGGTGGTTTGGTTTTGTGCGAGGGTTGAGGCGTCCATGAATATCGCTGATGGATTTTGTGGAGCTTAGAAGGGGCTAAGCGTTGAAAATTAAATCCCACATTTAAAATGTAAAGTCTGGATGCTCCTAGGCAGTTGTACGTGAAGGAAGTGTCAATACCTTAGAGTGCACGGATCATTACTCGTATTCTTTCTAGCCCTCTCGCGTACTAAATCAAGATAATTAGATTCCTTGTAAAAATTATGTCCCATTATCCATTTTAAGGTAGAAAAGGGGGCTGGGACTTGAGACGGATTTTATTTCTTGGCTAGTTAGTTATCTCATCTCTTAAAGGCATCATATGAGAGAGAGGGAGCTAGAATTGGACTTGTGGGAATGTTGACTGGGGAAATGCCGTAACTTTTTTTTCAAAATGAAGCAGATGTTCCACTTCTAGCTATTAGTTCACTGATAAAGAATTGATGCTGGAATTTTAAAGTTTTTTAAACTCGACTTTGTTTCTATACTTTGTTTTTCAAAACATGAGAGACATCCTTTTTTTTTTAGTAAATCTAAAGCATCTAAAAATCCCATTGAACTCCCTGATTGCTCCAAAGTACAAATGGACACTCGTAGAGATTCAAACCAAAGGCCACAGCTGGCTCCTAGTGAAATCATCGATTCAACTTTGTCTACTAAATCTTAGTTGACTCCTGCAACCCCATTCCTTGCTAGAATGCTCAAATTTCATTTCTCCAGAGCTGAAACAAGAGAAAAAGCTCAATATTGGCTTTATTTTGTTGCACACCATTTTCTTGTGTTTCCCAGCCCGAGAAGAATTTTATCTGCATCTGTGGCCCTGAGATCCATCCAACAGACTTCCTTCCAGCTCTCAGCAGTCAAGACGCAGTAGGGAAAAAGAACACATTTAAAGCTTTTTTCTCTTCCTCAAGATATACACACCTTAGAATCGTATATACACATGCTACAATATAAAACAACAGTGGTGTGCTATTTGTCTCGAGTCTAGAATGCCAAAAGCAGGAAGCTCTAAACCATCCCATGAGGGTCATAGCTGCATTTATTTCTTGTTAGACGAAAGTACGAACGGCTCTATAAGGAGACTTTGGACGTCCCACTCACTCGTCCTTTCACACTCGAGGTAGGTAATTGGTCATTACCCTTTGCCTGCCCTGTGCTGATTGTGCCTAAAATATATAAAGAATTCATTTATAGTACCCCACCCCAAGTGTCCGAACACATTGGGTCCTTAACGCATCGAGATTGAGACAGAGGACATCCAAAATCCTTGGTAATGAGAACCTTTGAGCGAGATCGGTGCGGCACTTTCACCGACTTTCCCCATGCGTATATTCCCAAGCTCTCGTGTACTATAAGGGTCGTAATGTAATGTAATGCTGACTACGGTGGTGGGGGCTTGAACTGGAAGTAATAATGATCATCAAATGGTATCTCTTTGATTTTTTCTACCTTTTACCGCTTTAGTTTTTAGTTTCGTTTTTTTTCGGGCTGGGTAGTGCACAGTGGGTTCTGGAGGTTTCAAGGAGATAAAGCCGTTGATTTTTACGGACAGGGATTTGACAAAGCTGGGAGATAAAATGGCTATAGCTGTTTGTTTTCCAAAGATAGTAGGGCGTAGTAGAAGTAGTAGTAGTAATAGTATGTAGTAAGAAGGGCCATTGGTTTGGTAGTGGAAGTGGTTGGTGGTGGTGGTAAAAGTGCAATTTTGTAAAAAGCAATTCGTATCTCCCGTGGGGTTCCTATTCTAAGGGAACTGGAACTCTTATCGGTTGAGAGACACAGACAGGGAAAATGTTGACTGGGTCTTATGGAAAGGGATTTCATTGATAGATTTGTATCCCTAATCCTTTTTACTTTTGGCTCAGATCCTACTATGCTGGGCTACTACTAACGGGTAGTTCCCCTCTAGGGGTCATCCATAGGTTAACTTGCTGCTACGGTGGATTTTATTCTTGGTCGATTGGAGGGCTCATGAAATATTTCGATACTTATTGTCACTCGAGTTCTTTTAAAGGGATTTTGGAGTTTTACAGGAATTCAATTTTAAAAGTCTGTGGTATTGAGTGGTCCGGGAATTGTTCAGCTTGGGGTGGGGCTTATTTTGTGTTGTAAGTGAGTTTGGATTACTTTTTGGAAACTTAGGCAAGCGTGTGCTTGACAATGGGATTAATATGCCGGGTTTTTAACTTAATTAGTTGCTTTTTACTGAGGATTTTTTTCGAAAAAATTTCTTAAGGTATTTGTTGAAAAATTGCTGAGGTAACTAAATAGTGCGATTGCATTATGGTTTTCCAATATCAACGGTATCTGAAAGGTTAGGATTCGCTAGAATTTTTTATGCTATTACTGATGTTATTAAAACTTCGCCTATGCCTTTCTTCAATAATTGCATTACCCGTTCCCTATCCTGAATTTAAGTAAGCTCTTTCCGAAATTTAATACCAAAAACGTGAAAGCTAAAGGTTCTTTAAAACGCATAGCAATTAATTCAATTTCAAGAAAGAAATTGAATATTCAGAATATTCCTCCACTTTATTGAAACCGAATCGTCTAGTAAGTACTAAAGAAGTACATTGGAATTCCAATGTATTACAAATCTAATATTACGAAGACCCTACTAAAAATGACTAATCCCATTGATATCGTTGTCTTGTAAGATCTATTCTATTTTTGGTCATTAGGGTCTGAGAACTTTTTGGGTACATTTACATTTCCAATTTCCAGTAATTTTATTTCCCAATATTCTTCAATTTATGAGAAAACAAATGCTCCTCCCATAAGGTACAAGTAACTTATAGCCTGCCATGCCCAAAATGCCTTTCAAAGTGAAGGGAGTTGATTGGATCAAATAAAAATCACCTGGTTCTCAATTTGATTTTTCGAATTCCTAAGGAGCAGAAGGTTCAAGGATTCAAACGAAGCTTTTAGACTACCAACTTTTAGACTTGAGCAGATCAAGTAACAAGATTTGAAAGAAATATTACATACGACATGATACCTCATCCCTCTATGACGACACACCGACCCGATGGTAAATGGTGATGGTTAGAGCTCTACTAAACTTCCAGCTCAATTGACAAGGATCTCAAATTTCTGAAAAATAACTCGGGGTGTGTCCGATATTTCCGAAATCCGAGATAGATAGATGGAACGAAATGAGTGACTAGTCACAGCAGGGATGATATGTAGACACAATCCCATCTTCTTGCAATGAATGCTCTTGCCTTCCTTCCCTCCGATAAACCCCACTGGGTGTCCAGTCCTTTCGAAATAAAAAATCGGCAAACCGGGTATTCTACTCGCCGTATGACACTACCTTATTACAAAACTTGTCTCATGTCGCTGCTGGCTGTCGTAGTTTCTCATCAAAAAATTCTATAATACTCTCTAGACTCGGTTTGGCTCTAGGATTTCCAGAGTATATATAAATGGGACGATGTGTATTCGATATGATATTTTTATCCGATGAATACGAGTATAACATAGCCCAGTGTAGAGTAGGAGCATCAGCCTTGGTGTTCAGAGAGCAGTTGTGATAAAATGGGATGACAGACTATGAGTGACTGAAAACTTCCATACGGACAAAAGATCCAGGATGATTTATGGATATTGATTTCCATACAAGGGAGAAGAAGATGGAGGAACTAAATGCGCTTTATCTCTTCCCTTCTTCTATTACATATTCCACAGTCTGTGCCTTACATCCTATAGACAAATCCTACAAAGACTTTTCGAATCTTCTAAACTAAGGGCCAAGGGAGAAATGTCATCTCTCCCTCATTCACTACATCCACGACATCCTCGAACATCGAAATCAGTTCTCAGAGTGACATGAGATTAGCTTAGTTTCAAAGCGGGGCATTGTATCCTCCTAAGTTGGCTGGCTGGATGGAATAGCAGCAGTTGGGATTTTGGAGGATTTGCCAGAATAGATTTTTAAGTCGTCCACTACCTCCCCTATCTTAACATTTAATAATCCCTATCGGCCATATGCACTAAATTAGATTGGTGATAATCTACGTTTTTGCTTAAACCTCTCATTTTCGATACTGTCTCTCATAAAAATAGTTCCTAGGCTATTCTGGGATAGCTTAATGTCGAGTTTGAGGTGGATTTACAATTTATAAAGGTTTATAAAATTATGTGCGTTTCTCAGAATTAATATTAATAGTCATAAATCTATAAAGGGTTGAAACTAATTTGTAATTGAATGGATATTAGAAAAACGGCAAGACTTTCTAAAGTTAAAACTTTAAAAATACGTAATTTTATTTTTAGGAAATCCATAAAATAAACAATATGGAATTACATATATCTCTCTAGTCCATATACCAGGGGAGGGGATTACACACCTATCAACAGTACGAACTACAAAGTTTGCCCCTGCCTTATAAACGATGAATCCAACTTAATAAAACTGGGCTCGGAAAAGGATTGCAAGATTGAAACGGTCCATTTCTCTGCGGATAATATTTACTCCATCAAATCCTCATACCACTACCAAAAAATAGTCCAGCATTGAACTCGAGAGATAATTCCCCATTGAAATCCATCCATTTCCTTCCATTTGATTGCTTTGAAAAGCCCAAGCCAAGTCAAAGTGTGGAGATAAGTGATAGCCGGACTTAGGGAGTTATATATTTTCACACAGCTCAAGCGAATCCCAATCTGAAATTCAGGTTTGGCTCTGGTCACAAGTGGGAAGGGAACTCCCGGGTATCCTTAGATTCCAATATACCCTACCTATATACACACAGTCTCTACCCCGAAAAACTAAACACAGAGTTGGACATTACGGGTCAGTTGGCTATAGAAAAGAAGCTCGTAAGTAGAAAGGGACTAAGAACTATATCCTTGTTCAAGGGAGGGTGGAAAGTAAATATTTTGCCAAGGCCTGATTGTGACTATGTGCGAGGAGAAAGGACATCGGTCAATCCAAACTCAACTTGGTCCCTGCTTTTAGAAATAGCTTGGTCAAAAGGATTGGATTATAGATTGGATTCAACGAGGAAAAGCATGTTGGGCAGTTGACTCTACAAAATTTAGTTAGCATTGGCTTGGGGTTTTCGGCTTAGAAGAGTTTGTCAGTTTTTGGATGGAATTGGACTGAAGTTCATGGACTTGAGCTGGACAGACTGAACATTGGACTCCTGGAGTACATGGTCTCTGGACACAGCGTGTTCCTCTTGGCACGGCCGAGACACATGGTTCTGCGGAATCTGGACTTATCTTGTCTATTCTGCTTTGGACGGCAGCCCATGGGAATTGAAATAGGTTTGAAGATGCGAGTTAAAATACTGGATGAAAATGGGCTTTTTCTACTCGTGGCTTTGCTTATAAAACGATTTTAGGATCTGGAGCTGAAAGATGTTAGAGCTGATATGAGTGTCCTTGTTCGTCCTTTGAATACGATTCTTTGCTACATAGTGGGCTAGTGTAGATATCATAAACATGTAGAGAATACGGAATTCAAACACAAAAGTATAAACTGCATTTCCTTGAGAAAAAAAAATATTGAAATAAAATTTACTAGAATATTTCATTAGATTTTGCCACCTCCATGATCTTTAATTTACAAAAAATATTGAAGCAACCCGTTGCCTCTACTCATTTCCTAGATTTCGTAGCAACTCAAAGTGAAAAGAGTGAAAACTGTTCCTTAGCCGGTTTGGCTCGGATCAGCTCAGCTATAATAGATTGTGTCTCTGAATTATGTCAATAGTAAGAAGTAAATGTGTGGAAAATAGTGAGCATAAGCCAACTCGTGTTTAAAAAGACGACTACCATCGCCTGAAATATTCTCATCCTCGTATGTGTAATACAGTCTTGGCAGAGAGTCCCTTGAACACTTGCATAGAATTTCCCTCAGCTCCAAATTCCAGGACCAAAATTTATCCTTTGGACTTAACACGGCTTAAGACGCAGTTTCTCCCTGGCACATAGTCCCCTACATGATGAAAGGTTTATATTCTACACTTTCTCTACTTACAGAAATACAATATCCACTTGAATCAGCGAGATGCTTTCCCCTACGGATTTTAAACCAACAACCTCCTTCCCTGTATAAATTCTACAAAGTGAAAACATTAAATAAAAACACTAAAAACAGGTTGGAAACTAACCTAAAGAATGGCAAAGTAATATCCCGATTTTCCTGATTGAAGACTTATTAGTACAAATTGAACAAGGAGAGGTTGTAAGATGTTTTCAAAAATTTTTTGCATAAAAGTTTAAGGCTGAGAATGTTTTTCAAAGTAAGGGTAAAAGTAAATATAAATTATTGATTCAATGAAAAGGAAGTATTAACCTTAGATGATATGGTTATGGATCAAATTTTGATAACGATGAAGAAATCTTATAAGATAAACCCAAGGGAATATATTCCCATGCTCCTCTCCTATTTTTTCTGGGTTATTCGATTTACAAAAGATTCACATTTCCATTTGGCCAGAGTTGTCTCGTTATTGAAAATAGATACTCGGATACACAAGGGTCTTATGGAAGGGAGTGAATACAAATCTTACCCGTGAATTCTTCAACAATTCATATTTTTTTTATTTACATGCAAGACTAGGTAAATAGCTTTTTTATAAAAACGAGAGGAGATTCAAATGAAATTGATATTGAGCTCCCGAGTTTTTGTGAGAATCTCTAGTAAACCTGAGACGAGGGAGAGGACTGTCAATTGCAAACGAATTGGAATTGTGAGATCCGGATCCGGGTATCCTAGGAGAATCGATTGAAAGTCCTTTATGATATGAAAGCCTGCACTAGCACCCGGCATACATCTGCGTTGGATACATTTCTCGTTTCTCTTTATATATTTTCCCCTCTATATCTGTGCACCTTGTTACTTGGTTATTTACCATTTATTCTTTAACAGGCAGTTTCAGGCTGATAATAAAATACGCTGGGTGTATTAGACTGCTGTTTTTGGCATCAGAAACGGTAGGAAGTCCCAAATAAGTTGTATGAACTGGAGGAAATAACTTTCTTCGGGGAAGCCAACCACGGCCACGGGATTTTGGAACCTGGAAACATTGAAACGAACCCAAGCTGAGGGAAGCCAGGCGAGCCAATATGCCCTGTCGACACTGGATTAAATATCTTCAATTTTTTCGCTTGTATTTTCTACCCGTATTTTTTCTCCCAGAGGATCCGATTCCTAGTTTCAGGTTACCTCTCTCTCTCCTGTCGGAACATTCGGAGGAAAGAGGGAGAATATTTATAGGCAATCTTTCAATATCTCACCAAAAACCATTCACGGAACAGAGCCAGATAGGGTTAAGCTCCTGCTAATCTGATGGGTGAAAGGCTTAGTTGCCTAAAGTCCCTACCAGCCCTTCATACAGTTCGTATCTTCGGGGAAGAAGCGATAAGTTACCTAGAGGTCCATGCGTTCATGTCCGTTTCAGTTCAAGGGGGGAACGAGGCTCTTTTCCGGTAAGGTGGCCCTGCCCAGTCTTCATCCCTTTTATCATCCGGCCCGAGGAGGTGTTGACAGTTCAGAGGGCTTGCCAGAGCGGGTATAATAATCTCAAGATTTAGAGAAATTACTCCGAGTGGATAGTAATTACCCAGACCGGAGTAGTTTATTGAAGCTCTTTTATTCACATAAATGCTTTACTTTCCCCACCTCACAGTCTAATTATAAAGAGATAGAGAGAGAGAGAGCGAGAGGAGTACACACGATAGAAACACAAGCTATAGAAAGCCCCAGAGGGAGATAGATTCAACTTCCAAATCAAGTTAGTTTCATTTAAGCCACTGTGTGCGAAATTGCTAACTAATGGCTACATTCTTCACTGAATCCCAGAGACTGGATTCCTTAAGGGTATTAAGAACGAAGAGGCGTCTGCTGGTAGGACGGGGCTATAAATTTCGAAAAAAAGAAGCTACTCCTCTCCAACTCCATTCTTATGGTCTCTCTGTTGCACAAAAGGAGAAAAGTGCATTGAGTGACTGCATCCACAAGTATGTATATTTCCCTTAGAAGAATGCCATGTCTTGAAAGCGGGATGTAGGAGTACATAGTAGTGTGTGTAGAAGGGGTAGAGCCCATGGGAAAAAGCCGGGTTTAGAATCTAGGAAGAGCCCATAAATCGATCTTTTATGTCTTCTTCTTCAGTGCAAATTACAGAGATAAAGCTTTAGTAGATTATATCTGTGTATACTGGGAACGGGAGATACGTGCTCATTCAAAGTCGCAGACCTACTTTCCCCAGCAAACCGATGCTACCCGACCATTTGTTATGTTCTATCTCTTTTTACTCGTACGGCTTGTAGGCTTGTAGTTTCGAGGCTCTCCCCATGGCCTGCCTCTCCCTCCAAGGTACATAAACTCCTATATTTTGTCTATAGAGATTTATAATATCCTCCAATGGCACTTTATATATCCGTTTACTTCTCTGGATGGATGCTGTGATGTCAGTCTTTTAATGGACATCAGCACTACGACCCACAGTTGATGGCAGTGGGGCGAGGGAAGATGGAACGAAACGGTAGTGGGTGATTTTATTTGGCACACTTAACTGTTTGCCAATTCACTTAAATAAAGGTCCACAATAAAAACCTTAAGTAAAAACTATTTTACGAGCATAAAAGAACTAGGCCAGTCCGTTTGGGCTCAAAAGGAGATGACTTGAATGGATTTTCCCTATCTATACTTGATGGCATCTACTATGTATAGGTTCCAGACCAAATGTGGTGTAATTATAATTCACAGACTTCGACTTTCAACCCGACATACCTTATACATTTGTCAAACATGTTAGTCTTGTGTAGACTCAGACTTGCTAGATTAGATCCCTCGCTCCGGAGTGATTACAACTCTTTTCAAATTGTGAGGGAAACTTTCAGGGGAAAGTAATCAGAATCTTAAGGAGAAATCCGATGTTTTCTTCCAAAATCTGAATCTCCTTCTTCTTAATTCATTGGGCTGTGCGAGACATACTGATGAGCTCCCTTATTCAATTCCGATCCATCTACTCCACTCCGGAGGACGATGATGGCTTTCAAAGAAAATTGACATGGCCCAAGGCCACCCCAACCAATCTCCTATTATCTCCATCTTCTTGCCTAATTAAATTTGTAACTCTCGTATTTATTTGTTATCATATCTTCTCAAAATAATCAAATCCCTCAAACCCATACCAACTTGTCCACAAAAGAAAACAAACCCTCTCATTCTAATCTCTTTTAAACTGTACAAAAAATCCTAAAATTCAAAATGTAATGAGATTCAGAATCTCCCATTTTCCCCTCCCGTATTTTTCCAGCTACGGCCCTGGCTGAACGACTGGGTAAATTCACTCGAATTCACGGACTAAGACTGGCTTTCACCTACAAACCACCTTGGGGCTGTGGGACTAAGGACGGGTGAGAATGCTCTTTCCATTTGAGAGTAGAATTTCATTTCCTCCAAGTCTTTCTCCGTCTGAACGGCGGAATTAAAGAAAGGAGCCGGAGAGAGGAGAGAGAGAGGAGAGATGTTTGCATAATGATCCAGAAAGAAGGTATTTGAGGTCGATTAAGTTTTACCTTATTTTCTCATTTCTTAGAAAGCTACCAGCTTGACTTGCCTTTACTTTAATGTTGTGATAGCATAAGTTCTCCAAACCTAAAGCCACTAGGTACATACAGTAAGTAATAATATTATATGTACATGGACTAGAAAGGCGTAGGGTATAGCCCAAGTCTTCCTTAGATGCCATTACCATTTTGTGGCATTTGCGTCTCCGCCAGGGTCTCTTTTCATTCAGACTTTCAGACCCACGTCTTTCCCAATGGGATCCATTTAGCAGGGAAAGTAGAAATATTATAGCAGATACTTCCCATCACATCATCCCTCCCTTCCTGTTGTCTCTTTACAAATGGTTAAGTGCTCTGGATTCAGAATTGAATATTATCTGTACATTCTCTCAACTTTAGATTAGAAACACACAGGATTCGTATATTTCCGAGTTTTTAAAGATGTAGTCACTATGCGAATAAACGGGTTCGTTTTTTGATTGTCACTGGAGAAGATTTTTAAACTTTAAAGCCATAAGGTGAGGTTTGAGGAGATGGGATTTTTTTGAGCCCATATGTGTGGCTTCGGCTTGGTTGTGTGATAAAATATGAAAGTGTCGTGATTTGGTCATAATCCATGTACCACATTCCTCTGTACATATTCTCAAGACAAATAGAGACGTCAGGGGAAATGAGGACAAGGAGGAGGGAAATTGACAGGGACAAATTAGGCTTTTATTCAGAGACTCAGCTCTTATTACAAGCATCACAAAGGCCATTTGCACTCCGGGACAATCAGGGAAAGGGATGATATTTTACAAAGCATGGAACATGATGGGGAACTAAATCGCTTATCAAGATACCTTTCATACTTTCATCCATATCCTTATCCTATAACCGCGTTCTCCGCTCTTGTCTCAGCCAAGTAGTCCACCTAAGGGATGTAGACGATTTAAAAACTGATGATGATGGTTATTATATAATCATACTCGGGCTTATGATAAAGAGCAAACAATGATACCCTCATACTCCTCCATGGTAATCAAGCTCAAAAATGTCCCACACCAGCAGCGGCATCCTCCTCGAGCAGTAGTATTTCTTGTACAAAAAATGTAGGGGAAAGCCTCACGGTTAAAAAAAGCCTCTGTTAGTGTCGGTCCATAATTTCCGAATGAGATCAAATATTTCGTATATTTACGAGCCCCGAAGAATGTAAGTTTAGTAAAAGTCCATTTTAAACTCACCCGTTTCCACGAGATTTAATAAAAACCTATTTAAAATCACTTGAAAGTTTTAAATATAATTAGTTCGAGTCCAAGTTCAAAGTTATGATCAGCTGATCAGAAAAGCTAATTTAAATTTTAAAACTTGGCCAGTTGCACCAAAAGTTTAAAAAATTTCCGCTCCTTTTTCCAGCCGAGTTTTTGTTACGAAGCTAAACTCGGCTTCACGTTTAACAGTTAACTCTAGATTCAGCATAAAGTGTGTCAGCAATTTAGAATGCAGTTTAGCATACACGAACAATGAACATCACTAACAATAATAATAATTTAATGGTATTCCATTCTAGGAAGTGGAGAGGAATTGTTCCCACACAGTTCACTCAGGTTCTTCCCTGTTCGTTGCCTTGCAAGAAATGTTATGGAAAATTCTCACTCCATTTATAACAAGCGCCAGTGGTCCAGTGGTAGGATGTTCGCCTCCCAAACTTATGGAGTACGCGAACGGCCGGGGTTCGATTCCCCGCTGGCGCATTTAAATTTTGCTATTTTTTTGCAACCTTTTGTTTTGTTTTTAAGCATTGTTGATTTTTCCAATGGAGCTGTTGGTAATCAATTATTAGTATGGGCGAGTTTAGGTGGAAATTATAATATTTGCTTCACTTGCTTTCTCTTTTGCTAAATATTGTCAGGGCAGAGAAATTGTAGGTTGTTTCATACAATTTTCATGGAAGTTATATTTAATTACGTCGATTTTGAATCTTGAACGTGACACTAGAAAACAGTTTACAAGGTTAGTCGCAATAGTTTAAAAAGAAAAGAGTCAAAAGCAGAGACTCAACGGTTGAAGGGATGGAATGAAATTTAAACTAGTGACTACTGCGTTGTTAGACAAAGTATCACTTATTTTTAAATAGGAGCAGGAGCAGGTCAGCAGGTGGAAATGATAATTACCTAGATCTGATACTTACACAGTCACAAATAAGGCATGTAAAACTAAACTCTGCTAGTTGTCTATTGGTCAATTTCATTGTTAGTCGTATTTGGTATCATAGGTCTAGCAGCAAGAGGTGATCCACATGGTCTCTGCAAACTTCCCCAAAGCTACTGAAAATAATGACCCTGAATGCAGACATTTACTTTTAAAATAAGCCGAATATCCGTGTAAATCCGAGTTGCATATTCATAGGTATATGCCGATGCCCAAGTTGGAATATTTCTCAAATTAGTCTCACTAAGGAAAGTAGTGTGTGTGCCGGGTTGGGATTTTCATAGCTTCGTACTTTTCAAATCCATAACATGTATATATATTCAGACAAAACTCCCCATCATGATACGTCCATGGAAAACAATAATGATGTCAATAATAGTTTACTCAGCAAAACTTCTTTGTAAGCCTTTTGTGTGCATGGGGAAATCTCTGGTATGATTCCCTCAAAATCTTTTCACTTCCAAGAGTTCCAACTCTTCTAAACTGAAGGAAAGGGTGGGTAAACTAAACGAGGGGTCTTTTGGATAATTGGTAAGTCACTCGTGAAATTGGACTTGTTCCTTGGCTACGGTAAAATAAGGGCTAGAGTAGATCTTACTTAACTATTTAAAAAAATATATATCTATGAAAGGAATTGGGAAATTCGGAGCTCGATTGAATATAAAATTTTATCCCTCGTAATAAATATATAGTCAAAGGGGTTTAAATGCTGAATGGTCCATGGAACTGATATAATTTCTTGAAACTTTTGACGTTCTTCGCCAGAAATCAGGAAATTAAAATCCGGACCTTTCAGACTCCGTGAATTTTAATGGTCTCTAACAAAAATTCCAGGAACAATCCCCCTTCTCCTGTGTGTGTGGGTTTTAATTAGAAACCGACTAAAAAAGGAGTACAAAAGCGGAGAAACGAAACCACCTTGTATTTATAGAAATACCCGCATGGCCTTATTACTCCAAGTTATTGCTTCGATTTCTCGAGTATAATATTAAATATTTATGCGTACACAATGTCCACGTCATCCTTTGAGAAAATGCGTAAGTGTATTGCTCCAGGTATTCTCCTGTCTGTTCAATCTCCGTGTCAGTGTCAGTGGAAATGACAGCAGGTTGTTATCTTGTACGTCAATCCTCAAACGTTGTTTACAAATACGTACAAACTACCAGCAAGCCCGATAGCTCTGCCCTCTGAACCATTCATACTTTCCCCAGCTACCACGCATTATGTCAGAAACTGTGTGGCTAATGTTTGAAAGTATACATCAAGGTTTCCCTACAACTCGCAGCAAACTACTAAATGCTACAAAATATTTCAGGGATTCACACTCTCATCTCACACAGAATCTAAAAATCTCCCTGACAGCTTATTCAAAGAGTAGAAGAGAGCGTGGAGGATTGAACATGAACTTCTCCCGAGCTGCCTCCCGGCACCTAAAACTTCTCCAGCCTTCACAAACTGAGAACCTAACTGACTTTCCCCTCCACCAATCTACAATGTTCGAGAGTACACTTTCCCCCTCCGTAGTAATTTCGCCGGATTGAATGAAAGGAATTGAGGATCGTTAGTTGTTGAGGGCTATGGTCCTCTACGGTCATAAACCAGGGGATCGGGGTCGATTGATACTTTGTTACGTTTCTAACATACAAGTTAACCCTCGCAATCAGAAATATTTGTTGTCTGGTATCCAGGATCCAAACCCACATGTCGTGGTCAGGGAATGTCATTAACCCGAGGATTAAGTGGATTCATTCAATTACACACCAACTCCAAGACTGAACTGAATATACTACGACAATTAATCTAGTAGGGGTTGCTAGAGTAGTTCGGGCTGGATATTGGAGTAATGAAAGCTCCAGATGAAGAGCAACTCAGCCAGGCATACACAAAACGGGAGATAACATAAAGTACAATCCGATCCAGTAAGGGTGGCTCCCCTTGTCAGTAACTTCTCTGAATCATTCAGTTCAGACTAGGTATTTCGGAAACTACTGACTCCCAGGCATCTATAGGTAGTGGTACACAGTACATCTTGAGCAAATTCAGTGAACCAAATAAACCAGCCCAAAATCACTGAGCTGCAATGCAAGGGACGAAACGGTGACTGAAGATTTGAACTCTTCGGAGGCTTACGTGCTCATCTCTTGTCACAAATAAAACTAATATCATTACGACTCGGGGAGGAACAGCCCCTTATGTCTCTTTAAAACTTGAGACCAAACAAATTTGAAAGCAAAATAACAAGTAACAAAAGCAGTGAGGTAAAAAAAATCACAGCTATGCCACTATCCCTTTAAAATGGCGTCCTATCTTTTTATATACACAATACGGAGTCCTCCAAATCCACTTGAATCCGACCACCCCTCCGACCTCTTCATCAAAGCTTGACTAGCCCAAGTTTGAGCTTTTTGTCTCAAAGGGGCATAAAATGAGACTCGCTTCTCCAAGTAATGATCATTGGTTCACCGATTCTAAATAAATACGAATACCTACACCCTACATACTTATCCCCGATTCCTCTCATCTGTGAATGAGCATCCTCCTATTCATTGCCACTGAACCGATTGAATGGGTCTTCATCCACCGGGGAAGGAGTGTGTGAGTGAGCTGGAGTTATAGCATTCCACGAATAATATGATTAATGATTAATGACCAACCATACATATGTACTTATGTATACAAGCCCCCACCTACGCTCTGCAAGATACAAATAGACCTTTCCGTAGCCAACCTTCCAAAAGGGTTACACATTACCATACACACTCCCTCTCCTTGGAAGAACTTTACAGTTCTACTCATTATGTAGGGGCATGGAAGTGAAAAGTGTCTTTAATGACACTATGTACCCTCCTCTCTCTCTCTCTCTCTGTCCGTGTGAGCCGAAGCCAAGTGAGCCTCTGGGAGAATTTCATTACTTTAAAACCCAAGGAACCTAAGAGAAAAAGAAATCAGTAGAATTGTTTCATTCTTAAAATTCCTGGCTCTCCACTACCCGGAGTAAGCACACACACACACATGCACACATACCTATAAACTCTTGGAGTTTAAAGGTCTAGCAGAGATGGTTTGATTGTACGCGGACTGGGAACATACGCCTGGGAACATTAGAAAAGTTTTACGACGTCAGAGAAATAAAGAAACTGGAGAGAGAGAGAGAGAGAGAGGAGGGTTTGTATTGCTTGGGTGAGGTCGTAAAGTACAGAAGTGGGATGCTGAAGATTTGGTTTAATTGAAAGGAACATTAGTACATGACAAGCACGAAGTCACTGAATTACAAAAGCCCAACCAACACAAACTTTCCATCTACTTAATTTCACAGCCTTTCAGTATCGAGACTTTCCCCTCAGATTTATCTACGTTTTCGCATCATTGCTCTGCTCTTCTCTCTAGGATCCGCATAGCCACCACCACTGTTCCAACAAATTACGATCCTTTCACTTCATATTTTTTGTCTTTCCAAAGAGTCAAGGAAATTTCAAAATCCGGCTTGAATTGTATGTAACGATTCCTGGAATTTTTCCCTGAAAAATTCTTTGCAAGTAGAAGTTGAATGGATTCGAACAGAGATGTTTGTTGTGTAAGTAAGAAAGGAGGGGATAATTTAATTTGCACAAAAATAAACAAAACAATTTAAATACAATAGTTGGGATTGTAGCTTGTAAAAGGGAAATAAACTTTTCT
The DNA here is from genome assembly GCA_034694785.1 of Agrenia bidenticulata. Taxonomy (NCBI): domain Eukaryota; kingdom Metazoa; phylum Arthropoda; class Collembola; order Entomobryomorpha; family Isotomidae; genus Agrenia; species Agrenia bidenticulata. The sequence goes on along the minus strand of JAQFYM010000031.1, from coordinate 6,419 downwards.
TGTGCTCATTAGAGATTTTAGCGAATTTAATGGCTTTGAGTTTGTTTGGACGGGGTTTTTTTTTTTTTTTTTTACTGCTTGTGCTAATTTACAAAGTTACTTGGATAAACTCTGGCTATCAAATAATGATAGATCGGGATAGAGAAACAAGAGCTAGAAAAGTATCTCATACTACAAAGCCGTCTACTCTTTTGAAATGCGTGCTACTATTGGTGATCGAGAAACTTGTACAAATCTACAAATATACCGATTGCATACACCACCGCCATGTCCTAAAGAGGGCTATCGATTTTTTTAAGTAAGACACTCCATCGGTTTGAAAAAACCCATAGCTGCACTTAAGGGACTGTATTATTAGAGTTTGAGCCTTTCTAGCTAGAAAAGTGTTTGAAGGTATTGGAAGGTTTTCATATATTTTTTTATATTTAAACTCGGGTAAGAAGTATAAGAAGAGTTGAATTTTTACTGGAAGTGAAGTAGAACGACTTTCTAGTCTTCTTAGTCGATGTAGAATGTATAAGGGAAGACTTGTGTGAAGGTAATAGCAATAATCATAGTCGTATAAAAGAAGTATGAAGGGACAGAAGAAAAACAGAGTTAATGGAGAAAGGAGCAGTCCACCTGCAAATTTATAGCATTCATTGTGAGGCAATAATGGTTTTTAATGGCCATGACGCCACCATGAAAACACTTGGGATGATTTACAACTCAAAAGAGCCAAAGTAGTCAAAGCTTCACATAATTTTTTTCCCTATTTTGTGTAGAAGAACTGTGGAGGCTAAACGTGGAAGGTGTTTTGTGGGAGCCCAGATATCTAAGGGATTGTCCTGGAGGATGCAAATGAAATGACTCGAGTTGCAAATAGCCGTTTCGAACTGAATTTAGAATTTCAAAATGTGTTTAGTTTTTAGTTTAAAAAAAATTAAAAATTCTGGATATTAATTCCCAGTTTGAATCCAAAAGTTGTCAAGTCTTTCTTTCGTTTTAGATATCTTACCCCGGTTGGGTTTTTTTTTAAATAGGGGCACATACAGCCAAAATATCTGCATTTCCTACTCTCTTCAGAAGTCAAATGAATTATACATTTACAAATCCACTTTCCACGATTCTCAGAGAAAATAATAGACGGGATTCAGATTTGAGAAAGGGATGCAAAAATGACCTCCGAGTTTGGGAACATTATTTATGCACTACAAAACACCACCATCCCAGGATTCTACCCAGTAAATGAATACGTTCAATTTTGCTTTATGTAATATTATTATTACTTAGAGTTTGACTAACTGTGACTGCCTTCGTTTCCCAAAAAGCACCAAATAACTTAATGCTACCAAAAAGTCCCAAACTTTTGCAGTATCTAAGTACCATGCGGCCCTGCCCATCCATTGAATTCAATCTCAATATGTTAAGAAGAATGGGGAGTCTTCATGAATTATTGCGTAAACAGCGATGGTTGGTTTATGATGCATGGTGACATTTCCCTGGAGGTGGTTCCTTCCATATGAGATCTCAAGGGAGAAGAAAGGAACCGGGGAAAGGCACACATATTCCATCCCCTTCCGTCCCGACTTTCTTGTAATAAATAGTCAAATTTTTTCTCTAAAAAAAATCTACTCTCATCTCACAGGCAACCGTAACCGAAAATATCCGAAAAAGCTATAAATCCTTTCCCAAGCGTTTTGATAAATGAAAACCTCAAACTGCGACAGCATCAGAAAATATCGTCCTGCTCTACTTATTACTGTTACTTAATATCATTAGCTATGCCAATACACAATTGAGATAACCAATGATCAAGGGTCAATCCAAGTGCCTAGCACGCTCAAAGTTCATGACCCAAGCTGATCGTATAGATGGCGCTACTCCTTCGGAAACAGGCTCATCTATTTCCACGACAATGTTGACATGAAGGCCAAGGGGTTCCCTTGCCTTCCCCCCTGAAGATTGAAAGGTGTTGAAGCGATGATGACTCAGAAGTGGAATGGATATAGATAGACCGGTAAGATATGTGCGTGGCTGTGGGAGATAAAAACGTGAGGACAATTCAAGGGTGGTCGTGGCTCTCTAACACATTCCGACAGCCATTCTTTGAGAAAAGGGTTCGATCTTCATTCTTACAAGCTATCTCCCTCACCAGGGTAATATACATCCACATCACTGCTTACCTCCTGGAACTAGTGACTACAGCCATTGCCCCGGCCTACCTACTTTTACCACCAGAACTGGCACCACCACCATCCCGGTTTTTGAGGTACTTTAAGTGTAAGGGAAAGTCAGTTTGCTTACATCTTTCGCAAGGGAAGGCAGAAAGGGAGAAAAAAACTGTAAGAAAAATAGGAAGACCAAGACGGCTTTCACAAGGAGAGAGAAGAGGAAGAGAATAAAAGATAAATTACCAGTCGGAGGGCGTCCATAATGGCAGTCGATTTTTCTTTGAGGCTGGACCGGAAGGCTCCACCAAGTAGACTTGATCTTATAGATGATGATGGCTCTTTGCGCTACTTATGCCATCACCCAGTATGCTTAACTACATAGGGAAACCAGTTTAAAACCTCCTAGGTTAGCCGGGTAAGTGGTTACATGGCAGTACAGTTCTCGGGACGAGCCAAAGTTTTCCAAAATATGTACAAATCTACGCATATTTCTCATCTTTCGGCCCCTGGGGATCCCCCTGTCTTGGTCTTACACTCTTACATCATCGTTTCAGAGTATCTCTCCCAGTTCAAAGATTCAAGATAAGAACCACCACCACCACTAACACAGTCCTATAGTAGGACTTCATTTGTTTCTAAAGGTACATGATGTAGCAATGGCAAGGTACAAGGTCACATGCACTCTGCAATTAGTGCATCTGAACTTAACAATAGGAGACCAGTGCAGATTTCCTCCTCAAAAAGTAAATAGGTTATAATACATAACTCATGAACCACCCTCAACACGGGTTAAAGTCGATTGGGACAAGAAGGTCCCACATGACGCAATATCCTGGAACAGGGTGGAATTATGCTTCACCTATACCAACAGAACTGGAGCAACTTTTCCGGCTCTATTACAGATCAATGGTGGCAATCAAAGCCATTTACAGAAGGATATTCCCCAAGATGTGTTTGTTAATGGGTGAGTGTTGTGCCCAAGAGTTTGGCAATGCATGGATCTCCCTGTTCCAAAGTGTGTCGGAGTAAATATTTTTATTTCCACAACATGTAAAGGTTCAGGTCCCCAACGAGCTACCCTGGCTTATAAGTGTGAGGATTCCTGCTCCAATGTGGAAAGAACATCATTGAATTTCCTGTAGGTCCATATGCCAAGACTAGTTTGATGCTGGGAGGATCAAGCGAGGTAAGCCAAGCAAAAGGAATATAAAACCGAAATGCCCGGCTGGTGCTTTGTCGAAGGTGGTAGGTAGTAGGTGGGGAGATTTTGGATGGAGTTCATGCCAGAAGCCCTGCCAGGGTTTTGAAAAATGTGATAAGGTAGCGAACCAAAAGCGATGAAAGCAAGCAAGCACACGATATGCCGACTTTTCGAATTTACTTTTTCTATCTCTTCCCAACCTTCACATCTTTTGAACTTCCTTTGAGAATATAAACGCTCTCATTCGTATTATCTGTCGGAGGCGAAAGCTTAGCGAGGCAGAAATAACTCCGCACTTCTCTCACCCTTATGTCCTTACCGTTGCTGGTGGTGGGTGCTATCGTCCGGCTTTTAACAAAATTCGACACTCAATATGTACAGTTACGGAGATGGAGTTTTTAAATTGTCCATTGTGGTTCAATATACCGTGTTTTACTGGTGTTTGTATGTGCTAGAGAGAGAGAAACGTTTTCGGATTACCAAAGGTATTTTCAATAGATCTCGACTTTCAAGATCATAAATACAGCATGGACTTTGGAATTTCATGGAATTGGTTGAATGGAAAAATTATGGATAATACTAGTGGATATGACAATGAAGACTTGATTAACTTAGTTAGTGTCTGGACGTGGGAGTTATTATTGCTTTTAATTAAGAGTAATAAACTTTGGAAGGATTTCCAAAGCTGTTAAAACTAGTAATATGAATATCATAATCTCTTGAATATTCAACACTGAAACTACTGAAACTAATACACAGATATTCCCACCATCACCAACCCTAGAAAGTTCCACAAAAATAAAACAGTCACACATAAAATTCAAACTGCGATCTATTTTAATCCGTCATGACTCCTGATAAAGTCCTGAATCATTTCCTTCCACGAATTTATTAATGAGAAAATGAGAATAACAACATAACAGCAACCCCAAAATCCCATTTTCCAATTGATATCCAAACTTCAAATACAACACACTATTCCAATTCAAATCCAAATGAAATGATTCGACAAATCAAATTCTGAGAAAAAAACGAAAATATAACCCAGAAACTTAACCAAAATATCCCAATTTCAATTTCATTCCCTTTTTCCACTTTTAACTATGTCTCTTGGAGATAAACTAGCCCAAAACTCATACTGCCTTTAGCACAAAGAGATAAATGAGGCCAAAAACGAAAGACAGATCGGAATCGTATCTCCCTGTCTGTCTTGATGAGTCTTCCCTAAGTCAAAGGGACACACATGGACTCATTGTAGAATGTAGAGAGGGTTGATAGATAAAACACACGGGCTTACTCGAACATTGTCTTTTTCGAACCTCTTGATATTAGACCTTAGACCCAAAAAATCCATCCACCGCCTATTGTACAGGGAAAAAGTGAGGGAAGATATTAAGATTGCAAGTTGGTATTGGTTTGTGTGGAGGGGACTATTCATTTCCTTGTTAATTGCACAATTCCCAGTGCTCGCATACCAATCTGGAAGTAGATTAATTGCAAAGAAGGAAACTTTAGATGGAGAGAATACCTCTGTGTCTGCGGGTCACATATTTCATCATCATCATCATCACCGTCCTCCTCATCATCATCACATGGATAATATTTTAGGACCCATCTACTCCATCACAAAGTCACTAAATATTTAAAGATTTTCAGCAGCCCAAGAAGAAGAACCCCGTCGGCCCATCCTTCCTAGTAGACACATTAAGAATGTCCTGTTTTTTTCTTTCATATTTGGCTTAGTTAGTTTCCAATTAACCAGTGTGCACACTCTCCCCACTTTGTCCTGTCACTTTGGGTCTGTGGGAGTGGGACGTCCTTTGATGTGACTGATGCCATTTCATAATGTCACAGGATTTCTTTTGAGTTGGAGAGAGATTGTGGACTGAGAGCGTTTGTAAAAGCCCCGGCCAGTACAGCACACCAAGCAAGCTCTGGATGTAGATCGGGAATGCAGATGTGTAATAGCTTGAGCCCATCAGGGTCCTTTGTTTTACATGGATGGCTTGGTAGTATTTGCATATTAAGGTAATTGGCCAAATGTTTTGGGTATGAAAGAGGAGAGGAATGCCGGGGATGAAAAATGAACCTGTGAGATTAGAGAAAGTGGGCATAAGAAGCCCCTGCCATCGTCTCATATGCGTTCGAGTTGAGTTAACCTTTTTTCAATTCATTCATTCATTAATCGTGGGGTCCGGGGGTAGAGGAAATCGTACTGTCAGCCTCTGACATGGACTCCTTGCTCTTTTCAACATTGTCGATATGCACCGTTTCCTCAGAAAATTCATCAACCTCTCGGCTTCTAAACTAAAAAATTCTTAAGGCCTATATCCTTCCCTAGTGGGATCATTGTGCAAGACCTCGGCTCTTTCTTGTCGCTAAATAACTCGAAAGATTTTAAGAATTTACCACCATTTAACGAAGCAGACATGGAGCGATGAAACATCTCTTCAGAAAACGGAGCCTAGAGCTATGCCCTTGTTTAAGTATGGATGTATATGTGTGTGTATAGGTAAAGTGTCTGTGGGTAAAAAAAATCAGCGACGATGACAAAACTGTCTGGCTGACATGACGGTCCTAAAATTAAGCTGTAAAATGAGCAGTAATTGAGCATCTGGACGAAAGGATAGAAAAAAGGCCCATTTGGTTGATTGTTCGTAAAAATACCTTGTGCATGCTCTTGTGCACATAGAAGATTGTGTATAATCTACGGATTGACTACAGCTCCTTTCCTATCTCCGGATTTCCCCAATAATTCATTACATTCCAACACAATTTGAACACGTCAAGCAGTCAAGTCCGACTGTTTTATAACTCCAACTGCTTTGACTATATACGGGGCTGAAGGCTGGAAACGAACATGGTTTAGGATTCTATTATATTATTTCCTACTGCTCCTGACAGCTCCAGCTACATTTCCCATCACGGCCACTTGCATGCAAATCTACAAAATAATCCAACAATTTACTTGCCCATTTGCATAATATCTTCAGGGTTGGTGAAATTTCCAAACTCTTATTATTTTTCATGAAAAATGAAAGATTTGAAAAAATTGAAAAATTTGA
>JAQFYM010000030.1:0-163824 GCA_034694785.1 Agrenia bidenticulata | reverse complement strand
GATTTGTTGGGCGAAAAACGGGCAATATAGATCGAAAATCGAAGTTTTTTAATGAAAATTAAAATATACAACGCATTCACGTACTTGGGCTTTCAAACATATTTACAAAATACGCCACCTTGTCGTACTTGGGATTCTACAGTTTGTTACCATGGTACGACACATCGTTGTACATGGTACTTTAAGATAAGAGTTGAAGGTACGCCACATGATCGTACCTGGGATTGTACGGTTTGTAACCATGGTACGACGCATAGTCGTCAACGGTAAAAAAGAGGTTAAAGATTATGTATGTATACGTATATACAGATATATATATATAGACGCGGAGTTTTCGTCCAATGTATTGGAAAATTCCATGATGGATTTATTTTTAATTTTCGTAGAAATCTCATAAAACGTAAATAAATGGGATTTGATTATTTTATTCTCTGAACAAAGGAAACATAACCATGAAGAGATAATGAGGGTTGTAGCGGTCGGGGTCTTTGCCCTGATGGTGATATGAGGTGATGCCGTTTATAGAGCGACCTGGCTACTTTGAAACAAAGAGCATCGGATTTCCGAGCATTTTACTCCTCGTAAGACTCCATTTTCCCCAAGAGAATTCGTCCTCCAGGTGGGTCTTTTATCCCAAAAAGTAGCAAGATGAAAATCCACCTTGATCACTCCATAGGGGACCTCCAACGGGCTTTAACTGTATATTGTGTAAGCATTAGAATGTACCTATATATTTTGTTTATTTCAACTTTTCAGTCTCCCTAAGGGCCCACAAGTTGGTTCACATCTTTGCACATTTCAACATTTCAACCTCTACCCATCTCTTTCTCCTCAAGATTTCTAAACATTGTTTTTACCATTCAGTTGTGGGTTTTAAACAACAGCTTTAAATTAATGGAAAATATTTATTGTCGGGTTACGTACTCGTACCAGTTTACAGTCACCCAGTTTCTCGTTTAACTACATAGTACTAACTCATAGTTTGAACCAGACAGTTTTAAAAATCTAGTGAATAAAGCGAATTTTTGTGGAGACTTTCGAATGTCTACTTATACCCCCTTCAGTATGAGGATAGATACGAACTCCCACACAAGCTACATTTTCACTCAATAAATTTGAAAGAACATGTAACTAAATACTTATAAATTAAAGAAAAGGGTAGTTAAATAAAAACATGAGATCTAATAAAGAGTCTACCCAAGCGATGCTTTCTGAGGGAATAAAGTTGGAGATGGAATAAATCAGAAATTACGTCGAGGCTCTTGATTTGTATATATAAATATTATAGAAGATGGGAGTTCATAGGGGCACTTTAGACAAGGACTATGAAGGGGAAATTTCCATATTTCCATCTCATCAATGCTTCCCCAAGGAGCTGAATGTAATTTGCAAAATATGGCAAGAGGAGATCAAGTGGTTGGCTTAAAAACGGCTTTTCCCAGATGTTCACTATCGCCTTTTCCATCTCCTAGTTTGATAAATGTGGACTGAGAAGGAAGAGCTTGTGGAGTTGTATCAATGTACACATAGCTACTCATCTCTCTATGTATTTTGAGTTACATAGCTATGGATAAATAGCCTACGTATTTGCACAGATACCTCCCGAGCCTAAGAACAACTGCGCTCTTGCCTACCACACCCGCAGAGGAACTGAGAAACTGACATCAAATACAGCTGAGACAAAGGTTACTAAAAGGTAATTAAAGAGTTGCCGAGCTATTCAGGAACTATGAGATGGCCAAACTGGGATTCATAGTTGAAAACTAACAGTAGGACAGGGTGGCTCGAGAGGACATTGTGATATTATTGTGTCATTGTAACTTTCCCTCAGTAGGCCTCCCACTACTATCCTCTGTTATGTTTATGTGCTGTTGGGAATGTGGAGGAGTGACTCGTACACTTTCAAAAACAATGGCGGAGCATGATGATGATGATGATGATGATTACGAGTTGGGTATTTCATTCCTGGAGAATGTAGAATCATCATATCCGGGGAGAAAGGCACTTTTCCCATATTTATTACTGGGGAATGGGGAATTTTCCATAAGAATTTTAAGGGAATAACTCCCAGTCTTTTTCCCATAGGAGATTTTAGACCTTTCTCGATTATACTGTGAACTAGCACAGTGTGCTCTACTGTGCTGTCTTAGTCGTCGTATGGGGTAGTATATTTATTCATACTTTCCATCGGCGGAGGAGGTAGACATTTCATAATGCTTTCCATTTCTAGCATGGTGCAATCGCTTATGCACTGTACGAGTCATTGGTTTGAATATGTGGCATCTGGGTGCTACTCTGCAAAGAATGGAGGCTCATGTAGTCTCTCCGGCCACGACCTATTGATACTACATGCTACAGTTTAGGCTACACACACATACCCTACCTACATTACATAGGGAACTAATAATATTATGCTTGAGGATGATTCCTCAACATCTTTCCCTGATGGGCTGGATCGAAATAGGAGCAATAACAGTATTGTAAATAGTAATGTAGCACAATGCACTTTTCAAGGCGCAAAATACTCGTTAATATAAATGATGTTCGTGGAAATGAAATTTCAGTCATTGGATATTTCAGTTTCTACTTTTGACTCCTACGAATGATAATAGTAACCTATGGTGTTTAGCTTAACTTATTATCGAGATTTTATTTAAGATATTTACACGCGAGGGTGTGAAACCGTGGTATACAGGACGTGACATTCTTGCATAGCCTTTATCTGATAACTTTCTTCGATTTGAAATTGATTACCTGTGTGTCTGCTGATAAAAAAATATATAGACTATTCTGTATCAATTTTTTATTCTGAAACAATTTTCTAAGGCTGATTTTAACTGAACTAGGTCCTTGTGGAATCAAAGAAATCCATTTTCATATCTGGAACAGTCTGATGTTTGAATTTAAATAATTCAGCCTTGCCCATAAGGGAGCAGTAGTGGAAACGGAAAGATTTATTTGGATTAAATATTCCATTGATATTTCAACTGTCAACTGAATGTCGCAGTGCTTGAACAGAGGGAATTGACTTCTACTTCTTACATACCAGGATAACTGAGATCAGTAAATTTTGAAACAGAGTTGACAATCAAAGTCAAACGTGATTGTTGCATATTTAGAGCAGCAACGACGTGGGTATTTGAGATGAAATTAAAACAGAGTGCTTACCACATCAATTATTTGCATCAGAGTTAAACCAAAACTGAGCTGAAGTGGATCCGACTCGTTTGCCACGGGTCGCTCCAAAGTATTGTACTTGTCAAGTAAATGATGCAGCAGACGTCTCTCATTGGGTCCTTGTAGCGAGCCTATGAGCACAAAAACAATACCACGTCAGTCATAAATCAAATGAACATTGCATTACAATAGATAAAATAACACATTTCAACCTACACTTCTACCATGAATCATATATACAAGCTACCTATTTATTATATTGTTCTTCTGTAACCACATCAAAACCACCTCAGGTTAAGTTCCCTTTGCGTTTGTAAAAGTAAATCTACCAACTGACGTAACGTCAGTTGGCTGAATACCCATAGGAGCATCTAGTAAAAACCTTAACATCAAATATTTGAAGCTTTAGAACATGAAGGACAGAAATTTATAATAAACGTAGATTAAGCAGAAACAGTCCCACATTTACCTCGTGTTTAGAGAATAGTCATTCAGTCAAAATTACGATTTTTTTCTCAGAAATTAAAAAAAAATCAATGCCATAATACCCGTGGGCCGTGACTTATTGTAAAGCTAAAAACACACCCATAACAAGCCATCCGCCCATGTCCCATTCGCAGATGGAACGTTACACGATGAGAGTAGCTTATGGATATTTATTTCAGTAAGGGCTTGCAGGACTGGTCATTTTGAAATTCTGTAGTTAGACTTAGGAGGGTGAACTTTGACCCCGAAATACTTAATAAATGAAATTCCATTATAAAGGGTAGTTTACCACGACCCTCCCATTTCGTTTAGAGGTCGGTTCTTATGAAGTTTCTATAAATCGAGTAGAGGATGGATTTAGCATTTTATTTTAATACTTGTGGTAATATCCTCTTTGGATATAGGAATACCCAGAAGATCTACAAAGTCCCTAATCTTAAGCAGGCAACTCAAGTCAGCCAAGGGTCTGAAAGAAATATATGGGATGGCAAGTCTCCAAAATTGTTTTAGTTCCAGATTCTAAGGACACTAGTACCACCCGAACTGGCCTAATATTCCGTACGCCAATGTCTTTTAGTCACCATTACGTACCATGTTATCTCAGTCGTTCTATCTATCGCCTTATTACAGTCTTCCAAGGAATCCAACATTCTACCCTGTATTCGTAGATCCTAGATTCAAAGAAGCCTGTAGGTGAATAGATAATAACTATAGACGCTATTCCATATTCCCAGCTACTGGGATTTATATTTCTAAACTTGAGCAGAGAAAAATATCACAGCTTATCTCAAGCTGCGTGGGAACCAAGATCTAGTGAGTTTGGCAATATCAAACTCCAAAGGAAGTCAGCCAAGCCCGTCATTGATCTCGTTCTACTTAAATCTCTCCCCTTAACTTTTCTTATGGATTTGTTGTGCTCAAGTATGTGTAATGTACACCCAGCACACCTATATATATAAATAAGATTCCTTGGTTTCGTGGTCTGGTTTATAGTTCCTATTATGACTGTCTAAGAATTTATTTAGATTACCACCACAACTGAGCTGCTGATGCTTTTCATCCGGAAGGAAAACTAATTAGTTCAAGATGAATCAACTTCTGCAACTAACGAATATGAATCCTGTCAAAGGGACAAAGCTCTTTTGAGAAAAGGATTTACCTACAAGTCCTTGGGATGTACGAGTATATCCCTCTGGTTAGAGTTTGGAAATCAAATTCCATCTTCTTAGACGCTGCTGTTCAAGTAACAGCATTCTGTGTTTTACTCTATCATCTTTATTCATAACAATTTCAAAACCAGCGGCCGTGCATCCTTCAATATCGACCTTAAAAGCATGTACTTCTCCTTGGACCTTGAGAGATGAATGATAATTATTTTAATTTGTCCAGTTTCACAGTCTGATGCCCATTTTGTGTAGAAAAATCTGTTCATGACCTGCTAACTTATACAGCTATAGATTTTAGAGGACTATTTAGCTGTATTGTTCAAATCTAAAGATTTATCGATTTGAAACAATGAAGGGAATGTAGTATGTTCCCAATTCAGCAGATATGATTGGAACACATGAATATATATAGTCTTTTAAAATAGTTGTATATTAGGTTTTATTTTGTGTCTGATTCTGATATGTTTGGCTCGAAAAGCTATGATCGGCTTATTGTCCTGGGCTCTGACGTGTATAGGGGATAGGATTTAAAAAGAGGATTTCGGAATTTGCAGATCTGCCAAAATTATACTGACTGGCTTTGGTAGGTCATTAGTTTTTATGTCGAAAGCCCTTTATTGACCAAAGAGAGATAGAAGAATGGAATATGAAAAGACTTCTGATAAGCTTTCGGTCGGTTCAATTTTTTCAGGGCATAATTAATCAATCTGATTGAATGTGGCATTACGTGCTACACCATCAGTGCACGAATACTATCGTCTCATGCATTTCCCCCAATACCACAACTACCGCAAGGACAGAGATCTCACAGTGCATTAATCAAGCTATAAATTCTGGGGAAATAGTTTGTGGAAAACTGGGAAACTACCCAAACACGATAATCTGAGCAGTAAAATGAAAGCTTTAGGTTTTTATTGGAAAATTAGTAATTCAGTTGGGTTTTTTGGTTTTTAGTTCAGAATGGGTAACCGTTGGTCATAATATTACCACCATAATTTTAACCTTTGGAATTTTAAACAATTGAAACATGCTTAGAACTAGAACTAGGCCGCAGGCAGGCGGATAATTGGGATAAGAGACTTTTGATTTATGAACCGCACATGGCTGTTTTAAATCAGGCTTATTCGCATACATCTCGTTCAAGGAAGAACTTGCATAAGTACCCTATAAGTATGAAAATGCTTAGATAATGAGGTCAAAATTAAACCCATATTCACCCGAATGCTCCATTGCGTAGCAACATATTGCGTCAGGATCCTTTTATATATTTTATCAAATTGGCTATGATAAACTTCTCATAATGTAGCAACAAGAATGGTAACACAGACTACATAAACTTCTAGGCGAAACTTTTCATTCCAGTAAATGATGATTTATTTCAAATGTTACTACTGGATATTCTATTCGAAAAGGGTAGGTAGAAAATTTTTCTCCATTTCCTCCCCAACTAACTAGCGGCGGGTTGGAGTTAAAATTTCAAATTTTATCACATTATTTGAACACGAACGATCAATTTTTCCTATCCGATCAAACTTAAAGCAAATCTCGAGTCAGTTTAAAATGGCAGGAGTAAGAGATTTGTATTTTAACAACTTTAATCTGTATTTTTAACATGGAAGACTTGGCAGGCTAATCTTAGGTTTTACATTCAGGAAGATTCTCTGGTTGGCAACAAATCTTAGCTATGAGATTCGACATGTATCAAGATTATTAAGTTGAGGGGCTTTATTCGACCTTAATATGTGTGTTTTGCTACATGGCCCTAAAATATTATCTTTGCAAAACATGTGATTTTTTTCGAGCCAATGGAGAGAAACGAGTTTCTTCAACCTTTTGTTTAAAATATATAATCTGAGACTGCAATTAAGTTAAATGGACTGAAATGACTATCTACAATCTTGGTAGAACTATTTGGAGGTAATTAAACTAGGAATACGGAGCTACTATTTCATTTTCCCATGCAGTTCAGCTGTAGTTGAGCATATTGTGCGAAAGATCTGCTCTTCTCATCCGCAAAATTTTTAAGTTGAGCGTTTTTTATTCTCTTCTCATAAATCGAACGCTTAAACTCATTTTCAAAAACATTTGTTATACTTCCCACATTTATTTTACTATATCTATACCAGGCTACATGTGTTTTAGCCCGACTCCAAGGGCTTATAGGATCATGTCAATGTCCGTCTGTCCGTCCGTCACCCCGATAACTCTCTTCAAACTAGTCCAATTGACTTGAAATTTTGCACACATGGTCTGTGGCGCAATTGCTTGTGTGAGTTCGAAGATGAGCTATATCGGTTGGCAGGTTGACCCGTGGGGGCTACCCCTATGGGGTATACATGAAAATGCATATAAATCGTTGAAATTTGGTACTGTTGTTTGGTTGGACCGAACTAGCGATAATTTGCAATATTCGAGAAATTGGTTGCTTTAGTGACCCGTGGTGGTCACCCCTAAGAGGAAAATATGAAATTGCATGTAATTCACGAAATTTGGAGTCGGGCTAAATGAAGTTGTACAGGGAAGTTTTTTAATTTTCAGATAGTTTAGTCAGAAATGGGACTGCGAGCTCACAGATTCGCAAGAAGATTACGATTTCCGTACGTAACAGTTTTTCAAATCAGGGAATTCCGTGAAGTTCAAGTTGAAAATCGTAACAATGAATTCAATTAATTTCAAGTTGCTGTCAAGTATATATGATCTGACCTTATGGGGCTTGAGTCCATGCCCCAAATCGAATCTAGCGAGTGTTAACTGTTAACTATAAAATTGAACACTACAGATTCCATATTATATTTTACTGGGAATGAATTGAACATAATTTCCATCTTACCAGTTTTTTTTTAAATATTGAAGTAATGGAGTACTTCAAATATATTTGAACCTCTTCATGCAGCTAAGATTCCGTTTCTCTCTCTATAACTATTCCAACATTTCCAACATGTATTTCTTGGTCCATCTTAAAAGTTTAATTTCAGAGTTTCAAGTCTTAAAATTTTATCTTTTCCAAGACCCATGACTTGAATTGAAGTTTCCAGCTCAAAGTGAATAATGCATCCTTTCCATCATTCTAGTGAATGGGTAAGATGCATATTCCGGACTGTTAAGATAAATGTTGGAATTAGGATGTGTGGAGAATAAAAAATATCCACCATCACACTTTCGGAAAGGACGGATAGAGACGTGAATTAGAGGATCTGGACTATTCTGGACAGTGAATTGAAATGTACAATTTCCCTCATTCTAAATATTTGATAAGATTCCTTTATGCCCCTCTTTTTGTCTTCTGTCGTGATGGCAAGTGCCAACCAGAAAATGGTCTTGATCTGTTCAGCAAATGATTGCTATCCAATGATGGGATGATCTCAAACTAACAAGCACTAAATAGTAATGGGGTTGATTTTACAACCCTTCGTTCATCCTTCATCCAGTGAATTATGAATGGATTAGGTTAGCTACAACAGCCAGATAATCCCCTTGCTACTGCTACAGTAATAGCCTAGCCTCATTTATTTATTAGTCTGCCCCGTAAAAGTACTCCAGCTTGGGGATGCTAGTATCGATCTCTGACTAGAAGGCTCTTGTACGGTTCAAGAAGAAACTCGACAAACAATGTTATAAAGTGTCAACAGAATTTTTGAAAAGGCTCCCATTTCATCCCCAACTAATGTTTGCCAAAGAATGAAGTTCCTGACAGTTTTTAAAATGTCAAACATTTAATTAAATTATATGTGTAGTCGAATGTTTATTTTACTTGGGGAAAGTTAGAATTCAATCAAAAATAGTTTGTTAGTTTGTGCAAACAATTGAGAGGATTTCCGATGAAAAATCCGACAAACGATTCGCGTTTCGTAGAGACATGATGGGAAGAGATAGAATTAAAGGGGAAAACTACAAGGAACCTACAGACATGTATTTAATTCACCCCTCTTTGAAATTGACCGTTTCAGTTGAAAGTACATATGCCCTAAACATATCATGCCGTTATAAGAGCCTACCTTATTCCTCGATACGTTTCACTTATCTCAATTCACGTCTCAATGTTGACATAAAACTAAATGAGATGAAAAAGGACACTGAGAGAAACTGCCGGACCTGAAATCCCTGACGTTAGCAAAACTAAGATATCGAGAAATCTTCCCTAGAGCGCCCAGTCCTAATGCACACCATACAGAACACATCCACTTGAACTCTATCATGGCTATTTGGATTCGATTTCGAGCTAGATTGACTTGGACAGCCCCAGCTTGCTGTGTAGGTCAGGAAGTGATGTAGTTTTTGTGTACCTTTGATATGAAATAACTACATTTAGACTTGCCTCTAAATTCTTTTGAAGAATCTCGGAGAGCGAAAACAAATTTTGGGTCGATAATATTTGCAGGAGCCAGAAAATAAACCTGAATCTGATGTTGTGTCATGCCTGGCTGTAAGTGTAAATGTACTCATATAAGTCTACGAATGCGGCATAAAATGGTCGTAAAAGCACCTAGATACAAAACGCAAGGAGTCCAAATCTTTATAGTCAATTACCCATTTTCTTTCATCTCAATCTGCCACGGTGGTGTCCCAGTTTTTTTAGTAAAAGAAAGTGTTACTGAGTGCTAGAACTCTTGGAAACGGATTTGACATTTGAGAGCAGTTCATGGACCAAATTTTATACCATTGAAGTCTCTACTCGGAGGCCTATGTTCTATTTCTTACAGCGTAAATGGTTTTGACACAAGTTTATTTCAATCAAATGACGCCCTGGATTTAGAAAATGACTTGGTCCTTCGGCAGTTGAGATAAGTTAATCGGCTTTCAATAATGGACTTATGTAAATCAAGCAACACGAGAAGAGAAATTTGGCAAATTGGCTCTTTATTTTTCTAAGTAGTTGAATTTTCTTTTGACGAGTTGAACAATGATAAAAAGATAATATGCCTCAATGAGCAGGTAAGTAATGCTAAATTTTTTTTTGATGGAAACTGGAATTCGATAGAGTCAGTTTTCAAAGTTAAAACGCGAATTTGTGCTTTTCTTGTTCCCAGCAGAGTAGGAAGGTATCCTATTGATTCATTTAGTCAGGTTTATGGGCGGAAAGAGTAAAAAGCAGTGTTTATTTCCCATGGATTACATTATCTGAAACTCAAGATGAACATTCAATTAGAAATAAGTAGATATAAAGGTTTTTATTTTCAGCACCCTTTTGATGTCCTTTTCGAGCCTGTGACTGCAGCTAATATGGATTTACAACGGTAAAAAACCCCATCCAAGGACATGACCATACCCCCAACACCATCGTAACAGTGTGTCGTAACGGAAAGGATTACTCGCAAGAATGAAATGGACTGCACTAAGAGATAAATAATGCTGTACAAAATGGGACTATTATTCTTGCGGCTTGAGACTCAACGGACTCCATGGACTTAACGTGTGAACAACACCATCCATCCGTCTTCCTCAAGAGCCTGGTGGCAACGGCGAATCACAAGTTATTCTATAATTTGATAGTATAATATCCCATACCCAGGATGGGAAAAGCAAGGACAGAGGAAGGAAGTACATAGTCTGGTATTCGTGACCATAAAAGCTATGAAAAATAACCCTGTAACTTATGGAACCTGCCATCCAATCCAGACGTGAAAGGAGCTCAAGGAAATAATTCTACGAGAGGAGGATCTACTCAACCTACATTCATACGTATTGAATAGTGGATAGCAAGATCACACATTATTACTAAATCTGAAGAGCCTTAGCATTGCATAACTGCCAAAGTTCTTTGCTCTCTCCCCAAGATATCTGCATCTTCGTCTTGAACCCTCGACTTTGGGCCAAAATTGAATTTGTTTCGTGAAAAACTGTATTCAACTGTCAATTCTTTTGGACAGTCAGCTCAACCCAATTCCCATTGAACACAAAAATGCCGACTGGTGAGTTAACAGAATGATTTATTTGCAAATCTAGTCGATTTCATTGTTCTTTTTGTATTGAAGTCTGGAATTCCTTGCAATTTACAATGCCTCATTCTCAATCCCCATGCATCGAGAAATTCAATTTACATCTGACGAAAAGTATCTTATGCACGATTCTATTACACATAAAAATAAGTCGATTGGAGATTGGAGCGTACAGATCTATCTAATAACATATGGTTTAGGTAGCAGGTAGGCTTGAATAGCTATCATGTCTGCAAAGGGATGAGCTCAGTTGTGAATGTTGTGATTCTAGTGTTTAAATTCTAGGCTAGACATGCAGGAGATTTGTACCGACTATGAATTCTATGCATAGGGGATAAAATAACTTTCAAGACTCTGAGTTTCAACGATTTTCTAAAATGTGTCACAGAGGCTAATAAAATTTGAGTTTTAGAGTTTTTTGTTCTGTGTCATTTTTTGTCCTAACGGTCTTTCGGAATTTAACAAATGGTTCCAGAGATTAGTTAAAAATTTAGGCATTTAATATTTTGCAAGAACGGATAGAATTCGATACAAAATACAAAGACACTTTGAGAGGATCGAAAGTTTTGTGGAGAGATGGCCATGACTCATGAGGCCATGACATACCATGTCTTGGAATGCCCTAACAATAACTTGGCATTCGTAAATTATATCTTGTTATTGTCAAGCATTCCTGGAGACTTTCTGCTGAAGTCTTATGAAAAGTTACTTCACTTCAGAGAGTAGTGCAAACTATATTTTCCTTAAGTTTATCATTTAATAATCGTGAGTCTTTGCAAAACAATCTTTACTCTCTAGAGTTGAAACCAAGTTAAGACACATCATAGAAATGCACGAAATTATGAAATTACATTGTTTATCCAACCCATTTAATATCATTATATCTAGGTCTCTTTTGTCATAAATTTACTTTGATGAAGTCAGTGAGGGTCATATGTCAGAGTTTAATGGCTACTGGGGTTTTGGTTAATCTACGAATTGATACCAACCCGATCATTTGAAAATGATACGGAGAGCTAACAATAAGTAAAGTTAGTGATGTCTTTGAATGCCCATCTCTGCAAATTTAAAGTAGGAATAATTTTTCATTTCCCATATAATTCGCATACAATCATTCTTTACATTTGACTTATGATCAGCCAGTATTTGAATTTCTCGGTGTAAGACAGACTGTGCTATTTCATTTCCAATAATAAACTACCTCCCACAAAATGGGTAAACTTTAAACTGTTAGTTGGTTAACCGCTGCATAAACCATAAAACAGTCAGACCTTACAAATTTGTAGCCTTCCACAACCGATTCTAGGATGGATGGAATAAGCACAATTATCGAGTCGGTAACCACCCAAAGTGGTAGTTATACTAAGCCATGCCTCCAACTGACAGTAGTCGCATGATAATATGTAGAGTAGTAATGTGTAGAGTTACGTCATGCTGACTTGTGACTCCAAATTCGCCAATATTTTAAGGACACAAAGGAAAGTCTTACGGATTGTTACAGAAGGACATAGAGGGAAAGTTGTTGGAAGGAAGTCTGGTGTAGACAGGGAAGTGAAAGTGTATGAAAGATAGCAACTCTCCCAGCTTCCCGTCCTACTCGTTATTAGGAGCAGCAACCACCATGGCCAAAAACACTCTGAATTTACAGATTTGATGCTTTTGTGTCATGAGACTGTTTAGACCAAAGAGGGCCGGGCTTTGTCTCCGCCGAAATCACTTATATAGTAATACATATAATAGAATACTTGAGATGATGGTGGTATCATACATGATAATATTATAGGTGTCCGGGGTTGAAATTTTATTTGTACTCGTACGTACTCAGCGTTCCGCTCGTACCTTCTCACCTTGACTATTATGGAGTTGCAGAAAGGGAAAATTCAATATACCTCACTTAAAGTGGCACATAAGGTGGGAAATTGATTTTTGAAAGCATGAATTTACAGGGAAATTTAATAAAGCCAAGACTCGTTCTAACCGGGTATTAGATAACGTCTCTAAGGGTGTGTTAAACTTTTTTTCTATTCTAGTCTTATTTCCTTAACCTAAAAGGCGAAACGCGGATGCTACAAACTCTCTCAATTTGGGTTGACATCTTTTGATATTTTGTACAGGTAGAGAAGCACAGTGTATTCTAAATGCCGAGGGAAGAGTGTCTGGTCATTTTTGAAATAGAAGGGTTCGCGGAGTAAACTAATTGTGAAATTTGCAGTGGGGTTTAGTGTCAAATTTGAAACGGAAGGGATAAGAAAAGTTTGTAATTGTAAGAGTACATGTCAAAATAAAACTTATTTTATAATGTCTCAGTGATGGAAATGGTTTAGAGTCAAGTTTTCCGTTTCCAAAAATGTTTTGTTTGTATTTGCATGACCCATTGTGACCCGTCCATTTCTTACATGTATTTTTTAACCAGTAACATTTAGTAAGTATGTTAGATCGCCTCTTAGAAAATTCAGCGAGTAAAATCATAACTAGTGTTTTATAATTCACTTAACAGATAAGTAATTAGAAAATTAGAACAATTCTATAACGGCACTAGCTCTCGACTACCTTGATTATACCGTTGTATTTGATAGCTTTTTTAATGGTTATAACATGACAATTATTGTTTATAACCAACTAAAATTTCTTCTCAGTCTGTTATAAACTTATAAAGCACAAAATATTATGATGTTTCCTAATGGAAAGAGGAATTTGTTAGTAGACAGTTTAGGCTTAAAACCAGCAACCAATTTACTAATTGTAAGTAGGTTGATGGGAGGGCTGTAATTAAATTAGCCCGAGTCCGAAATTTAATTGAAAATTTATTATATGATATTAAGTAATAATTGTGTTTTATATCCCCACAAAAGTGACTTTTATCATTTAATTTTTAAATTAATATTTTCAAACAAGTATATATCTACTACTGCGGAGTGGATTGTTACGAGGATGTAGAGCCGTCAATCACATCAACCGCTGACCGAGATGGAAGTCGGGATTCGGGGAGCAGTTCTACATTTAGTATGGACAACTTGGACAAGTATGGTTCGTACGAATACTGGCATGAAACGAAGTCTCGCATCATGGGAAAAAAATTCCCATCATGAATAAAATATTCTGAAAACTAAAGGGAGCTGCAGTTCTAGTCTTGAATTTTTTTTATGAATTAGTGATAATTTCTGCTTTATTTTTTGCAAAGTAATAGTTTGAAGTTTTATGAAATGAGGTAAGTTTAAAATTTAACGCATTTGGAATGATATTTTTGTGCAGATAATGATTACATAATCTCTTTAAAAGAGACTATAATAGTGTTATTGGTATCTACATGCTACAAAAGTCTATTAAACAAGGATATAATAATACAAGGTTTCATTCAAAATAAATTTCTACCCTCTAAAATATTAATGTAACATCGGAGGACATCCGTTTTACTTCGTGACATTTTATTATAGCCCTACCTCACAAGTATTTTCATGGAGAGCATTAAGTCTTAGAGCTTAGAGCAGTCTAAGGGAATAAGAAAAATAATGAGTAAAGCATGGAAATTATTCCAAAATTGTGAACATTTTTTCAGTGATCAAATTTCGTAATGATAGTTTAAACAAATGCCTTTTAATAGTCTTAAACATACTATTATAGAAACGATTCCTTTCAATACCCTCATAATTTATGAAATCCTTAAAAATACGGATGTAATTTTAAATAAATATTCCATACGTATTAAAACGAAGCTTCGATGCTGCTAACTATAATCTCTCAATTTATAGGCCTCCTAGGAACAAATACATGCATTAGACAGATGGGGGAAACTTTGCATCAAAACCGCAAATGGAAAGGATAATTTTTCATGTCAAACGGATCTAGTAGACCTCTACTGATTTCTAATGACCCAAAATACCCGAATCGGTGAGCTGGTATTTGAGAAGTTGAACTAATGTCATGTCAACCGGAACAGTTGAATACATCATTTGTCATGGAGCTTGGTTGAGTCATTCTTTTTTATTCAACTTCCTAAACACGTTATATCTCCGCTGTAGGAACTTCTAAGCCTGCAATTAATTATGTAAATTATGGGATCCAACAGGACAGACATTAAACTAACTACAGAATTCAAGGGCTACTATAAGGGACTACAATTTTGGCATTACACACAGTTTGAGATTTCAGAATAAATTAAGGGTAACTAAGTTGGATGACTGAGTTTATTTCTTGCAAGTTTCTTATCTCGGGTTTATATTAACCCAAAAAATAGTTATTAACCCTAACATCAGACTTCAAGTAGATATCTCGTATTTTAATAAATGCCTCATTTTGCCCCAACTCTGTCCTGAACACCGATTTGGACTTTTGATTAAACTCACTTTTACTTAATTCTATGATTCTATTGGAATCCTATAAGTCATTAATAATATTACTTCACACCTCGTTTTAGTAGCCCTTTTATGACTTTTATTTCAGTTGAATCGATTCTATTGATGGATGTCTATTGGAATTATTTTAGGTTAAACTAAAATTTTCCCTCTATTTTTGGTTAAAATTTTATCGACTACTTGAGCGATGGGTTAAAAAATAAGTTTGAAACCCCCTGAATGAAGTAGGACGATTATACCGAAGTTAACGGGCTTTGATGTATAAAATTTGGTGCATTGCAGTTAGTAGTAGTTTAATAGTTTTAACATAATCTATTAAAGCAAGTTCGGAATTGAATATCCTAATAGATACGAAATTACTGCAATCTTATCCGAAAGAATGGTCTGCAAATTTATAGAAATAATAAAAACTTTGCTTGTGGCTTATCCTATTTGTAGCAGAGCATAAAATAACTTACGGAAACTTTGAACTTCTATTAACAAGAGTGTGTACAAGGGTCATAGAAATGTGGAAAGAAACTTATAACCCTAATGGGAAAGAATCTTAACGAGTTTAACATGTAGTAGGTTACGTTTCCCTCATGTTGAAACCTTCTTTTTTTTGAATATTATTCTCAAAACTTTGAGGATTCTAGATTGCGATCATGGGAAAAGTTATCTCTGCAGAGCGATCGATTTATATATTACAAAGAACAACTTTAGTCTAAATCCAATGAGATGAGATGGTGCACGAAGCGAGTGGGGTTCTCTCGAGTATGGATTGAAGGAATTATATCTATAGATTTCTCTCTGCAGGTACTTTGATAAGGAACGATAAGAACGACAGCAGTGAACCATCAGGTTTTTCAAACTCCAGTAACATTACGCAGTTAAGTGCAATCTCAACCTTGGGTAATACCAGTTTCTTAATGTGAATAAACTGGTGTCCTTTTGACTTGGCCGGAGGGAAGGAGGGAGTGGAGTCCAAAGGATTCCACTCTTATGTCGTTTTACTGAATAAAGATAGTTAGTTGGTTATGGGACGTAAAACAACGTAGTTGTGTGGACTTACTCGCCCTCTCACTCTCATACCACTCACCCCTGCCTACCCAAATTCTTCCCTTTAACAAATCAGTCACACAAGCTCACACACACACACACAGCAACTCATAATATAAGTCGACCTTACGAGGATTTATATTACTCTCCCCCTAAGTATTATTTAAATACCAGATCACACGAGACCAATATGATCTCAGAGAGCACCACCTTGTCCCAGCTCAGCTTTGCAGTTTATGGACGGCCCCTTACAAAATAAAGTATTCCTCGTATTTCATTTCCGCCAAACTTATTTTACTTTCCCTGAGATAAAAGTAAGGACAAAAGTTTTTATGAAAAATCTTAACTTCAATTCCCTTCCCAAGTTAGAAAAATGGCAAAGGCGATAATACTACACAATGCATGGCTGAGTGAAGCGTAGTTCACTCCAACTTTGAAGAGGAGCGATTCTCCAAAAACGAATAAACAGGCTAAACTCCAGCTCCATTTTTCATACCTCCGTCGTCTTTGATGCATTAGTTATAATGTATTTGCTAAACAGTCTCTGTCACCTACGTTCAAGAAAGAATAATCCAATTTTGAATGCATTCAAATCTTTGAATATTTGAACACAAAATGAACAGTATTTAGGAAAACAAGAACAAAAAGAAAGTCCTGGTAGATTTTAGCCATTGTTTTTCTTTTTAGAACCGTTAATGACATTGGCTTCCTTTAGAAATTCCGCGTCATAATTCCCTCAGAGTCAGCGAATCCCATTTGCCACAATGGATTGTTCGGTAACTATATATTAACTATGCAAGCACAGGCACAGAGTTCCTAGCCCGTAATGTACTAGAATCTTTTGAACAGACACCCTCATTAACCCTTCTATAAAAATATTCCACGTGTTAGCATTAAAAAGAGTAAAGGAGAGGGTAGGCGGAATGGATGAATTGAAAGAAAAGATATTCGGAACTGAAAGGAATGACATGAGAACTAAAGAGTGACGAATCTCCCAGCCATTTTGCAAATGACTCAAATGAGATAGTAGACAGAAGTTAATCAATGTGATTTAATTAATCAACCTTTCCAACTCTGGTTTCTTCTTCCCTAACTTTCAATCCGACGTATAGCCCCGTCCTCACCAATTCTATCCCAGCGCACATCCTCCTTCCTCTCAGAAGCCACCCATCATGCACCCATTCTCTACTGAATTTAACGTCTGTCCAAACCCACTGTTCCAGAACCTTCTAGGGAAACTTAAAAACGAACTCACCCTGTCCTAGCTACTCAGCTTTATCAAAAAATTTACACGTCGCAGAGTCTTTTAGGATTTAGGCTCATAAAAACTTTCTTACAGAGCTTTTCTATTTAGCTAGAGGACGCTCGCTTGTTAATATGTATTTTCTTTATGAACTGCAACGAATGCAGAGATGTGGTGTCTCACTAGTACTAGACTTGTTCCGGAACTCATTTCAGGTTAATTTGTCTCTCTATGTGCAATTCATAAAGGCAATTTTTAGCTTGCTTGCTCAAAGCATGTTTAAATATGGTCTCTTGAGATTTCCTTTTAGAAATATTGAGCAAGCTTATAAACGTACGGTAGAAGCGGTATGTAATATAATATGTATGTGTATCTTACTGAATTTAACACAGTTGAGTGCGTAAGCATATTACAGTAAACAATACGTACTTGAATGTAACCTAAGTAAATGGAGGTTATACTTTGCTTTCATTTATCAATTCCGCTCAGATAAGTTCTGCATTCATGGTATTCACTAGCACGATTTTTTTTATCAATGTCCCTTTGTAAAGGATCTCGCCCAGTACTAGACTTAACCACCCTCTCCATAGCTGATTTGTCAAGATGTCAGTTACCCCCTTGAAGTTCCTCGGTCGACAGAGACTGCTGACTCTGCACTGTACCTAAGGGTTAGGTTCCCTCAATTTCTCAAGATATAACGTAGCATCTTAAGTGGATTTGTGGAATCATTAGCTATCACATCTTTTTGGGGCTTCAGAGAGCTTTTCTCGAAGAAAAATATTTTCTCAGTGTTTTAGTCCGGAGATAAGATTATTTATGAATGGGATGAACTGAAAAGGTACTTTTAAGCTCTTGCTACTTAGCAAGCTTCCACCTTCATCAACCAAGAATTTTAATCAAGTTTAGTGCGTTCCGTCCAAGTCATACAGACAGATTTATGTTTCGCTGACTTTAAAACTCTCCTGGCACTGCTTCATCTTTAACACTACATTAAGCTCTGACAATCAGTTGTTAATGGAATTTCAGTTGTCCTTGTCAAATAGATTTGTTCAAATGTAAATCCCATTTGGGCTGTCACCGTGCTAATAAATCAAACTCAACAAGATTCGTTCACAAAGTATTATTTCCTCTGCTTTAAGTAATGCTGAACACATACCAGGAGATTAAAAACTGCCAGTTATTCCTTCTCAGTTAATTAGTTATTCGTGATTTATGGTTGAATTAGCATAGTCACCTCAAAAACATACCAGAACACGAGTGGTTATGTATTATGTCAAGCCAAATCCTTTCCAGAAAGGTATTCCACATACTATTGACTCATAATAAATTTAGGATTTACCGATGGGGGAAAGCAACTTTTAGATTTCCCCTTTCCGTCGGATAATAACCACCTGTAATTTAGAGACGGAAGTTGCGTGTAGAAGGCTACTAATGGGGTAGGCATTATAGATTCATATCTAAAGGAGGTCTATTGATCAAAAAGAAGCAACACATATTTATGCCTATACATGCTTATTCAGCAACACACGTGGATCAAGGACTATTCACATTTCCCCATAAATGTACCAACCTATGGTGAAGAGGGGGATAAAGTTGATGCCCTAATATTCTGCATTTTCTCTGATGGTACTAGAATCTTATTATGACAGTTGGTGGTTGAAGGTCTCAAATACATAAAAGAAAATCGTTTTTTCTATCTGAGCACAAAAATACAGAATCTCCACAAAGATCTTTAGCTCATGTTGTGATTCCTCCCAAGTGAGATTTCAAAAGACTCAAGCGCCTAAGGGAGCCTTAGTGAGTGAATTGTGAGAAAGGATATCATCACTCGAGGAATACCCCTTTTCTTAGCACCTAAATAAAGGCTTCTACCAATATAAATATGTATTTGTAACATGTTGTTGAAATTTCGGGTAGTTTGTGCAAAAATATTGTGCGAGTAGTATCCAAAAACTTCTGCATAAGACACATACATCTTTTGGACTTGACATCTTTGACCAATTTTTTATATAATTCTCACATCACAGAAAAGGACTAGAGGGCGATCATTTACTTTAATAAGAAATGAAACGATGAGAAATGTCATCTCTTATCTCTACTCATGTCAAGCGAGATGATTAGGCATCAAGATAAATAGATTGGTTCAAGAAATCTTTCCACACACTACCAATGAAGTATTCGAGGGGCGTTCTTCCCGTTCCATCTTTCCTCGTGATCGTTGACATCTAGTAATACGTTCACTTTGTTGATGGAGAATATTTCAGACTTTGAGAAAGATAGAGAAATCGGTTCGTAATTTGAATAAAATATTTCAACAATAGGTATTTCATGGAAAATCATTTGCTTAGACAGCCTTGTATTTAATCCAGGTAATGTCAGTTTGGATTTTAATTTTTTTTAAATCTTTCTTATGCTCTGATACAAAAGCTGATGATTGGATAGAGATAATCATACAAGATGCTTATTGACAGAGGACTTCCAGACATGCTACAAGGATCGTAAAGATTTTCTATAGTACATATGTATTTTAGTAAAGGCAAGCTTTGGAGTAAAGTTTAGTAAATTAGCATAACGTAATAAAAGCACTCCCCTCCGTCAGCACTCTAATGTTCATAATGCTCTTCGAAGTTGTCCTGCCCTGCGCCATAAGTTTAAAGAACTTTTGGCTGATTAGGCATGCCACAGCGGCTGGGAAAAACTTTCTTATGAGAAGAGACTCGCTTACTTGGAAAGAAAGCACTAGGCAAATAAAGTAATTAATAGAGCAACTTAGCTCTAAAGAAATAAAGATAAGAGATGAGGAGGGGTTTTGTTTGTTTGGAAAAGCCTTGTTTTATATCCAAGCAAACACGAAACCCTTGTGCATTTCAACCTCGTATATGGAAACTTAGTTTCAATTAGCCATAACTTTCACGACACATCCCTATTTTACTCTGACATGCTTTACTTTCTTAGAATTTCAAGCTTTTCAAACTCACTTACGGGTACTTGTGTAGCAATATGTACAGATACATTATACAGTACTTCAGCCTGTCTCCTTATCAACAGCGAGGAAATCGACAACTTGAGATATGTACTTGGGTCTCCTCTTAGTCCTCTTTACACTTTGTTGAGTTGACTAAATTGTTCTAACATCCTTCCAAACATATAAACATAAAATAAACTTACGTCTTTTCACATAATAGCTTCCTAATAGGTTATGATCAATGTATGCATCACCCTGGAATCCATTGTTAGAGGGGAAAGATTTTGGGGAAAAATTTGTCTGATTTAAAAATATCAAGAGACCTGGATGATACCGGATGCAAGAATTGAGAAAGGCTTTTATCTTCATTCAAGTCCCTTCAAGGAAAATGTCAAATTTAACGAATATTGGATGGTACATTAAGGCATTTATAGTTCCTCTATTCACCAGCCGTTGAGTTTGAGGGAGATCAGCTACCCGTTATAATGCATGGATGATGCAGAGTAAGCCAGGAATAAAAAGCTAAAACTTTTCTAGCTCAATGTGTCTATCCTGACGAGGATGTGTTCTTCATCCTCATTGCAGTACTGGCTTCTTTAGCCTTTCCTGAGGAAGACAGGACGCGTGGAATTGGAAGCAGGCAGGCAGACATATGCTCTAAAAGAGATGATGTATGCAAATTGTGTACACATCCATCCCATAAATATTTCAATGTTAGTTCGTCAAGTGGGGATCAATTTCAGAAAACTCTTCGTCTGTGTTTTCATTATGCAAAACCTGGTTAATACTGGTCTTTGCTCATGCCCTGGTCCAAAGTCAATTTCACTAAGTACCAGAATAGCCAAAGATAGCTATGGGACTTTTTTCGTTCAGTCGACAAATTAGGCCAGTAGTTAAAAAAAGTTCGTGCAACCGCCTTTTTGATGATAACGAAAGTTTTTATAGCTGTGTAAAATTTTAATGTTTCATTTTATTTCTGAATGAATTGCATAAAGATTAAAAAATTGTGGGAAAATGTTTAATCGAAAATCAACGATCTTATCTTATGTCTTATACAAAAGGTAACTTCTTTTTAGTTTACTTTCTTTCGTGTTGACTAATTATAAATCTCAATGAGGTGTTCCACACAAAAGTCTTTAACTGTAACTCACTTTGAAATAATGGGATCTATAATTTTTTTTAAATCTCTACAATGGCAACATTTTAAACTTCTCTATTTTCAATTAGGCTAAAAACACGACAGTAAATGCAATCACATTTTCCCACCCGATTAAAAAATACCAATGTAAATTAAAACGGGTAAAGATTAAACAAACCTTTATAATAGTCAAGGATCACAAAGGTTTTCAAAAGATCATAAATGAGTATAGGACTAAAATAGTTGACTTCAACTAATAACTGTAACATAAACTAAATTAGCCATTGAAGTATATTTGGCCATAAAAATATTTCTATTTCAATTCGAAAAGAACCGTCAATAGAACGAGAATCTTCCTGCACCCAAATACAAACTGACATGCCTTGGAAAGTATACTAAAAAATCCATTCGAGATTCGGCAACTTTCTATATTATTGGCTTGGAAATAAGTACAGAGGCTTACTGAGGTTGGCTCAGTTGTGAATAAGATTTTGATGGTGTGTGTAGGCGGTTCAGCTCCAGTCTTACTTTCTCCCAGTGTTGTCGTTGCCCCTGCCTTAGCATCAGAGGGAAAAATCAATACTGGACTCCAAGATCTTTCCTATTCCTATTATATCTGTATACACTTCGTCTCTAGCGGTTTGACACATGCATCTACCAAGACACCACGTACAAACAACTACGAACGTCTTCTGAGCTTTGAGTCTCGATCTCTCAAACTAATCTCAAGTCCGGCATTTCCCCTTGTATCCTTCCCTTTGCTTTTACAACGAAGGGAGACGAAGAATTTACTCTCTCGAATATTGGCATGCTATAAAAATGACCATTTTATAGCTTTCCACCTCTCCGCCGACCAGTTTCAATTTGCTACCCTTACGTGAACTCCCACCACCATGCAGGGTCCTATATATCCTCACAAAAGCTGCACACAAGCTATATATACCAAGCCTTGTAGAGTGCCGGGCAATACGGTACGAAAGGAATGGAACGATGTATGAACCAACATCCGTTTCACTACATTGCTCCCTCACCATTCCCCGTGTCCATAACTTTCCCGTCTTGTATCTAAGATTTCTTCTGCCGGACGCGAACATTGAACCGGACTTGTTTAAAAATTTCATGGCTCACATTTGTTACGCTACGATGGATGAATTATGCAATTTTTCTAACCGCAGTATTACCGCTTCAGCTCATAAGTGGGGTGTGTGATGGCACAAACAGCCATAGTCAACGTATGTTAGGACTTACAAAAGTGTAAAAAGTAGAAATGAAAGGCCCACGCGGAGGATATGTCTAACATTGGCTCCATATCACTTTGTGTCAAGAACCCCGGGCCAGGTCACTCACTTAAGATCACTCCCGGTTAATAATTCCATCATGTCTGGCTGGGGTAAAAACTTGGGCTGTAAATTTTCACCTACTACAAATATTAGCCACGATCTTAACGTATTTATTCCCTTGCGGTGTCAGCGTCAGCTGCATTTGTTCCAACTTACTGAAAGGGCGAAGACGTGAATTCCTCACGTTTCAGTGCCTCAATTTCTTGCTCTAATAGACTTGAATGATGCATGAGACTGGATAAATCCAAATTACTTAGAGCCTTCGAATTTAAATTATTTTGTGACTATTTGCTCTTCTCATTCGTCCTTGTACTACACAAGACTTGTCTCCAGACACTCTAGACACCAGGCTTGAGTTGCTGAGTCTACAATCTTTCTTTTCTTGTGAGGCTCAGACTGCCTCAGACTCACGAAAAACAAATGCCTACTTGGATCCGACTTACCTACTACAGACGGAGGACTACCATTACCATGTCTCTTATGAAACAATAGAATTACCCGGTAGGAAATCCTTGGGAAAAAATCCTCTTAAGAAAGTGAATTTCAGTTTCAATGGAAAGTTTTAGTGAGATGCCATTCTCTGGGCGTTTATTTTCCTGATGGGCTAATAAATCAGAGATCCGTTAAAAGCCTTGACAATAAACTACTTCAAATAGAGAATAAGAATAAAGACATTCCTCTGCTTGAATATTTCTTACATAATCCTTTCGTGTGATTTTATGTTCATGCATAGCATATCCAATCTTACGTCAGCTAAATCCGCTTGTCACTTCAACTGTCGTGTCAAAAAACTCTGGGACATAATTTCCTGAAAAAGATGTTTCTCTCTGTTGGCTACAACACAAAATATATTCGGGTCTATGACATCATTCTAGTATCGATCCTCATAGCGTCATCCCAATTTTAAAGTCTTTATGCACAGCAAAAGATTTCACACCTAGATGAAAACCAGACAAGTATAAATGGTTTCTATGAATCGAAATAAAATTATTAGAATAACGCTGTCATAATTCCCTTTAGAAACGAAAATTATAACCGCTTTTATTCTAAGCCATAGGGTGAGTTCATGTACTTATAGAGAAATCCTATTAATCCAGTTTCGTTTGATATCGATTTCAATTCCAATTTAAAATTATAATTATCTAAGTAAATAGATCAGTACCAAGGATTTAATATTTCAAAGGGGATTTCTTGTTCATTGAGTACAGGCTTTTGACGTTTAGTTTTATCAATTTAATAAATGTACAATAAAACTTACCATATCCTACAACGGCTATAATAATTCTGGGTATGTATAATACAACTTCTCCCCTGGTAAATTAGCAGGATTAGAGACAAAGGATAGAATAATTTAATACCCAGAAAGTACAGCCATGCCAGCGCAGTGTGAATGAGATTAGTTCATAATCCTGCGAAAACTCCCAGCTGTATGATGGATGATTTATTTTCGGCTCGAATAAATGTCAAACGTTGTTGTAGATTTTAGTCTAGAATATCGTACAAGGCAATTCGAACACCTCCAATGTATTCAACTTCCAAAACAAGGGGGCAAATACATAAGTAAAGCCCAAGTTGTCTACTGTTTAACGTAGGCTCTAGCGCTGAACACCAATATTATACACCTGTGCTACTAGTCATCGGTGTCCACTTTAACGGGCACCGTCTAGAATACATGTTCATGAAAAATGGCCATCGGACCGTCACAACGGGCATCGCTGACACATCAGAAATTATGGATATTAAATCATTTTCCTTGAGTGTGGTACGGCTACATACGGTTTGGAGTGAGCGCCAGATTTAAATTGAAATGCGTTTATCTTGGGCAATTTAACTTTCCATAAATATTCATTGACTTTTCATCACCTTGTTCCCTCGATCAAAATAGTTTCAATTTAAACGAACAGCGTAAATTAATCAAAGTAATCATCAACTAATAAAGAGTATTAATTTTGTCTAGAAAATCTTAATCCTCGTAAGTCGTAAGTCGTAACCGCTTTATCAAGTCACTGCATGTACGCGTTAAAATTTTAAAATATTATCAACTTGTTAGCCTTGTTGGTTAGGGCTTATATGATTTTTTCAATGCATTTGATCATAGCTAAGTCTCTAAAAGAATTAAACGTTAATTTGGCATTGGCTTAACTAGTAATATCATAATTTCTTAAGGTGAATATAAATTTATTGATTTTGATAAAACTTTGCTAGAACTTCAATAATACATGTATTCTGTAACAAAATTTGTTTTTAAAGGAGCATTGACAAAATTACATGTTACATCAAAAGGTACCATTAAATTGTGTTTAGCCCTCGTTTCCGTACTAGTATCATGTGATAACGAATAACGATGCAATAAGAGACTAACCGTACGAAAAAGGTTGAACTATTCTTCATCATACACATCTTATATTCCCAGCAAACTATTTGGTATTGTAAAGCCAGTGGTATTATTCGAAATGCAATCATTTTGTTGGGAAATGGTATTAACAAGGAAGGAGAGAGGAGAAGGATATTTTGATTTGATTGTCTTTTAGAATGGTGACACCTCCGGGCACTTGGGCTGAAGAGATTCTTGTAGTTGATACTTTGCATCTCTATCTGTACGTAGGACTAGAGTGTTGTGCATCTATTATGCACCCTCACAGTGTAAGGTACTTTATTATAAGGAGAGCTGAGCATTGTCTTCTCTTATTAATATAAAATATTTACTGCCAAGTCCCAAAAACTCATGTTTGCTATGAGATTTCATAGTGTGCAACTAAACCAATACATCCCGTCATCATGAATGAAGTGGAGGCAAAACTTGTCTCAGTCAGTTTCAGGTTGAGTGTCTCGGCTAATTTCCTGCATAAGTTGGAAGTGTTTGTTGTTTAATTCACGTCGAATCTCATTCATTCCATTCTGTTGGATTTTACACGTCCGATTCAACCACCAACTTGGCATATTTGAGCTGTGTTAATGGGGAAATCAGTGCGAAATATAAATTTATATGATGATTATATTCTGGAGAATGACACAACTTTGGACCCTGTTCTATTAACGCAAATGCAGGATACTCCAGAAGTATGCTTACACAAAGCACTTGAAGGGTTTCTATAATAATTTCCACGTTATGTGATACTGTGAGCTTTGGAGCTTTCAGGAATAATAAAAATTCTGTCTCAGTTAACGGTTACGTAAACTGGCAGTCTCAGTTTCCGATTTTCTGCCAGATCCAATCTTTTTTTTACCTGAGCTATCATCATCCCAATCCTACTTTACTTGTATCAAACTTTCGCTTAGACACAACTTTTGTTTGATTTTTGGAAAATAAATTCTCAAATTTCATATGAACATAATACACAGGGAAATAAAGTAACAACTCAGCATATTTAACCCAGATTCAACTTCCTAGAAATCGTAATCATCGGATGGTCTAGAAGCTTTATTTTTTAAATATTCAATGCTACATTTGCTCTTTGACGGATTTTTTTTAAATACTGAAAAAAATGCACACATAATCTAACACTTCTTACGAATTGGAATAAAATTTAAGTCTTTGCTAGTTTTATTTTCTTCATATTGCTGTGAACAATGTAAGCAACTTTAAATGCAGACTCGGATCATCCAAGTCAAAAATCTGAATTAATTCACGACCCAGTTGATGACTTTTTTGGGGGTGAAACTTCTTATTGTTAGTAAGCTCATATCTCCGGAAAGGGAATAGTCAATGCTTGGCTAAAGTTTCAGTGAAACCCTAAAGCATTAAGTATACAATCAAAACATGTTATGTCACTTTACTGAAGTATTTCAAACTTACAAATGTATTCGAAATATAAAGTGGAAAAACTTTGAAAGAATTATAAAAAAGTTTCTCCAAATTGTTCATGCAAAAACCCTATCATTTTCTAAGGGAGACTCAAATGTTCATAAAATCTTAAGTCATTCGAGTATGAAGTTAAAAAAAGTTTTAAATGTGATTTTTCCTTACGTTTGCAGATTTTGAAATACAGTCTAGTGGGCACAAAATTAGGAAAAACTTTTAAAATTTACAAACCCACCACTTCTAAATAAAAGTTACATTTGCCTTTTTCACCTTTCTTTTCCCATCATATAAAAAAGCCGTCAAGATGCAAAGGCTCGACCGAATAATTCTAATGTCCCACGCTCCTGTCAGTATACACTATCGAAACTTTCGCTTTCAATTTCTATCAAAAACAGAAAAGCTTCATTGGGCTTCTTTTTATCTATTTATTTCTCAGTCGATGAAACAGAATCGATAAAGCCGTGCCATCAGTGCCCACTGAAACTTTATATAGTACATTGGGAGTCAATGTGATTTTTGGATGTTTCATTGCCCTACAAATTCAATTAGCCTCGCCAAACGATATAAAAGGGATTTTGTGTAATTGAAAAGTTAAAAGGAAACATCCAATTTTCACTGGACATCCAAAGTATGGATTTAGATCTCTGGTCATTTCCCACAGTGACTGGTAGAAGGTGATATGTTTCCCAGGAAGATGGACTGCGTCCATATACTCACCCTTTAATAGTGGATCATATTGGGAGTACAGTGACGATTATATTGATACAAAATAGAAGCGTATAGCCCCCCATTCAAACTCGTAAAGAAAGGTAAAGAAACAAGGCAGGGTTAATTTATCAAATCACACACCTGAAGAAATGTACATTGGGTTTGGGTGCTGAATCAGCTCAATGTGCTCATCTCCGACCCTCTTACCATGCTAAAAATATGAGAGTGGGTGTTAAGGAAGCCTTAAAAGAATGTAGAGTTACCTACACAAATATAGAATGGATTGTGAGTCATTCACCACACAAGTTATAACCATAAACCTGAAGCCCACATATCGCAGGGAATGAAGATAAAGAGATAATACTGCTGCAATGCAGTTACTGTCATGACAGGACATTACAAGCGAGTTTTATTGCACTACACCAACACTACTTATAGTACGGTGTACACACTTTGTACAGTGTACATAGTTTGCAGGAACTTGAAGCCGGATGGAATAGACTCGACTGGCAATTTTTATCCTCTAAGATTTGGATCCTTACTCATTTCCTTTATATAATATAACTGTTGTAATGGGAAAGACGATACATACGTGGCCCTCCATGTGGTGTTCTACCACTCTGGCCCATCTAATGTACTTCAAGTCTGAGTTGAAGTACCTTAAATCTGCCCTCTAATGCGTTCAATTACACATATACATGCCCTATCAGCTTACGTGCACGTCTCTAGTTGTATAGATTCTTTTATTTTTATTTATTTCTTCCTTTTCTCAGCCAGACATTGATTTCAGGCTTTGAAATATACTTTATGTCCTTTCCCTGGAACTCTATGGTCTTTGATCCCCTGGAAGTAATGACATTATATACCTATGCAACATTTGGAGTCAGCTTTTAGTAAGAAGGGCCTCCTTGCTCCTTGGGGCAATGGAAGTGAACACATATTTCAGAGCTGGAGAAAGTGGTTGGTTGGAAAGTGGTGTTGGTTCATTTGGGAAGTAAGGTTAGGCTCATGCATCGTCTGTGTTCTGTTCCATTGATGCATTAGGTACAAGCTCTTAAAATGAATGTGGTTTTTATACTATGTGGCTATGTCGGCCTTTTTCTTCATTTACGGGGTATTAAATCCTAATGACAATAATGAAATAAGTACATCAACAAATTCTGGCTTAATGTTAGACCCCTCCTTCCAATTCGACCAACGGACTTAGCATTGTGAACAAAAGAAGCCAGTGTATTGCTATCTACGGTGACTGAGTTTAGATTTCAATCCTTTCCCAGATAAGATTGAAATACAAATCCTTGGCAATGTTATACTTTTTCTAGCTCAATCCTATTAAGGAATTTTAGTAATAAAAGTGGTTCAGGCTATCTATGATTAAAGACTGGGGAAAGAATCCTCCTCTAAAGGCCAGAATACTTAAATAATCTTTAGTAAAAGCAGTGAAAGTGGAGTCTGGAGACCGACACTTGCCCGTAACGGGAATGTGGCTGTGTCTGGCAGAAACTATAACCTATAGAATTGAATAGCTAGAAATGTAATATAGTTGAGATGGCTTTGACAGATTTGATGTAGTTTTATAGAATCTCTCTCCTCATACGAAAATATTCTTTCAACTCTAAACTAAGCTAAAAGTATGTAAGACCTTAGAAAAACTTCTATTCCTCTCCACCAGAAGGATGGAAACTGAAGCCAAAGAAATTGTATAAGCCAAGTGACGACTTCCCAGACATAAATATATTCTTAGGCTTGGAGGTTAAATTTGTAATCCTAAACTCACAGAATAGTTGTAGAGCTTTAAGCCTGATAAGATAAGCTAAGAGTATACCATAGAAAATAGAATGTTTTGGATTTAGATACTCTATCTGGTTTTCTTTGCCACACAGCTGCAACAAAACTCTAAAGCATGGCTGCCCCACACTCGTCTCTACTTTGCCTTCTACAATAAACATCTAGAACTTCCAACTCATTCACTAATATCAAAGTCTCCAGGACTGAAAGAAAACAAAACGTCTCCATCAGCCCTATCCAGCGCAGGATGGGAATGCCAGCCAATTGTTTGCAAATCTAATAGCGTCAGCAAGTCAAGATTTCAAATTAGCTTACTATGCTCAATACATAAAGCTCAGAGTGGAATACAAGAGGAAAGGGTTGCTATATATAAGACTAGAATTGAGACTGCTAATTCCCTGCAAAAGAATGAATGGATGGAATTGAAAGAAATGCTGACTCTTGCCCTCTTACGTTTAACCCTTGCCCCATGCCAATGACATTATTACACATTCAACCTCCCCCAATACTCTATATAGACTACGATTCCATGATTCAAAGTGCCCTGCTGGTTTTCACTTTTACTAGTTTTACTCCACCTTGTCTCACTGCTAATAGTAAGTAATAATACATAGTCAGTAACACCCACAATCAGCACAGCTTTATTGGCTCCTCGCAACTAGGAAGGTTGGGAGACTTTATGTAGAGAGTGCCAGGGCTCACGCCCAGGTTAATGGGTTGGCTGACGACAGTGACGGTTTATGGGAAAACTTCTGACTTCCAAGAACAAAGGCTTTCTACTACCTATAATATCTCATCATTTTTTTTTCATTTCCCCTGTGAACTCTATTCAAGAACTTTCCTTTACAACTTACTGCCCTTTTCCTTCCTTGGCTGGGAAATACTTGAAAACAACTTTCTCTCAACCTTACAGTGGAATTAGTACTAAGTAAATTAACTGGACTAGTCAAACAAGGCTATTGTGAATAAATGAGTTTATGATCCTTTTGTAATTCCAAGTAACCAATTTAATTCCCCCTGGACGTGACTGAATGCTAAATACTAATTACTAGACTGTACTACGCAAACAAAAAAGAAATCCTGAAAAATACCCATGCTACACGGTCATTTATTTCCCTGCTTAGGGATTAGATAGGAGAGAAGAAGTATTAGTTGAATATAGAGGTGCTGTCGACAATGCCAGGGATCAAGAATTACTTAAGTGGGAGTATATACGAGGCGTTAAACTATTAAAGCATACAGGGGTATAGGTTTTCAAGAAATCGGTGGGGCTGGGGGTTGAAACACAGCCGGACTTTCTCAAATGAAGGGAAAGAAGACAAATTTTTTGTAATAAAAACGAAGGAAAGCTGTTGAAGGAGTCGAAATGAAATCCTGAGTGACTGAGTGACTTCTGGCTTTTAGAAACTTTCCTTTTAGGACACCCAACGTTGTCCACACCGGCTTCCTTCCTTCCTCCCTTCATCACTTTGATTAACTCTATGCTCTCGTTCTTTTAGTAAAAACGTTAGCAGTCCTTATTCATGCAGGGTGGACTCTGTCACTGGGCTAAGTCTTAAACCCTTCCTTTTGCAAGTGCTTTTGTGCGAGAGTATTTTCGAAATGATGCAGTCATTTCACAATTTGAGTAAGCTCTAAAATACATTATGAACAAGTTCTAAGAATCCATCCTGCCATTTCCTGAAGTCGACCATTTTTGTTCTCAAATCTGATGGGCTTCTTCACGGTTCAATGAATTATTGACGATGACGAGTTCCCACTAATTTTTTGCTTGTTCAATGCTTTTTTGTCATGGAAAATCCCAGACTTGTTTATAAAAGAGCTTTTAGGATGAAACCATTAAAAATGAACTTTCTCTACGACTCTGTTCCATCCTGTTTTGCCCAGGCGCCGTAAAAATTGGAACTAAAAAATAAAACTGACAAAGATTGGAGGAAAACTTATATTTTTCCTAAATACTCAAGATAAAGATAATATATTTTAAAATACAAGTTTGCGTTGGCCTGATTTTATGACAAACATTTGAAAACCTTATCGGGGACACAAAATTCGGTAGGTTCATTCTAAAAAATCCTCTATCCATATGTAAGCCATTACATAAAAATATTATTACATCAGCTCTCTATAATCTGCAATAACTATATCAAGCCTAAAAGAGAGAAGCGAGGAGTTGGCCATCAAACAATCACTAATTGGAAGTTGTCCTTAGTATTTATTTCAAAGAAAAGAATCAGGATGAGATTTATTTTAATGAGAATTTAATAGGTTCCTCAAAGGACCATTTCACAAGAATGGGGACATTCAGCCCGAGAGTTTGTTTCGCTAAAAGTTGCTCCTAGACGACCCGACGCTCGTGTACTTTGTCTTTATCTCTCCTCTTTCCTGTCCTCCCTTTGCTAAACAATCTGTGAGCTTGGAGAAGCAGAAATTCAATCACAAACAAACAGAAGTAAGTAAAGCAAAAATATAGACTTTTGCCCCTTGGAACCAGACACTAAAGCTATACCATACTTAACAAGATTTTATTTTCTCTAGTGCATATACGGAGTACATACATACGTTCGAGTAAGCATGTTTCTCATGTTGAATATAGAGACCCAGCTATACTATAGTCATCTTCTACCTGCGTCCTTAATGATGTTCTGGGAGTGGAGGGAATACTTTGGGCAAACTCTCTTTTGGTCATCACTTTGCATCCGCTCTCTTTCCCAAGACAGATGAGGGATTCCGTTCGAGAAGGCCATCACAGCCTGGGATACATATAATCGTTCCAGAGCCATTCATTACTCACTTTATGTCCTTCATTACTCCAGAATCTCCGAAATAAATTTCCGAGAGAAAACAAGCGCAAGATGGAAGAAATCCCTAGTCAGTTCCTGACTATCTGGGAGCATCAATATTAACCTTAATTTATATCTTGTAAGTCGGTCTTTGGCTTTCTGTATGCTTAAAATAAATTTCGTTTTCAAAATTTGTCCTTCTAAATAAAAAGTTTGTGTTAGCAATCAAGATCGATTTCTTAACCATCAAATATTTATACTCTGTACAAGCTGGAAACATTCTTTGACTTGAAATCCACAAATTGCGACTTTACTCAAATCTAATATGACGTGGACACTTTAGATCATCTCGTAGTCTGGGGGGACACAAAGTTTGATTAAATTACTCTTGAAACTCAGTAAATGAAGCTGAGCTCAAAAAACCTTTGAACTCTGAATCTGCTATCTTGTCAAATGATTGTATTCCAAATTGTTATCTATCCTCGAAGTAGATAAACCTTTCAAGGACTTTGGGAAATCAGACCCCAATGTGAAGAACTCTTTGATGATATCTGCACTGAAATAACTTTATCCTTTATGCGCCATATACTCTTTCATGAGTGACTCATGGCAGATTCAAGGCTATAAATCCTTTCACTATAAGCCTGTCTAGTGGATGCGAGAAGATAGAATCAGTAGATTTTGCAGAGATCCATGTCTACAGGTCTAGAGGGCTTACACAGGGCAATCTTTATATTGACTGGCTATGCATGAATGCATGTGCATATAGCATGGCACATGCAAATAATCCATTATATGATGAAAATCTCCGCTTCAATAGAGAAAGTGGGTGAAGAAAGAAGAGGGATTGATTTACAAGAGGTTTAAAAACCTCTTGAACAAGATGAGATTCGTACATGTCAGGGTTCGACCAACCCAAGAGTTTCATAATCCAAAGCTCCAAAACCGAAAATTTAAATGAGTGATTTTGTCAGATAAGACTGGGCCATAAAATTAAAATATTTTCTATAATATTCTATTTCTATTAATTCTAACTAATTTGAAAATCTAATGCTTCCCAAGCCTTTATTTTAAGGAAATGTAAACTTATCATAACTCTTAAGATATTCCGGGTAAAATTGGAGCAGCTCTCAATAAACGGAGCATTCCTAAGCCCTTGAGAGGAGGAAGTTCGTCGAAAACGAACTTAAAGACGAAATTTTGAGGAAGAAAGGCTGAAAATGGATTGAATTGTACACCCTTGTATAGAATTATACAGGAAGAAGATGATGCTAGTTGATTTTCATTTCTAGAATCCTGAGAATTGCCAAGCGTGAAAGGGGGAAATGATGATCGGTTAATGAATCCATGGCAAAAGGATGCTGGTGGAGGAATCGAAGGGAGTTCGGTTAGGTAGGAATACTTGAAGCCTTGGAAAGGAAGAAGGTAGGGAGAGGAATATCATCATCCCCATCGTTCCCTATCGAGAAAAGGTGCAGGGAAGCATGTGCGGGTCGATATTCCAGCATCATTGTTTCTTTTGAGAATATCATGAAGGAGATGTATTACGCTCTTTGCACTCAACTGTCCTTTTATTAATGAGGAAGCTGAGACTCCTTTACTCAGCACTAGCCTCGCCGTTTCAAACTCTAAAATCTACCACTCTACACTTTTGAATTCATATGGGTCCGTGGATGGCCATTTCAGACGTGGAGTCATGTGCTTTAAGTAAAATGTATGCTCTCCTCCTTAAAGCAGGTATATGCATGAGCAAATTGCCAGATGTGTACTCCTGAGCTGTTTGAGTTGAGATTCATGTCATAAATTTATTTTTGTCAGATTCTTTAATTCAGCAAATATGTACAGTCCCTCCTGCACCAGTGTTCTTCTTCCTGCGTGTCAACTCACGTTCACAATGGAGTTTAGTTGGGGGGGGGTGTTTGAAAGGAATGGGGACATACGTGCTGAGTAAATAAGGTCAGGGATATGGGGGCTGGGAATATAAATTTCTTAATACTAAGAAAGATCCATACGACTGATGAGCTCTTTTCTGTCACCTAAGGCAAGGATTTTGTATCTATGTTTTTATGCTAATGGTGTTCTCACTTAATTGTTTTGTCTCTGATCCAATAATACAGATAAACTCAGCGACTGCTCGCACGTCGTACAAATTGGTTTGAGTTTAGTCAAGCGATATAAAAAAGAGAAATACTGAGGTTTAAAGTTCATATTTGCATATCAAATTGTATATAGGAACTTGAAAAATTGTATAAAAATGAAGCCATTGACAATAGCAAGAATACAAGAATGTAGAGTATCTCGGGAAAGGTGATCTTGTACATCCCAGCATTAAATACGAGATCCTTACTTGAACCAGAGGTAACTCAACCTTTCATGCATTGACAGGGAAAAATCTAAATTGGTGCTTCAGCTTCGTTTTTGGTTTCCATTTCCAATTTTGTATCAAGTAACATAAGTAAATTAAGCCGGAACATTTTCTGTTTCAAGAACCTCCGAGTCCTAGTACGTGCTCGAATTGTTTACTGACTTTGCTTGAATGTGGGATGTTGAGGGAGAGAGAGGAAGCCCACCCTAAGAGTAAGTCACTTTAGTAGATTAGCAGGATGAATTTTCCACTTTACAGATTTAATCATGGCTTGCCACACAACTCGTGTATCACATTGTAAAGTGCCACTTGCATTAATAGATTTTTGATTTTATCAATTGCTCCTTGTTACTCCTAAATTGACGAGTTTGTGGAGTTTACAATTGATTCCCTGGGCGAACAATTTAACAATAGGGTGAAATTATATAACTATCATTTGTTAACCTATAGGAAAGATTAGAGGGGTGATGTGCTGCGGAGATTTAAATAATTTTATAACTATCTTTTCTTGTGAAAAAACAGTCAAATTGTTTCTTATTTTGTCTTTGAATCTTTGAATTTTACAAATGTTCACTATAATAGTTTTTCACTGTCACTCTAAAATATCTAATTTAAAATTTTAATATACACTGAGAAATATTTTACAAAATTCCAAATGTTTACGCATTAACGAGAGAGGAATTAAATTTCGCAGTTGATTTTCATTCTATCAGGTCAAATATTACATAGTAGGCACTTTGACTATATTTTATTTTTTGTGATTGTCCCCTTAATCCATTAGTGTGCCAAAATTGATTCACCTTTATAACAGAAAGTTATATCATTAATCAACATCCGTACGTAAATGCAATGTGCCTCTTTCTAAAGTCGATAGATCCATGTACATTGTCAATCGTGAGCTCCTCCCATTACCTTGAAGAGGTCGGTGCTCCGAAGAAGCAGAAAAAGACCCGGTTACTCCCTGGTCTTGTTCAAACGAACAGTGTTCAAGAAATAGCTAAAACTCTTTGAGTAAAGTTAGCTGGTGAACTGCCTGAAGACTTACGATAAAATGACTAGATAAAAAGAGGTAGATAATTTGATAAATGCATGATATAACAGAATCACAGTTTACTTAGATTTTCAAGTTTTTTTCGCATAGGAATTTCTCAATCGAAAAATCTAATAGTTCATGACTTAGAATTTTCTCTTTTTGTACAGAAACGGATTACACACTTCTGTGATTTAAAAAAACAACAACTATCATCCACAGATTTAACATGGGATTTTAGTCTCATCGCACCCCAAACTTTATTAAATTACAAAAAAATTACAACGACAGTCGCGGACGGGACATTACCGATTTAGGTTATTTACGAACTTGGCTGTACTTGAAAATTCTAGAACCCAGTGCAAGAAAAGCATAATTAAAAAACTCGATTCTTTGGAAAGTGTAGAATAACGAACAAACAGGTCAACAGGAGGATTTATATACTTGATGCATATAATAATGTGATTTGGGACTTTTACGCAGGAAAAGTTTACGCTTTCACCCTCTCCAATATAACTGAAGAAGATGTGGTCTTGCTCGTACCATTTCCTTGAAAACCTTCAGCATTCCTAAAATCTGAGGTTCTGAACTCTAAGTCTGTATAGATGAGGAGATGGAGAGAAGGAAGGGTTCCAAGGAAGAGAATAAGGTGGAGGCTGTTTTGCTGTAGTCCGGCTTCATAAATATAATATATCTGGGATCAATGCGGTTGAGAGGACGAACTGGTAGTATACCAACAGTTGGTGGTCTGGTTTAGGAGTCTCGTACTAAAAACCTCGTAAATGAGTCAAAGTTCGGTTGGCTGATAGTTAATCTTGACTATGCTATATGGCCAACCTCATACATATGCATGTGGTAATGAAGGAGTGAGAGCAGAATTTGTAACTCAGGAGGTCAGACAGAGTGAGAGAGAACTTTGACTATCCGACCGATTATTTCTCTTATCATGAAAATATGATGAAGTGGAAACTTTTAAGTGGAAATTACGAGATGCATTAAGCTTTTTAATCGATCCTTCCAACTCCCTTTTGATTATAAGCACTCCCAGCCCCGGAAGTTCTTAAGACGACTTTCAATATTTTGCATCTATATTTACTCCCCCCTTTTCATCATGGGCATTCGGGATTCGTTATGTTTCTCATGGATTGTTTGGGTTTCAGTCCGTGGCATATTAATTTGATTTCCAGTTCAAAATTATTACTCTATGATGAACTGAAACGTAGAATCCGACAGTATTATTCGTATGGATAGTATCTGCAAACAGGGTTTGATGAGGGATCTTCGTGGAATTGTTGTCCAATAATAAATCTCCTGGGTAATTAATCGGGTTACAAAATTCACTGAATCCCAAACTCTCTCCGTATGCAAATACTTCTGGCAA
Organism: Agrenia bidenticulata; assembly: GCA_034694785.1. Taxonomy (NCBI): domain Eukaryota; kingdom Metazoa; phylum Arthropoda; class Collembola; order Entomobryomorpha; family Isotomidae; genus Agrenia; species Agrenia bidenticulata. The sequence continues at coordinate 127,129 of JAQFYM010000030.1, read as the reverse complement.
AATATTTTGAGTGCTGCAGGTAAATTTTGACCAAACTAAATAAATTTAAACATTCCCATTGTATTTTGCTTTTGAGGTTTATTTGTACAACAATACATTTCTTCAACACTAGTTCAGTGCAGACACTCTAAAGGCTTTTTTTTCGCGGAATCATTTGGGCCAACTCTAATTTTGACTAGGTGGAGAACAATTTTCAAAGCCAATTTGTGCATCAGGGATTCTGATACAAAGTTTTTACTTTCAGTAAATCAGTATAACATTTCGTTTTCGAACTATCTAATGAGAAAAAATAACATATAGTGTACTCATGCAAATGTTTTAAAAGTTGGTCTCAATCTCCGAAACTCTCAAGTCTAGTTCAAATATCAGGCCATGAAAGACTTTTCAGCAGAAGCAATTCCCAAATTAATCATCAAAAGTGCCAAACTTTAGTGAATTCACTGACTAACTTAGCCCCATTCCCATGGCATTAAGTCTGTAAAGGGAGACGGCAACCTACTTAAGTCCCTTTATAATTCCAAAGTCTCGCTTAAGATGAGCCAATAAATAATGCATGTTACAATAATGGAAAGCCATCTTAGTAATTGGAGCACTTCCGAGTTGATAAGAGCTAACTTTTTAACTTTTTAAAACCTGTTTCCGAAGTTACACATAAGCTGGAAGCGTCGACAGGCACTAAACCTTTCGTCAGACCTCAGATCTATTCCATAGCGATGAAAACCTGAATTTAAATTCTTAAAAAGCATGCACACCATTCCAGACTTCAACTTTTTCCAGTTTTGAACTAAAAGAAGAGGTTCTTTCATTGACAAAGGACATCCACTTTTCTCTGTTCTTGAGGAAAAGAAAAACATGATGCGACTATCCTCGTCTTGTATGCTCCCTTTGTCATTTTGGGGTCTCCAATGCGATTTGTATTGTTCCATGACAAAAATAATGGGAAAGAACATTGAAAAAATATCACCCGACACAATGATTAAGTGTAAATAGTTCGTGGAGAACACTTGCGTTATCATCAGAGAACACGTCCTCTACAATCCTAGCAATACCGATCCACATCCCATGAGAAAATTCTAAAGTGTTATTGCAGAAATGTATGAGCCAACATTCCTCATAAACTCATAACATTTCTTTGAATGGGAAACTCGAAAAATTTTGCATGAGAAAAGTAAGCAATTCTATACTTTATGTAACGAATTTTCTGCCAGTCTCCCCCCTTCTGGTTCTTAGAACATTGTGTTGTGGATAAAAGGTAGAAATGAACGAACGCCCAGATCTTTTATTTCAGTGAAAAAAGGTGTAGGAGCGAAAAGGGGTTTGGAAACGGATTTTATTATAGCGTTATTTGCATCAACATAGCACGAATTGCAATTTCAGCTGAATCATTGGCCATTCGTCGCCTTTCTCTAAATCCAACCACTAGAAACTGCATCGTACAATCAACATTCAGTAAAAATTGGAGGGTTAGAATATTCAATGCATTCTTTAAATCTCTGAATGTGGAAAATACTTTAACATATCTGCTACTACATTTTCTGTCCTGGTTTGTATGAACAGTCGATAGTGAGACGTTTGAAAGAATGTGACATCGATTTCAGATTCACAAGATACTTAACAAAATTAAAATACGTGTGCATGCATGTAAAAATTGTACTTGCCAAACTTGCCACGCAAAGATACGCTACCAATGCAATGATGCAGCAATATAACTCAAATTCTCACATGCAAATTGTAAAATTATGCTGTTTCTCATATTAAAATATCTCTGCTGAAATATTTTTTTGTTAACTGACACGAAAATCGTTGCTTGACCTCTCGAATCCAACTCATTACAAACTTTCAAAATCTTACGCTTAGAAGTTCAAATCAAAACTAAAACTTTTCTTTTGTCGATACGATGTGATTACCAAACTTTTGAATGAATCGGCCTTGTCAAACCTTTTACTGAAGTGAGAGGGAACTTTTTCTTCAAAGAAAACAAATTGTAATTATTTGAAATTCGAAAGTTTTAAGTGCTTATCGTTCTATTAAGCGTTTTTTTAAAGAAAAAAGGTCTAATCCGTTAAAATGCTGTTTAATAAAAAACAATTTGAGGAAAATAGCTTAGAGTGCACAATTATCTCCCAAATCAGCTCCTTAGCGAATCAAAAATTTGCACAATCCACTAACAGTTGAAATGCTCCGTCGTCCCACTCTCTATAATTTTTTTAAACTACCGAGAACAAAGCGGAAATTGCAGACTGAAACATGGCACTTAGTACGGTTAAATTCTGGAGAGGAATAAAATTAATAACACAGAAGCTTTGCTCCAAAGTGCTCATTCACTTTTCTATGCGTCCATTGATTCGAAAGCCCATTCAAGGTACTAAAGGGAATAAAACCTCATCCCTTGTGTGTTTACTACACACTATTTCCTCCATCTCTTTGTTCGGGGTTGAGTAAAATCAAGCGAGGAGTGGATTAATTTGATTTATCCGACCCGATGTCAACCAATTGACTGCAAGAATAGCATAAGTACACACTTTCCTTATCGTCATGAGAAAGAGTCTTTATTCAATAGCTTAGCAAATCTAGCTTTAATCATAACTATTAATCATTTCTGACACCAGGGGACTGCAATATATCATAAAGATATCTCAATTGCCCCCACGTACCACGAAGGGGGTTCAATCATGCACTTGTTTTGTTTTCACAAATTATTTATCATAGTTCCTCCAAACTTTGTACATTTTTGACATAATCTCAAAAATCTGGACACTTGGGTGTAGGGAGAATAGATAGTGTTGTATAAAATAGTAGAAATGCAAATTGCATATGATTGAAAACAATCTTACACTTAATTTAACACAAGCCTCTCTATGTAATCAAATCCACCAATGCTCTCAAGCTTTGATGTTGGCTATGAAACATTAATCCCCTAATAACCCCAAACTAGCATGTGGGTAAACCTCAAACTCAACTCGAAGACATAGTTTATTTTGGACTCGGTTGGTAAATTTTCGTTTCATCGTGTATTCTATTATAACTTAATGTATTCGACCCACTAGAGCTACCAGCCCGAAGTCCTGAGCTACGTGATTAAACTCTATAAAACCATCTCAGTCTGCATCTGAAGCATGAACTTGTTTGAGAAGTAAAATAATAAAATCTCAGCCCCGAAATCAGTTCCGAAGACCAATGGACAAGGTAAAGTACAGAAAGGTACATAGACTTGTTTACTCAAAAAATCGGAAATTGCTATACAAATAAAATAAAATAAATCAGATATTATTAGTTACAAAGGATATCATTGTCATTAGTATTTAGTACTAGCCGTCGCGCAGTGATGGTAACCTTCATAAGAATTCTCGTCCTCATTATCTTGGTAGTTTTGAAATCAGCTCAGTAGTGGTTTCCGAATTCAGGGATGAATTGAGAAATCCTTCGTATTTATTTCTAGCCTGCTCTTGCACAATTTTGGAAAGGATGGGACTGTACATGTCTTACTCGGAGTGTAAACAAATCATATTTCCTGCCTCGTCTCATCCTTCAGGCAAGATTGTATCTCCTCCTTTCAAGTGCAAATCATGCCAACATATGTATTCGTCTGTAAATCTCGTATCCTGTTTCCTTACACCAATCAATAACTCAAGTCCTTGGCGACTGAAACAGAATTTCCGCAGTCGTGTTTCCTTTTTCCTCTCTCAGTCATTTATCCCATCCTCTTTGAATCAAAGGATGGATCGAGTTTCGATGAGAGCGTATTTCTCAATCTCTGTAGTGCAAAAGAAGATCAAAAAATGAAATGAATACATGTATCACACCATTATTTCAAAGTAGAAAGCTGAATCTCAGAATTCTAGTGGAGTCTGCTGAGATGAAATGCTTTCTTTGCCGTAGATCGGATCATCCTGTGACTGTAGATATAGTTTGACAATTCGCAAGGTCTAGGGGGTCAGCAAAATATGGAGTTTTATTCCGAAACATAATAAAATTTTCGTTTTTAATTCACAGTAAATCCTGGTATCTGCAAGGATTAGAAGCCCGATTGTTACCTTTAATTTACAATTGTTGATTTATAATTTACAATGTAAATATTAAACCCTCAATAAACGGATGGAAACTGCAAATGGAGGCTGAAATCTCAAGTCAAAATTTCAATTTGACTCTAATTGTAAAGGACCTGTTGGGATGTTAGCTTTTTGGCCAAAAGTGACATTGTAATTGTTAATTAGCATTCAAAGCAGAGTTCTTTTTAACGATTCATTATGATCTAAGTACCCTTGACGTTGTGTTCACATAAAGGGAAAAAGACTAGCTCACTCTCTAATTGCCTAATTGATCCGTTTACGAATTCAGCTTATTTGTAATGCAAGACTTTAGTTACAAAAACCGGAAGACTCTAACTTTTCTACTGATATTTGGATGGGCGGACTTTAAAAAAAATCTAGTTTGTTTTATAATTTCAACTTGTTTTTCCAGTATGCATTTATCGTATTGTTTCGGAGATGTAATTCATAACTTCTGTGGAAATTTGATGAGCCGAAATCCAATTTCTCTGCTAGAATATTGTAGATAAATGTCCAAAGTCTTCAAAGAGACCCAGCTCATTCTCCAAACATAATACTAAGGACATGTAGATAATAATTTGGGAAAAAAGTTGAAGAGTTTCAAGTTCCGTAGTTTTACGACCAATTTGGATACTTTTAACGACCTAGGGGATCATGGTAGTGCACGTGAAAACAAGAAAGGTGCGTCAAACAAAGCAGTCTTCTCCCTTTCAAATGAAGTTCATGAAATATCGAATGAATAATCATTAGGATTTAGTTTAGATATCTCATTTAGTTTAGAATATAGAATTCCTTGATGTAGTAAATGAAATCTCGGCTTACATCTCCCAGCTTACGAGAACAAGGGACCGGGGCTAGCTTTAATCTTTGAAATATTCATATCTAGAAGCTTGATCCTCATTTCGAATATTAAGGTATGCTCTCACATTCAAGTTTGGGGTTTTACGACTTCCTGCTAAAGCCGTTATGGAGAAATCTCATATTCGTAAATTAGTTTGAAGTAGTGTGGTGTGGTGTGGAGTGAGGACAACACTGCTGGCTCAGGGGCTGGCTCCACATATTTATCAAGGTCTGCAGACAAGCCCGAAGAACAAAAGATCTTCTGCTCCACAAAGTTCGGATACTTTCCTTTTCTGTTAAAAGAGAGGGAGGGGACTCGTATGGTAAATGGGGATGATGTATGTACTTGTAAATTAAACTCAAACTTGCCCCTCTCATCAAATATTTGTAACCGTTGTCCAGTCATGGAGATGAGCAAATTAATTAATATACGAGATAACCATGTTCCATACATGTTAGTCTATGTTAGTTTTGCGTTCTATGGGATTTTCTGCATTGGAGAGTCTGCTTTGCCAACGCGTGTAGGCACATCTTTTATATACAGCGGACCGAGCACAGCATGTCACTTCTTGCAGCTTCATGCTGAGCTTGGTAATTAATGCAAAGTAATGCAATAAACGATGAAACCGAGTAAGTATACTTGAGCTATAGTCAGCAATCCCTTGTCAATTCTGTTAAACCTCTCTAGAACAATATGTGACTGTAAAAGCTTATAAATTTTGAAGCAGGGATGCAATTTCACGTGCACCTTAAAAAAACCTGCTTTTATTGAGCACAAATAAGTTAAACGTTTTATTTTCCTGCCCGTTATACTTTTGAGTTCGGAAGTCGGAAAGCATCGACGATCATGTACTAAGAGCTAAGTCTTATTAATGAAGAAATTAATTCAATTCTCAAAAATGCGTTGATGACTGCACACAATGCTTTCTTGTTACTCCAAGCTGGTAAACGTGACAAGGAAAGCTATTCATAGAGGGGTTCTTATCATTCTGAGTTCTATGTAGGCGAGGAAACGAGTTTTAATTAAATTTTGTTGATGTGACACACTTTTTCAGAACTTTGTAACCACCACACCAACGTTGAACGTTTGCAAGGAGAAGTGGGAGGCTTTTCTTTGCATACTAATTCCAGAGTTGAAAGAAATTCTACCTACTTCTACCAACACCAAACTATGCCAAAATCCCGCCCTTGTGGAGTTAACAATTCCAGAGTAATTGCAAATAATCGAATTTACTTTCTTCAAGACATTTGATTTCCTTTGAAACAAACATGAGTTTCTTGGACTTTCAGCCATAAAATTAATGAACTGATCCAAGCCGGCTCAAATTTGAAGACCATATACACTAAATTGGCTGGGTGGGGCTTTCAATTCAAACCACAAATATAATATGAATTTCACCCCAATTTCGAATCCATAAATATTTGCAAGTCCAAAAGTCAAGAGTCAGGCTCGAAGATTCAATAAAATTTCTATCAATACCAATGTATCCAGGTGTACTAAAGGTGTCGTACTTTTTATTACCATAATACTTTCAGGTTAGCCCAAAGTGGAAAAGGCTAATGAAATTCAGGGTTTCTTCTGATTGCTATTTTGCAGGTAGATAAAAAGTGACTGGAAGCCACAGAGTGGTGCGGAGCTGATATGGATTTGATCAGAGAAGTGGTGCGATCCCAACAATAAATTCAACTATTTCGTTTTCATACATATTAGAAATTCTTACATGTAAACCTCCACTCTCAAGGAACTACTTCTGGTAGTAATCCATAGTCGTAGTGCAGTGCAATAGTACACAAGCATACGAACTCTCAGAACCGGGGCTCTAGACACAAGTAAAAGGTAGGACCTGGTTGGAAGGTTCAATCTCGAATCTCGATGCACAAAAAAAACTCCAGCAAGGAAATGGAAAGCAGAAAGATCCCCACCAGAGTTCTGCCACTGGCTTTAGTTGGTGAAATGGGAGATTGTTCTGGTGAAAAATTCGCGTGGATATTTCAGAGGAGGAAACGGGCTTGTGTATATACGTATATCTCAATCTGTACTCTACATTCCTAAGGATCCCTTGAACCTGGGTGCTTTCTACAGGGCTAAGATACTTCTGCAGTCTTGCTGAATAGAATACCCGGTCGGAGGCCTCTATACGCATAGAAGGGTGTAGTATGGATGAGGGCATGCAACTCTCTGGCTGGCTCTACCGTGCCTTTTACTTTCCCAGCCAGTTGGTTGCATTGATTTTACTTTCAATGCTGGAAAGCTCGGCTCTTGTGCTTTCTACTACTTTTAGCCTCCCCTCCGCTTTCCCTTTCTAAATGAAATATTCTGATGTTGTTGGGAATGTCTTTGGATCCTAGGTTGTTGGTCTTCACTATCTCCTCATCATACAGACTCATATGTAGGGGAAAGTACGTGTAACATTCTTCTACATTCATATATTACCCTTCTAGGATTTCAGCAAGAGTAACAACAGGAGACCCTTACGATACATCCTACTTGCTTTGATTGCTATGCTTAAAATCCTTTCCTGCTTTTACAGAGAGGAGATGGAATGGATGTTCAGGCTCTTGCATGTCATGGGTATTTCTTAGCTTTCTTGATGTTCCTCAGTGTCAGTAGCATGATTTACTGTTCAATAATTTTTACTGATTTGGGTTGGTATCGTGTTTCTTTATTCTGTGAGAGTCAGATTTGGGCAATGGCGTTGGGCTTTTTTTTTAAATTTTCCTACAACCTTCAATTCTTTAAATACATTTGAAATATATTGAAATAATAAGTTGGTGTTTTAAATGCTTGCGTGTTATTTCAAAATCTGAAAAAAATTTATAATTTGGGCGATTAAAATCAAATATGAAGGAAATTATTAGTATTGAAAGTAAAAATAGTTTAATTTGGGAATGTCTGCTGTAATATAATATCAAAGAAGTGGGGAAGCTGATAAAATATTTTATTACAAAATTTTATTAAGCAGCTTAGTGATCAAGGGGGTGGAGTGGAAGTTTTTATCGTATATTACGAATTCAGACGTCAGAAGCTAGTTTATTCGTTTTGGCAAATGAGCAGAAGTTCTGGAAATCTCACTCTTCCACAAAATTGAAACCCTAATCCAATTTGGTCAAAGCCTGTATAATACAAGCCTTTTCTAAATGAAAATATTAAACATTCAGTATTTGCATCATCGAATCTATCTTGTTTGGAACGATGCAAGTATTTATAGGAGAACACAGATGTGAATCACAGAAAACCTATGCATGGATGCTCTTTCATCGATGAACCTCGAGTCTATCTAGACTAGAAATAAAGCGTTAGTAGTGTAGCAATATGGAAATAGACTTGGTAGTGGTAGTTCGTGGTCTTTGTATTAAGTAAACCAATCGGTCATAATTTGTTTTCCATCCAAAAGACTATCTCGTTACTCGCTTGGGATAAATAATTCAAAAATAAAGTATTCCACTATCCTCGTACATGCTTTCACTTTCATAGATATTTTACCATAGGGTATATCTGGCTCAAACGGATAGAGACTGAACAAGAGAGTCTATCAAAAATATCTACCATGAACTAGGAAGCCTTGCAAGCGACTTTCTCCTTCAACGGCAGGTCGGAGTATCTGCAATTCAACGAGTTTCATCCTATTATACGCGGCTGAGTGGAATGTATACGAACGAACAAGGCATTCACGGACATGTGAAAAAACAGAATGCATTATAAAATGATCAGATGGAATCCGAGTGGAAGACATGGACGATGTAGATGCATACTGCTGTAACATGATACCGTATTTGAATCCCTAACTAAACCACTTTGACAGCCTCAGTTTCTACCCATCAAATCGAATCTTGTCCACTCAGATTGTATTAGCTCAAAACCTTTGAACCGGATTCAATTACTCCAAGCCTCATTATGCAGATTAATAACAATATGAAGCTTGTCCTGCCTGTATTGGGAAAGAAATTACACGAACTGCGACAGTGTGATTGGTAAATTTTTGCTTTTCAACTGAATAGCAATTTTGTGATTATGAACGATTGTTAAATTATTTTATTTTATCAATTTAAAAGTATTAAAATGCGTATTAGTAACGAAATGACGTTGTCGATTAGTGTATTTAAAATTTTCCATTCCGACGCCTACTGGTTACTTTTTTGTGCTGGACTTGATTGTTCAGAGAATTCGAATAGATTTTAATACAAAACCTGAACTGAATGAAAGGGGCTATTTGTATAAAGCTCGTAACAGGTGCTAGTAAGAGTATACATTCAGTGTACTTAAATCTGAACGATAATATAATGGTCATTCAAACTTTGCCAACATTTTGATGCTGATATATTGTGCCTGGAGAAAGTAATCGATTCGATTATTGCGAAACGGAAAGCATTATCCATTCGACGAAACGCTTTTGATCGTTATCCCCAGACGGAAACACATTAGCAGCTAGTTCCGGAACTAGCAGACAATACATTTGATCCTTTGAGTGGCTGCATTAGCAACGACGGCTACAAAATCTAATTGCGGTCAGAACGGTAATCACCACTGAAATATATCCATCCACATGCTCTTATAGTATTTCTCTATGACTATAGCATGAATACTAATTACAATGAAGTTGACTAGAAACCGATATTCGATGAACCTAACACTTTCCAACTCACCAATGCAGGATAGCAATGTTGAATGTAAGGGCGACTTAGAGGCTCTAACTACATGCTCATTCAAGACCAGACAATTTCAAAAATATGTAAACTAGATATTTGATAATTTTGAAAACTAAAGTTATGGAACTTTTTTAAGGAAAAATAAAGTAATTGGAAATATCAAACAATTTTCCACTTTATTTGGTGCAGGATTAAATCCATTTATGCAGCGGAAGCTGGTGTGACGTAATGCAATTTCCATACTTGGAAACTAGAAAATGCTATTCGATCTTTTTCTATGTCAGGGTTTTATGGTGCTATGCACACAAACTTTATTCCGTCTTGGAGTGAAAATAAAATTAGGTGGATTGATATTCATGTCCTCATCCACTCTTTGGGCTTATCAATGAGGAGAATTATGTTACGGACAATCAACGAGGCTATTTACATGCTTGACTAGATATGAGCCTTTTGGACGCTCAGTCAAGACGAAGAATGATATGTGCAAATAGGGTTTGAGTAAACAACCCCTCCCAAGTAACTTGAATTCCAACTCTTCGGAAAAGGAAACTAGGCTTAAGATGTTTACGAAGACTATCAACATTTACACAATCGCAAACTATTCTCGTGAATCGCCAATCGGAAGAGGAGAAACTCTATAAATGACATTATCATCCGAGTCGAAGATGTTAAGCTCCTTGGCGCCTTCACTTCCTATTTATTACTGTAGTAGATATTGTCAAAATTTATTGCTGGCCACTCCTTAGACCCACATGATTCTGGCACACACCCTTGGATTAATTTGACAGCTTTCCAACTTTCCGAGAAACTGATCGAGTTTCATGCTAGGAGTATCACCAATTCTAGAATTCTAACAGTGCAGAACCGTATCTTATCCAGCCATCAATATAAGCAGAAAAAGGCTAATTTGCAGCCAAGTTCAGAAAACTTTCTGCTCATGGTCGAAGAGTTCAAAAACAACTTGAACAAATTATTAAATTAGTCAATACAAATATTTAGCATATGCTTTCCAAACTTCCCGTGTACATTATGGCCTACCAAGAAGTTTATTCTTATTCAGCCTCTCAAATAGCTTTCAAAATGAATAGACCCAAATTAACAATGGAATTGCAAACAGCCGTCTATCAATGAGATGTGATTAGATGATTGCGTGGGTGGAGAAATAGAAGAGCAGGTACTCCTACGAGTTTTTATGTTAAAAAAATAAGAAAAAAAGGCAAAAATCTTTTGCATTTGTTTTCAGGAATTTTAGAATTAGTTAAACTAATTAGTGAGGAGCATTCATTGGATACAAAATACGTTGGATAAAAATAATTCAACGTTTTAAGTTCTATTCAGTTTCCGTGATAAAATTTTATTCACACACTGTGTCTCAGTGTCTAAATAAATTTTTATAAAGAACCCGTCTAATTCAAATGCTTGTAAATTGATAAAAATTGATCCAAGAATTTCTCGAGCTATGATTATGATAAATGGTTGGAGGCTGAAGAAAAAAAAACCTTGATGTGAGATTCCCAAAAAAATTAAAACAAGAGCTAACTACTCCATCTCCTTGGGAATTGTTGGTCTGCGTGTGTTGAGCGCAGACGGGAGAATAAATAAATCAAAATCCTGATGACACGTCTTACTTTTGTCAACAATTGAGTAACGACCGAAATAAGTACGCATTAAATGCAAGAATAGCCCATTTGTTGCTGATCCAATAACACACAACCCACACCAGCACAATGCATGTAGTGGGTATTTTTTTGAAAGTTTTTTATACGTTTATGTATATCCAGAGGATTTTTTTTATGCCAGAATGCTGGATGACTGGCGGATTGTTCAAAGGGATTCCCTTTGAAAAGAATGATTGTGGAAGGAGGACATAAAACGGAAATCCGCGAGCAAACAAAATACATATTATATTATATTTCTCCATCCTCCCAAGAACTGGTCCTGTGAAAGTAAGCCATCAAACTGTCATATCTCTATGATGAATGAAATTATACTCCCAGATCCCCTCCAAGTGCACAGTTTGTGTCACTAACAATTCTACATTATTCCCACGAAACTCAGAATAAAGCCAACTCTTCTAGCATATTATAAATCTGTCCATCTATGAATTCAATCCCTTGTCCAAACGACAAGAAAATAATATGCGAACTTTTTTAATGTACTATGTTTTCATTTCAACAAAGAAATCTGATTAAATATTTCTAGTAGGATTTTTTTTCTCCAATTAATTTCTGGGGAACCTCGTTCGATTCGATTTCACGTATTTCAACTAGGATTTTCTCATATGAAGTTATGCAATGTTATTTAAGTTGAGGAGAGAGTTGGGTTGATACATCTATGCCCTTAAGGTAGGAAAAGCTTTATGGTACAAGACGTTTTAGATTAGATTCTGAAAAGATTTGTGAAAGTGAGGTGGAGCGGAAGAGTAAATTATTAAGTACGTGTGGAACAAGTACAAGACAGAGCCTGGAGATGAATTTATAAGAATCTAGAAATCTCGCATTCTCTTCAAGCCAAGTAACGGTGTGGTGGGGGTTTTTGGCTTTGGATAACTTTTCCCTCGATCTTAGCTCTATATAGAACTCGGGAGAGATCCGCAGCTTCTGAGTTGAGGATGGATAATGCAATACATGAGCTGGGACGTGTTCCCTAGGTCCAATGGACTTTATAAAATACATATACAACAAAATCTTACACTAACCCTCAACTATATACGTATTACATGCACACACATTTTATGCATTTAGATAAAAATATTCTCACGCCCTGGATTGTACAAAAGCAAGTGCCATGCCAAGTGCTCCAGCCCATTTATCCTGACTTGGTACACTACGTTCTACATTTACAATATTTCTTTTACCCTGCGACAATCGTGTGAAAAGTTCAGTGAGAGTAGTAGTAAGTAGTATTGAGGGTGCAAGGTAAGCTGTTGTTCGAAGTGTGTGGGTGTGTAGGTGAAAGTTCCATATGCATGATATAATATATAACTCCCACACTATAGGACTTTACATTCAAAGCATCGTATGGTTTCCTTCCATTAAGAAGGGGGAAGAAAAAATATCTGGATATTCTAAAGAAGTATTTTTTTTTATCATTTTTGAAAAGTGCGGCTCCTTTCTTTGCAAGGTTTGAAAATCGCAATGCAGATATTTTATCATTATCTTATCAGAAATGTAAGAGTAGGATTTCAATGTAGCTTAGATGAAAAAAAATATGCTGTGAATTTCCGAAAACTAACTCTAATTTTCCCAGAATATCAAGACAGAAGAGATTCATCATACAGAATGAAAGAAAGTAAAAGCTGATTAAGAGAGATACTGAAATTGACTCTAGATAAAATAAAACTTTCGACAAGTATTGAAATAAAAACACTAGATTGAAATCGCTCCGTAGTTACCCTCAATCAATTATATTCTACGAAAAATTCCAAACACCAATTAAACTCTAAATTGAACGAAATTGTATACCACCCTATCAATTAAAGTGCACTCTATCATGTTTTAAACGTCCATCCAGGTATTCCCTTAGAAGAGGCGAAAACATTTTAGCCATAATCATTTGAAAGTGCTCAGATATGTCATTGGATAATTAGTTTAACTTTTCAAAAGAAATGTTTCATATGATTCAGTACAGGTGCCCGCAAACTCTCATAACTCATGTCAATATAATTTAAGGACGTAATTCAATATTGGATGGATTGTATCTATACATTACTTTTTCTAACTTGGGAAAACGACTTCAGTGCGTCTGGTTATGGGGATTTGATGGATAACCGTAAGCGTAAATTGGCTTGCCTTAGAAAGGATCAACTGTTCAGCTGTCGTATGCATACGCTTGATATTTGTTTACTCAGGCAAGAAGACATCGTCTTGGAATCCCACAGGCTTCCATTACTGCAGCTGAGCATGGGGTATGAAAACGGCAAATCCATTCACAATCCGTTACAACAAAATTAATCAAAGCGGAATCCACTGTATACCACCAACTGCTGAGTCATATAAGGCATATGGGATCTCGGACGATTTTATTTTTAATTGAAACTGCAGAGTTGAGGAAAAAATGGCAAATAAATTTTAGAATACTTAAACGTCCCCTTACCTTTTGGAAGACAGAAGAAGTAGGCCAATAATGTGAAGAGGGTTCGAGCTCCACTTGAAATGATCACCATTGCACTTTCCCGATTCCGGTGGGCTGAATGGGTTACCGATTTAGTTAGTAAAAGTACAAAGTGGAGAAATGAATGTTGAATTTCGAATGCCTACTATTTGCAAAAGTTGAGCTGTATGGATATATTTTTTCTTATGTGTAAGATATAGAGCGAGAGAGATGATAGGGAGAAGATTCCCTGTAGGGTTTATATTGTTATAATTACAAGGTGAGATATAAATACATGTACAAGATGTACTAAAGGAAAGTAGGCTAAGGTACTGAAGGTGGTGTTTGTAGAAGTTCAAGGGGTAGGGTGACAATTAACATTTTAGCTGAGGATCAAAACGTGAGGAGATTGAAAAATGGACCAGAAGACAGGTTGATGTTTGACTACTTAATTTAATTTCCCTTTACAGCTTTACGGTAGGAGAAATAGAGAGAAAGTAAATGGCTTGGGTTCTCTTGATGCTTTCTATGGTAAGGAAGTTGAGTAAATTAGTTAGAGAGTGGCCGCTATAGTTGTACCCTGTTCTGTAACTCTACCCGATCTTATAACTTGCGGGGAGAAGAAACCAAACTGAAGTCTACGGTTTGAAATATCAAACCGTCCAACCAATTGTCTTGTTCAACTGCCTCTAGATATTAAGGACAACCGACCACTCGATTCACTCGATGACTGTTTACTTCTTTCACTTCATCATGATCATGACAATATCCGCTCAATTGATTTGTCTCACGAAAAAGTCACTCAGCTTGAACCGTTCGAGATTTCATTATTATATAACTTAATGTCTCCCTCCCATACATTACCTAAGCGAATGACTGCTCCTACAGATATTTATACATGATACAAGGGGATTATTACTATTACTGCTACCAAGAAGGCTCCGAGATCCCAACACTAGATTTCCTAGACTGTCTAGAAATGGGAAACCGAGCCTAGAAGAAAATCGCGACACTAGGTCGTCCATAATGTAACTTTTTTCTCTTAGAAAGAACAAGTCCCAATAGCCAGAGGAAGGATTTTCTGATGAGCCACTGCCTCCAAAAATTCAACTGGTGAAAGCACAAGGAATAGACGAGCCAAAATCCTAGCTGTGTCCTGTGTGCGGGTCGTCTGAGCTTTCAAGTTGAATAAACGTGAAAACGGGGAAAGTGGGGAAAACTGGTGTGCCCATCAATTGGACGTTTGTGTTCAGGGGTCCCTGGATCCCGACTACCGATTTCGGAGATCTTCGTCTTCCTTTCTCATCCAAAATAGGGAGAATCGATCCAAAAGCTTGAGGCTCCTCCCTAACTCTGCCCATTTGGAAAGTTACGGCATGCTCTCATCTTCGGCTTCTACATATATGTCATACACCACCACTACTACCCCCACCAACCATACACTTTCTCCCCGTCAAGAGACAATATTATACATACAAGTTCCTGTATTAAACCTACTTTCTCTACAAACTACAATCCCTTTCTCTCTCCCTCTGATGTCCAAGATATTCAAGCTGGCGGTACTTGTACAGAAGCTCATGTGACTTTATCTCATTGCTCAATTCTTTCTTAGGACTTTCCTCATCTCTTATCAACCTCAGCTCTGCAACTAGAAGTATATAAACTTAGCCAACCAACACGCACACAATCAAAACCTTAGGAAAATAAACTTTTAACGCTCCCATTCTATAATATCTTGCTCGTTCGACACAAATGTGAGGACCATTGTCTATATCTTCATTTCAAAATCTGTTTATTTAAGCCGAATATTTAATTTCCCCACGAAATTCATAAATGGTAAGTACGGCGAGAAGCTGAAATTTGAATTCCCAGACAAACTAAATTTCAGAGGGGAATCATATAGATGTTTTGCGAGGTACAACTATAAGATGGATTTAGTGTAAAGACATGTAAACGAATGGTGGATTTGTGGTTGAAAACACGAAGATGCGTCTGAACTGTAGAATGGTTATAAAATTAAGAGATCAACGGCTAAGTTAATAGATGGATATGGTGGGAGGCGAGGATCTGAATAAACAGTGTGCTTAAAACACTGGAAACTTATTTATAAATGGGGGCGTCGCTTAAGTCAATACTTTTACAGTACATCGACCATTGGGGAAAAAAATGTGAATTTCCTCTCCAATCCTTTTACCCCGAAATATATGGCCGCTAAAGTGCACACATTGTGCTGAGCGGAATTACCTACCTTTAACCCACGAAAGAGAATTTAAATTGAAGATTCTTACCAACTTCTCCAGCTTTTGTTTACAAACCTTTTACAGCAATCTGATATTGTTTGCTTCAGCATTATTGCATTATAGATACCTACTACAATACACAATCTAGCCGACAACAACCACGACTAAGCTGTACAAGGTATCATCAGCAGAATTTTAGGAAACCGCAAAACCATGGCCCATCCTTTACTACCAATTTGCCGAACCTTAAGAAACTTTTAGAGTCTAGAGCTGGGAGACGGAACGGGTAGGAGGATGTGAAATTAAAATGGGCTAATTCCTTCGCATCAGGTATGAAAGAAAGAGATACAAAACATGGGAGAGAAATAATCAGGCCATTAGTCTGGTCCCTCGAGATAAGAAGGGAAATCACGGAAGCAAGTCCTCTCCTCCTCTCCTTCCTCTCAGTTTCTTTGCACATTTGATCCAATGTAAATACCCGACCCTCTCCAATCTGCTTACTAAAGGAAATAGCTAATTGGTCTCCAAATACATCCCGTCCTTTACTTCTCCTTGCAATAAAAGCAGCCATACATGCGGCAAAATCAGATCCTCAGGCTTTATGACCAGTCTTTATCAAAGATGAAAGACGTTGATCTTTAGAACCATCACATGTGCTTTACTTGCTATAACGTATCTCTTGTTTGCCAAATATTTCATCATTCGACATTTCATGACCTATTCAACTGACAAACACTTTCAAGGTAGGTAATAAGTGGTGATTCCGAACTTGTACAGTTTGGGAATACCTCTCTAACGTCATTTCGTACGTATGTGAAGATCATACACGAGCTAAAAATGGAAGAGAGATGTCCAATCCCAGATCGCTGATATAATACAAGAGCAGTAAGACTTGTTGAAAAATATACTGTGTGCGTGTGTTGGTGCAGATTCTTTTGTTCAAATGAGTAATTACTCTTGTAGCGTTGTAGTTATAATTCTCACACTTTGAAAAATGTATATCTGCCTTGTTTTTCAAATATGCACACAATATCCGACATCTTGATTCATAATAGTAATGATATCTGACAATGGGGGTTGGGAAAAGTACTTATTCATGAACGAGCAGTAATACAAGGTAGAAAATTGTATGGAATATTTTTGAGCGTGCTGCACGCAAACCTGACATTGTTCACACTTTTTAGCAAACAAGTTCTAATTAATATACTCGTACCTACTTTTTTTATAGTCTAGACCCGTACTGAAGTTCTTGAACCTGTCTGTAGATTCTTATGATATCGTGTGTTGGTGATAATGGCTTAATTCACGAAACTTTATCGCCTTCTTCAGCATGTCATTCTCTGACCGGTGCAGGAAGTTGTAATATACCACCCAGTCGGGTGAGCTTCCATCATTCAACTTGACGAGTAGAAATTGTTGATCCGTTTTAGGGCATGGGTAGCTGGAAATTAATGCCAATCCTTTTTCTTATAGTATAAACTAAAAATGATTATTTTTGAATTTTTTGAAGTAAAAGATGGGTAATTTTTTTTACCTTGTTTCGATTTTGGTTTGATTGGATAAATTTTCAAACTGCAATAACCACGTCAGTGAGCACAGTCAAGGATATATGATATTGTAAGGGATCATATGATATATTAAGACCGAAATTGAGGTATTATTACATTCTCCTTTGATTCCATGCTGTGGTAAAGGCTGTGTTAGTCATCCGTACTTTCCAAATTGCAACGTTAAACCATGACTAGAAGTAATTTCTAGAAAAGCCTATTCGAGTTTGAAATCGGGAGCAAAAGAAGAATCTTGGAGATTCGTAAAAGGAAAGAAAACATACCTCAACTACCGAAAAGACGAACATCAAACGAATTCCAAGAGGAAAATACTTCTCACGACTTGGTAACAAATACATTTTACCGTGAGATGTCCTATACCTTACTAAAAGCTTTTAGTTTCCTATACCGAATTTCATTATTTGGTACATCCTTATTCTGCATTGGTACATACATAATTTGGTTCCAGGCTCTGTTAAAAAACTATTTTTCTTGAAAACTTCAAGCTTGGCAAAGGCATTAATATTAATTAAAACATTAAATTTATAAATTAAACCGGTTTGTAACAAAATAAGGATGCCTTAATATTACTTTTTGTGCATCTCTTAAGATAACAAGGAAAGGAAATCAAGCCAAGGAGTGAGATTGAAGCCCAATAGTATTCAACGAACAACGAGATTAAATAGAAACAAGCTCCGAGAAATAGGAGCGAGATAAGGTTTACAGAATCCCGTTTCTGTAAAATCATGAAATATGATCTCAAACCATAAAACTGAATTACGGGCCATTCACAAACAACATTGAATAAGATCTACTTTTCAAATCCTAGCTCATCTTTCCCCTTCACTTGACCCGATACCCTTTGCAATGTTTTGCATATAAAGCTTTCATCTACGTTCATATTAGTGCTTCTGTGGTCGTGACTTGTGAATATACTCTTCATAGTTCATGGAACGAAGAGTACACATAGCCTTAGGAGTTGAAGATCGTATGACTGCTACATAATCTGGGCCATGAGTTTGGAGGCAAGGAAAAAGAAAGATTTTCATACATCTGCATCTGCAGAACCCTAGAGCTGAACATGTGGTTGGTCTTGTTCTTGATTTCAAATTGGATTTGATATTTTTTTGCCAATGTCAATCATACAGAATACAAGCCAGAGATATTGAAAATCTTAAAATGTGAACAATTTAAGCATGGAAACCCGGATATTAATCGAATGTAGGATAACTGTTTTTAACTTGATTTTTAAAATGCTGGAGGAGCATGGTTTTAGTTGATGGTGAAAGTCAGAAAATTATACAGAACTTGGCTTGCTCGTTCGTTGAACTCATATACTAATATAACAACTCATTAGCAGCATTCCCAGTGGATAGTTCTGACTTGAATTTTTTCTCCTCTTAAGTACCAAGTGTGTAATGGGTTTAATAGCTATAATTTATTTTAACCCGGATTTGCATATAATCTCTAGAGCAATTATCTATATTTTATGAATAGCTCAAATATCTTACGCTTTTAATAGAAAATACTCAATTTTTGCTGTAAATGTGCAGAGGGGTTGTTTTAGAACGGTTTTATCCATTAAATATGACTGATTAGAATTTTCCTTGCACAATGACGTACACAAAAGAGGGGAAATACAAGTTAAGGAGATCTACATCATGATATCTAATTTTCAATATGGCAGAGTGTTTTTTGGAATAGTGTGTTTTAAAATTAGGAAGTTTGTGATGTACTATTTAATTAAAATAGTCGTATTTGAAAAAATCATGAGGAAAACAACAACTTCTGTTGAATTTTTCCTATGACATATCATGAAAAAGATTGTACTTGGTAATAAATATTTTTAGTACACACATAGATCTTAAAAAGGATGTCAATAACCTCAGTAAAAAAATTGCTATGTACGTGGTATTGCGTTTCTTAGCTTTTTACTTGATTGTGACAGTTTTTCAAGAATGCATTTACTGACTCCCCTGAAAATAATTGCTGCCCTTCTAAGGATTCTGATAAAAGTTAACTTTAGTTTTCAATCCATTCATTATTGATTCACTATTCAATTGATTTTATCGAAGAATTGTTTTCTATTTCAGTTTTAAGTAGCAGACGTTTTCATTAAATTTTGTGTTTGAAAAACACTGTCATTCTAGTTTTACTTTGAAACTAACACAAAAAATAAAAAATATCAAAATAATAACATAAAGGGTATCTATTCAACGTATTTTGGATGTCTAATTTATGTTTTACCGAAATATCATTTTAAAGTGTACAATAAAGCCAACAAAATACATTCCAGTATGATGCTGTCTCAAATGACTTTTTCGAGGGATCGTAAATAATCGAGCCATTGATTGCCTCGTTATCTTCAATTTGATACAATGTACGTGCTTGCATTTCGTAGAATAATGAAAATAATTGGCTGCTCTGAATATACTAACAAAGGAGAAAGACTAACAAAATCATATTCGCTGTGAAAATAATGGACGTCTGTGTACTGGTTTAAATATTACTTCGATTCACGTTTGGTACAAGAGATGTTTTTAAGATCATGTACAAGTTCTGTATTTCTGAGTTACTAAATTCAAACGAAATTCCAAATTGTCCGATCATCACTGAAATTATACTGTTCCAACTGTCAGATTTTTTTTTATTCCTCGTTTTAACTAAAAATCTATTTTAAATTCTATTTAAACTATTGACGTGTTTTAACAGTGAAATTGTACCAGGCTCGAATCAAACAAGAATAATGATAGCCTCAGAATGGGTAATAATGAGTTTAGCAGTTCATTACTAAGCATCTCAAGCGGACCCCGAATTAAGGTATTTTCAATTATAATCCTTCAAGTACAGTATTAACTTGAAGTACACTACTAATTACAGGGTAGATTAAAGTTCAGGGTTACATGTTTAACCTTTATGAGTGGATGTACGAGGGTGCAAAGCCATCTTTAAGAAGCTAAATTCCATAGCTCAGTTAGGATCAAAATGATAGTTATTACGCTCATTCAAACACTATAGAAAACAAGAAAGATACAAGCATTTGAATATCAAGATTTTCAGAGTTAACTCATATATTACTGCACATAAAATGGGCAAACTAAAGCTCGTAGACTACGTAGTTCGTAGTAAAAACCTGAAACTTTGAGAATCCAAAGCCAAGTTTTCCAAAGCGTAGCTTTCTATCAAGTTTTAATAAATAATGAACTTCAGCACAGAATAAAATTAGCAGTGGATTGAAGAGTAATCATTCCTAACTACATTTGCAACAACAATCCTTCAATAACATCCCTGCCCTAATTGTTAATATCCCGAATCTGTACTTGAGGTTGTGTTCATTCCACAACACAATATACGCTTCATCCCACATAAACTCACTTTCTCAAGTGAATGTCCCAAAGCAATCGAGAATTATTGTGGACAAATGAAATGAATCCAAGTGGTTTAGGGAAACATCTTGATGAGACGAGTAATAAATGGAGGAAACCAAGGAGTTAATGCACAAGTGGAGCAAATGAATTATTCCCAGGAAAGCATGAATAGAATTGTAAACGAACAAGGTTGGGGAAAGCAACTATTTGGGAATGAGATAGAAGCTGCCGGAGAGAGAGAGGAGCAGTAGTAGCAGCAACGCCATAACCGTCTCATAATACCTTAGAGCTTGACATAGCACCGAGAGAATGGTGAACCCGAGCTGATGCCGGATACTGGCAGTCAGGATAGCTTGAGATGGAAGGTTTTTATTTATTTATTTCAAGAAGTAGACGAGGTGGAACTAAGGTTAGGTGGATGAATCTTGAATCTGCCATTTCTTTCTCTATACATGTACAAAATGAGGAGACTACCTTTCCAAGACATCCAACTCAAAATGTAAGTAAGAAGTCAGACAGTAGTTTGGTGCAAGTGGCATGGCAGTTATAAAAACACTCATAGAAATTCACCCGTCTTTCCATCCCTAGGAGCCAGGCTGAGCTCTCATCCATCCTCCACTTTCAATATTATGGTAATACATAAAAAAAGAGAGGTTGAATGGGATTTCTTTGCAGGATGGATTATTCTATTCTTTCTGGGGCCCTCCGCACATTCTTCAATGCCCTCCGTGTTCCCTCAAGTCCAACATTTATAATATTAAAGATGAGAATAATGCAACTTATATATTATGCATATTATATCTATGTCTTCTTTCTCTCGAGTATTCTTTTGTTGAGATATGAGACATAAATTGGAAGAGTCTCGTAGCCTTCTAGATAAATACACTGGAGCCTTATAGGGCTCAAGAGAGACACACTCATCCTTTCCTTTATTACATTTACAAGACCATGTTTCTTAATCTGTCAGCAACAACAGATCCTTCTGCTTTTTAACCCGATTTGAGCGTTTGAGGTTACACTTACGATTATATTGACACTACTCTGTGTCATGATGTCATGTGAGAAGGTGTGCAGGTGGAGTGTGGGCATAGAGAAATAAGCTATTCTTGAGAAATTAAGTCTTGTCAGAAGCAAAGATATATAAAGATAGATATTTATGCGAGAGCGTATTTCTTAAGATGTCATTTTTCCCATTGCTCAGATGATGTTAAAATTAAATTGTTTAAATCTTATCTTCAAGCTGTTTACTGCTGTAGCCTCTGGAATTTTGAATTAAGGAAAGGACACGCTATTAGAATTGCTCACAATAACTCACTACGAATTTTTTTTAATCTGCGTAAAAGATGTAGTATTTTATTCAATATTTAAATCTAATGACCTTTGTATTAATGAATCACATATTCAATCTGGATCTGTATAACTGTCTTTGTATGGTTGTTCTATGGTCTGTCGTATCAATAAATAATAATAATAATATCATTTCTCATTTAATCCATACAATCGTGGAATAGTCTTTGGTAACAAATAGGCTTTCAAAAACCCATTTATATAATATTGTGGCTCAATGATAGTTTCCTTTTAAAATAATTACTCATCATGTGATATGTGTCTTTTCTGTAGCTTGAATGTAGTTTTTTAAAACTGTTTTGCATTGATTATTATTTTTTACGTGCTCAAAGTAATTGAATTGAGCATACTTGAGAAAAGCATACTGCTTTGTCGAAATTCGATTACAAAAAATGTCTTTTCAAATACAAGCCGATTCCAATATCTAAATACACTTTCATTCTATTTTTAGGAAATAGTACGGAAATTTATTCAGAATCTCATTCTGTGAGTGCCATAAAGGATGAAAAAAATTAAAACTAGTTAATGCTATGGTTAGAGACATTGTGTGATATAGGCTACTCCTACTTCTATATTTTGTTACAGTTCCCAAGCCCCCCGATTCCCATTGCTCGTGAACTTTTTTTTATGTTCAAGCCCGATGGAGAAAGTCGAATGAAAGAGACGATGGTGGATTTTCGGTGAAAGTTATGAGAGAGGAGACTTGCTTTCACCAAGTAGAGAATCCTTGAACTTCCTCTGCAGGCTTTGTAAGTCTCCGTTTCTCGCTGCCCGGCGTTAGTGTCCCGATTTCAACAAACCGGATCTTACTCTCCAATATAATAATTTTTAGAACAAAACACATGTATTATTTTCATAACTCTTGTGTTTTCTTATATACTATTTTAGTTTTGCTGTTTTATTTATTCAGAATTCTTTAGAACTATTGTTTGCATATCGTTTGTTTAAATGTTGAACCGTTTTAAAATAAAGTACTATAGGCAAGTATCGAAAAGATCATAGTTATTGTTAAAATATTGTTAATAGGTTAATTTAATTTCCTGATCAATATTCAAAAGCAACCTATTAATCTGTATGCCTACTGATATTCGACGAACACTTTGTATCTTGTATCAAGCCTAATTGAGCTAAGCCAATCGTGCTAGAGCTGAGATCCTGTATTCCCAGAATTTATGAAGGTACACAGGGTTGAAATTAGGATGAATATGAACATTTATTTGACTATCCTTCAGCACCAATTTCCTTCCTCCAGGTTTTGAAATCCAATCAATTTGTTCATTTCCTTGATCTTTCCTGGAGAAAGAGACGCTGCCACTCCATAGATATTGAGTTGAACGATAAGGCTGTCAATATTTCTTCAGTACTTGCAACTTCCTTTGCTACCAGCTTAAACTTATGACTGTCGGCTACGGAGGTGAAATCTCTTTCTTTCCACGTGAGAAAGCTCGATCACTCACGATTGGATTCAATTGAGACGCTGCGGCACACACAAAAGCAGAAATATTTCAGTAGGGAATTTCTCCATTGCCATTCTTTTCAATTTTGTCATTTATAGATCTTCCCTTTCTGAGCTAGGCCAGGCATGAGAAATTTATACCTTTGTACAGAGGAGAGTAAGAGAAAACTGTTCTCTCTGGAGAGATTTTATAAAGGAGACTTGATTTGAGGACATGCGGTTATCCAAATCAAGATAAACTATTCCAGGTACTTAAAACTTTATGAATGAAGAATTGACGAAATGGTGTACCAAGATATTTGTATGAGAATACTTTCCATAAAGACACTAAATCTATTTGCGAGTGTTTGGCACTAAGATGATAAGGCACGATCTACAAAGTTGCATATAGTTTATCTTGGCTATAAAGCCTACAGTAATTTTGACAGTAAGCGCTTCCACGACTGATATCTGATGGGACTAGTTTCATCAGCAAGTAAAGCGCTGAGTTCCATGACTTGTCCCCATAAATCCTCCATTTGGACACCCACAAAGCCTCCAATAGCTTAAGCAAACAACATATTTCTACATTATTCACTTTCTCCTTGGATTGCATCCATTATTTTTATGGTTCTTTACGTTGTGGCATGGAATGTATGTTTCTCCGTTCAAATATTAATTTAGAGCTCTGAAATTTACTGCATCAAATCTGGTACAGATATCTTGCATATCGTCAAGGAATTGTTCAAGATATTAACTTGATGGAAAAGTTGCCCAACTGAGCTTCCGTCTTTTACAGGATTACCTACAAGTCTTCAACTTCATCTGCCACCACCATAACATATCCAAACCCTCGCAAAATACACAGCTTGAGATTCCCTTATAAATATATAGTTTGAAGCCAAAGGAATATATATCTTATGGAGTACAGTATTTCTTTAATATATTAAAGATGCCCAGTAAGCATCGTAGAAATCTCAAGATCTACATTTTAATCTCTTAAATAAGCAGCAAAAGCGGTAGTAAAATGATTTACCGGGGATATAACTGCACAACGGGAGCTGTAGTTTCATACATGGATATGAATGCGTAACAGTTTGGCATATAAACCCAATCGTAACCCTATCTTATCATGATGAACACAGTATAGAAAGAAATAAACTCCAGATTCCACTCCTTCCCACCTGAGATACTCTAAATGACTTTATTAGGCAAATGAGTCTCCACTTGCTTTCATTTATTCCACCAAAGGAGGTAAACATACAAAGATAAAAGTTACCCCAACTGATTAAATTAAGGAGCAACTTTTTTTAAACAAATCTCTTTCAGGACAAATAGAGATACAAATAAATTCTACAAGTCTAACAAATACACAAGAACAAGGCCAGGTTAAATTCCACAGCTATTGCCAAAAATCCTTCACTCGATGAAAAATCAATCGTTTTTTAGGAAATATAAATCAGGTAGAGGAGCCATAAGCTATAAGGTGGCCAAGCCCCTTTTCTGTACATCTTGTGGGAAGATTAATTGCCTGAAAATGATAATGTTCCCTATTTCAGTTACCTCCAGGACACCCCTCGACTTTATTTGAATTACTTTGGAAGGAGGCAAAAATTGAAGATAAGCAAACACTTAGTAGACTCTGTGAAGCTACGGAATAGACAGACAAGATTTTGTTGGGTCGTTAGCAGCTCCCCAGCCTATACCTCCTATAAGAGCAACATAAAGGAACTTCCAATTCCAGTGGGTGAAGATGAGATGGCTCTTTGCGAACTTCGGAGGTAATAGAACGGCTGATTAAGCCTCTCTTGGAGCGGCTGAAAAGCCCAAGTAAGTAAACTACGACATTAACTGACCATAAAGCTTTTAGTATCTCTTGGAAACATACACAAATTATAGGACGGTGACCACGAAATAATTAAGATTTATTTTAGAGGTGGCAAGTGTCATTAGAACTGAAGTCTTAACAGGCCAAACTTGGAGTGTAATAAATAAAGTTGGCTGACTTGGAGCAGCCATTTAAAAAACCATTCATAAATCATAATACCTGTAACATTATTGAAAGTCAATGAACGCGTTATAGCTTGAGAAAGTTTCAAAGCTGAGATTATTAATGCTAACCTTGTATAATGTTCTACAAAAAGTGTTAACTTTTGTGAATATATTTCTGAAAGTTTTAGAATACTGAAACTGAAAAGTAATTCTTCCATTGTTTCTCCACTCTAATCTCTACAGAAGATTTTTTGATACGTTGTATTTATCGCAAAAAGGATCACCAATTCCAAGTATCCAACCTCTAAGTCTATTTCCGTATTCACCCTTAACGGTAAATAATTGGCATTTGAAGTACTTATTCCTCAAAGCTAAATAATAATCTCGTCCGAAAAACTTTCCATTTTATCAAAATATAATCTTATATAATTAAAATACTCAATGACTGCTGCATGATGTATGTATCATTCCTCTATGTATATACATGTACTGAAAATTTCATAGAAACTATAATCCCACCATGTTCCAAAATAATCTAACCAAGTGGGCATATCTCTGCTCCACGTAAAGTACATCCCTATCTACAATTAAAATTTAGTGTTTCTGTTTTCTTTGTATCTTTGTATGTTTTTATTTCTAAGTATCAGCACTTAATTGAATGACCATTCCATGTTGATTCTTCCCAGGAAAGACGTCATAGTGCCGAAATCCAACGGTAAACTTCGTTTCATATTAAATCCACACAGAAAGCATAAAGAATTTGGCAAACTGTCACGGTCTGATGCTGAAATGTGTTGCACGCATGTTATCACCGAAGTACCTCATCTAAATATAAGAATTTTAAATGTGAATGACAGTGGCAAACACAAACAACTAGATGATTTCAAAGCAACAATTTCAAGGCTTACCATCGTTCTTGCTTTAAGATTCCATTTCGTATGATAATTTTCTAATTGGCGAGGTAATATCAACATTTCCGACAAACTAAGTTGCATGCATAAATAATCAGGGAAAGTACAAAAGAGGATTCTGCAATGAAGGATTACTCCCAACGTCATTTGAGCAGATCCTATCCTGGAATGTGGAATTGGGATTATACCAGTTTTAACCTTCTTAGTGAAAGATACTTAAAATACCATTGATTGTGAATTAATGAATATTCTAATTTTGACTCATATTCATCTTGAATTGAAAATGTGTATACTTTTGTTACACTGTCAACTCCAATCGATACATAAAATCGTATGTGTGGTGTCAAATAACATTCATCGTTGCTGAAAGACCCTCAAGTGTGCCCTTGTGTAATTTTCCCACAGTTTTTCAAAATACGTCCGCAGATGTTTTTTGTTTAAATAATTGAATTGTAACTTCCAATTTAAATATTTGCTTATTAATCTCTGAACTGTCAACTGTTGTTATTCAAACAGTAATTTTCTCTGTGAATAAGACACAAAAGTAATACTGGTTAATAGCAATCAATCAAACAAACATTTTGAACCACCTTCAATTGTGATGCTCTACATTTAGACATCCCCAACCCTGTTCAAAAGCCCGGGCTAGATATATTCCCGGAATACACAAGCTAGAAAGTTCATTAATAATGAATTAGAAAATGGAACGAGTTGAGTTGTATGTGCGTGTTCCACTGTATTCAGTAGTAGTTAGTAATAGTAATCTTCTTGGAGAGGAGGACTCAATTGTACACAACGGCAGGTCGTGATTCACACTTCATCTAGTCATTTGTCATCCCCAGACTGGCTGAATTGAACACGAAACTCGTTAGTACTCCAATATGCAAACTCAAGCTCGTAGACTTATGCAGATGAATGCAAAATAGACGAGATCTCCCAATCCAGACTTTGGAAATTGTAACAATCAAAGTCTCGCACTCTGTATTACTACCGATGACTGTGTTACATTTTTTATTAAAGAGTTTCTGATCCAGACTCCTCATCCAAGGAAGGATCCTCAGCATTATAATTATTTAATTTATGCATTAGACTTACGAAACTCGGAATAAAACAATATGGAAAAACGTGCAGGGATACGTTGATTTCTAAGGAAATACAAATTATCATGGATTGACTCATCTGTCACAAAATATTCAGCCGTGTAAGAGTTATTAATCTAGATGAAAAATAGCATAGAATTCAATATTTCAGTTTTTAATGACCAGTCAACAGTAAACTCATCTGTGCACTGGCAGACGACACTAGATTATTATTGCAATCCGCTTGAATTATTGAGTAGCGCAGCTACTTCATGTGGATGTTCGTGTGTCCTTTCGTCTGTCTAGGCGATAACTTCCGAACAAGTAATTTTTTTCGATATCTGTTTTCAGATGTACCATTAGGATCTCGTAGGGTGGCCAAGTTTTCAGATAGGCACGATTTGTTGGACCTTCAGGGGCTTTTATAAGTTTTCTTTCAAATATTACGGAAATAATAGCTAATAGCTACTCACTATGTTATGTTACTATTTGAGTTGGAGTATTTAGTTTATGCTGCTTAAGATTAAAGGGGGACACGACAGGCGTATAGTTAGTATTCTATTTGAATTGAAGGCACGTCCAATTTAATTTTGAATTTTCGAGACGCAACTGGACATTTGAAATTGGAATTGACCTGTCTTATCTGTGCTAATTTCTTTTAGATACGTTTTTAACGGTTTATTTTTGTTTTTAAGTAGTTCTGGAATACATAAAAACCTAGACTAAGCCTTTTTATAAACCACACAGTTTATAAATGAACTCTTGATCTCTATAGGGTTCAAATAATTTATCAATAGACTAACATAAAAAACTTACGCTTTCTAAAGGTACACAAGATTTATCTTATTGCTTGGCAATCCTTATGAATATAATAATATGATTGAAGAACAATCTAAACCTAAAGTAACGTTGCAAAAAGGCTTAGAGCCATCATCGACGTCAATCCTCGAGTGGATATCGAGGAAGTTAGAATTCCAGAATAAAAACTTATCCATTTATACAACTGGAGCCCAAGTGAATTGTTGAATCTAACCCACTCACTTTATACAGAAGCTGCATGCTGTATTGTAATTGACAATGAATCAAACTTGGAAAGAATAACACCTACTAAAGAGTCCCAGAACAAATCAAGCGAAACCCTCTCCATAAAACTGTAAACTCATGTTGGAAGATTAAATTTTTAAAATGCTCTCAAAGTTATGTATGGGATTCAGCCATTTCATTCAACATTTAAAGTGTCATCAGGGAGTACTTGACATCCATGCATCTACTTTTTCTTCTCAGCCTCCTCCAAAACTACAACAGAAAGTTTCCTGCTCATCTCAACCACGTTCGTTCGTACTAGCAAGTATAAAACTGAGGACGTCAAACATGCACTAGCCAAACGGGGAAAGTCTAAGCCCGTCATAAAGATACTGTGGAGAAAATAACCACAGCATAGGGGAAAGGGGATAAGTGGAAAATAAACAGAGGGACTGCATAATTCATGCAAGATTTGTCAGACCAAGAGTCGGACAGACATATCACTCCCTCCGAGAACCCCGATCTCAAAAGATAAAAGTTTGAGCCTAGAACAATATCCTCATTCACCTCACCATCCAATCATCATCATCATCAAGCAGACATCATAGTATTACTCAACCTCTCACTCTCATCAATTATGGTTCATCCGACTTGTTTCATATCCTATTAGATATCCCCCAATGCTCATTCAACTATAAGAAATTCGAATTCATAGCTCCACAGGACTAGAGTTTAGGAGTCAATCGAGTGGAATCAAGACGTGGAGATGATAAGAGAGTGAGAGTAATTTTGTATCCATGAATTGGGGTTGATTAGGGCATAATTGCCGCAGCAGACTTAAGGATTTGAAAGGTGGATGTGGATCAGAGAAGAAGAGTCTATAATAAATTTTCTAAGTAGTTCCTATCTCTTGGAGGCCAACCCGACTTTTCTCTTCCTCTCTTCTAGTGATGAAGAGGGTGAGAAAGAGGCTTAAGAAAAGCAAGGGAGAAATGATCAAGATTCTGTTGATTCTTTACCAGGGAACGCTTGCGTTCTGGGTTGGAATCGATTCCGATTTTGTTGGTTGTTGCCTCCTGCAAAAGCGTGCTTCCCTACCTGCGTACATCATTTCAGGAGCCACTTGTTTTGTCAAAGTGCGTGCAAGGGAAGAACGGTCCCCTCACAGATCCTCACTTCCCAGATGTATTAGTCACAGCAGCCCCAGCTCTTTCCTCACATCCACTTACCTGTCTCTACACTCAAAATTAATACTCATCACCGTTGTAATTAACTTGAATCAGAGGTTATTTTCCCCAGCGAAAGAATACGCTCAATCCTGCAACGCTGTAGGACATGCACATTTAGAAGCCACTTGATTCCTGTGCTACTTGAGAAAGTTGGTCCAGTTGCCCCATGTACATAATTCTACATGTCTGAGCACATCGGTCTGAAAGGGGTTTGGCGATTCGGAATTATTCTCTAGATGTGTAGTGGGGCCTTCTTCTCTCAGGTGTTCAGAAACCTCCATGGAACATCTCTAGTCATTTTTGAGGAGAGTCTTTAAGCCTGCTCACTCAGACTTGAGCCAGCCAGTTCTGATTTGGGAAGCAGAGAGCAGGCCAGGTGAAAGTCGGGTGAAAGTGATACCCAAGTTCGATAGAGTTACCTTTACTCCACAATCCACATAGATTCAAGCCATCCGTTTCTCTCGGATTAAATACAGAAGCCAGGGGTTCCTATCCCTATATAGAAAAATCCGTGTGCTTGTGTACCCTTATATGTGTTTGTGTGGTCGTTTCTTCTTCCTTCGCCATTGGGAGATATCTAAATCCCCATCTCAATCAGTAAGATAAGGAAGGGGGAAGGAATAATGAAAACTTGATTTTTTATTCAATTGAGTCTAGTTCTATTTATATGCTTTTATGCCCACCCCAGTGTCTCCTGATTTATAGAAGAAACAAGAAGACTGTTCCAGTGTTATTCTCACCAATTCCAATAGGCACAATTTCCCAAAAACGCTATAATTTCATTTCATTAAAACGACTTCCAATATAGTAACTCTAATGTGCTGATATTATGAGGCACTAGTAAGACTGGTAAGAGGACACCTTCAAAATCAATCTGCCTCTAGTGCTCTCAATCTTTACTTTCATCTCCATCGTTCAATATTTCTCGTAGATCAACTCACACATCTCTTCTAGTTCAAAGATTTCATCAAGCTGAGCAAGACAAAGAAGAAAAGCTTATCCGAGTCACAAACCACGGAAATTGAATTTTTGACATCTCACTCCTGTGTGTGTGCCATTTCTTTAGAATCCCGACTGTCATAGATTGCATTTTTTGCATCCAATTTAAATCCCAGTAATTGGTTTCATCGCTTGGACTGTTTACATGTTTGTGGTACTTTAGGGCTATAAACTTGGTAAGCTCACAAACTTCCTAATTTTTCACTTCTTCAAATTGAATAACGGGACATTTAAAACTAGAACAAAGTGAGACTTTTCGACCTCGTTACAATCTTTAATTTATAACTAGAAAATAGTATTTATTAATAAGTTTAGATCGAGTCTCCAGTGTTACGGTCACACTGCCCCTCAACCGTAAAACATTGACAAGGTGTAGATGATTCAAAGGGTATGAATCTAAGTTATGATCATTGAATAAAAAATATGTCCAATTAGGAACGAATTGAACAAAAAAGGTGTGAGTGTCTTCTACATTTTCGGAAGAGAGGAGACCTCAAATATCCAGCTATCGATTTAAAGGAACATTAAAGAAACTTTCAGCTTCTTCTTAACAAGAACAAACTATAATTCTTTTCAAACAACTTTTCTATTGAAATAACATGAACTGATTAACTAAGAAAATTCGAATCCCTTGTCCCCCAGACTCGTGCTGAGCTTGAATCTGCAGCAGCAGTGATTGACAGATTTAAAAGACAAAAGACGAAGTTGGTATAGTATTTCATTTTGTAATATGTAATATCAGATTTCAGATAATACCAGAGTTTATCTACTGAATGTTTCAAGTTGTTGATTCACGAAAAGCTGACAAGTATTCATACAACAGATCAAATTTCTGTATTTCCAATTAATTTCTTCGAAATATCAGAAGGCATAATTAGTTAGACAACCTTCTTCAGTTCTAAATTGGTTCCAATAACACAAAATCATGTGTAATGATATGTAATGATGGGCTGTTTAAAGATGGGCCGTTGAACAGGATACCCATGTGATCAACTGATAACAGTGTGCTTACCTAACTCAGGTACATAACTCATTTTATAACAATGGAACACACTTCTTTGTTCACTTTACTCTATTCCTTCAATATCATTATGGATTGTGTGCAAGAATATTATTATAGCGTGTCAACATCAAGTAATAATATATTTAGTCTCTGTACAACAATGGGGGAGGCTACAAGAAACCATAAATAGTAATCCTATTTACTGCACGTTTTCAGTATCCAGTAAGACCTTCTAAAATGAGTTTGCTTTTTCAGAAAGCTCAACTAATTTCGAATCTACTATGTTAGGATTACCCTACCCTTCCATTAATCTGACAATCTTGAATCCAAGTATGCTCCTGCTAGCCATGCCCGAGAAAGAGGATTAAGCCAATCAATTTCATATTGGAAAGAAGAGTTAAAGCGTGGACATATTACTAGAAGTGGTTGAGACAAAAGAAGAAAAACGAAAGACGAGATTATATTATATGAAAAAGAATCTGTTGTTTCTTATCCTGGGCTAAATCAGCTTAGAGGATGGAGGACATGATATATATATAAAGGACCTATAGCTATCCACGCCCTACATAGTTCGATCAACCCTGTAGTTTACAAAAACATTGAAATTGGTCGATTTATCAAAATCTTGTTGTGCAACACAATCAACCCTCTGGAGAAAGCAGGATATTTCATTCCATATCTAACTTCCCTATGGAGTAAATAGGATTTTCGTTGAGAACGACTTGTTGATACAGGGGGAGCACCCAGTTTATGACAAATAAAGAGAGGAGAGGATAGCAATAAGGCAATGCAATGTACACGGACAGCAAAGTGGTGTTGCTGGTACGATCTGAACTCTCTTCTGCATTCGTGGTGTTTTGTTCGTGGAATTTGTGACGGAGACATCAGCTCCAGAAGTATTGATACTAAAACTACCATTACCATTCCTGCTTCTACGACCTGTACTTCCAGGGATATACAAACAGAAGAAGCAGATAGCTGGCCGGGCCTTATCTCATACACGAAGACAACGACGTACTTTCACCAGCATTTTGCTAGTTCGATTCCCCATTCTCAGGGCCATGGAAAACCTCATCTTCCTCATCCTTTTTGTCCTCATCAGTTATGGTAAGTACTCCAATCACGTCGTTCTGTCTCTAACCTTCTTTTTCAGATTCTCACGAAGTCACGAAGCCATGGTTTTATACACCAGGGACTACAGCTTTCGATAAAAGTTGAGGTCACTATTGTGGCTCCTGTAGAATAATACATTTTTCTGGGCAACGCCACATTACAGTCTACACTGTGTACTTTCAACAGAGGAGATCCACTGTGTAACATATCTCATCTATGCTCATGCTTAAAATGGGAAAGCGGCACAGCTTGTATATTATAATATTTCGTTTAGAAGACCCCCTGTGACAACTGAGTAAGAGTGAGTTTTAAACTACAGCTACATTGAGATAGATTACCAGGGAACTATTTGTGGATAAAAAGCTCAGGAACAGATGCAAGCAACAGTTCCACTGAAATCTATACTAAGGAGTTTTGCCAAGTTTTCTTTTATTGTCAATGTCTATACACACCACCACATAATACGGGTATTATATACTCTACATCGTATACATGTATTTACAGTAGACGTGAGATTGATAGTCAGAATACTGACACGCAACTTGGAATGTAATTTTTCATCACTCCAGTCTTACTTAATGCCACTGTATAAGCTATACACGGCTATATTGGATGCACAGATATGTACATTAACAAAAGGGTACTATCTACACTGCAAAAATAGAAAGAATGAGAGAAAGTCATGAAACAGAATGCTCTGAAGTTTTCTTGACTTTTTACGTTACTTGAACGGGTGAAGGACTTGTGTATTGTATGGGAAGCGTTGAGCTACCTACACGTACATGTATTTTCTGGTGAGAATGTTTGCTAGAAGTTGGACCAATACTAAACTTGAGTTTCTCTTTCTTTATTTGGATCTGAAACGGGTTGAATAACAATATTGACTCTGCGGTAGTAGAGCCTCTCCACCTCAACTTCCACAGTCCAAATGTTTTGAAATAAGCCCTTTCAGAACTAGGCTGCTCGTATGTGTCAGAGGAATGCTTCATCAGCCCAGAGAGCCCAAGTACAAGGCTTGATTGTCCCTCGTTTTGGGACCTCCGGTATATCCCCAGACTAAATAGGACCCAAGTTTAATTTGGCTAAGTAATCTTTGTGAAAGAGACTTCATGAATAATGCCCATGGACCGGGTGAAGAAACGCGGTGAACCGGATTTCAGAGTATGCAAGTTTTCTTTCTTCTACTAAATAAAGGGCAAGGAGCTCGATTGCCCGAACGAATTCTTCTGGGAAGGCTTCCCCTCTCTTTCATTTCCATTTGTTGTGAAGAGATGAGAAGAACAACAGAAGAAAAGAATTCTCAATGACCTAAAAAATTATGTAGAGGAAGATACACTTCATGGATGAGTTCCTTTTCAATTAAATTTCTTGCTTATTTTACCTTTCCACCTTTAGTTTTTGTTCATTGATTCAATCAGCCTTTATGAGGCCATAATGTACTGATTTACTTTTTAACCATCCAAGTTTCCGACCTGATTGAACTTTTAGTCTCTTATTATGCAGACAACCACTATTTGCTCATCTACGTACCACCGGCTTTTCAGCTTCTTTTATGCCTACGGATAGGAATCTATATAATATTCCTTGTATCCATTAAATTCTATTGTTCCAGTAAAAATGATCGATGTAGCGAGGGACAGCAAGAACAAATTAGGTTATCCAGTCTTCATTACTTAATGTAACTATGTGAAAGTGTATTTATTATATAATCGTTTAAAAAAGATGTGTCAATGCCACCCATTAAACAATAGTTTCCGTAATTTTGTAAAAGCTTTTCTCCTTCCAACAACAATTCAATCACTTCATCCAGAATATCCATCAATTCTGGATGTCTCCATCCATCTGTGTGTAAAAACCTGGAGTTATATAACCTGACTGATCGTACAACTTTGAAACCAAGAAACTTGTACATTCTAAAATGCCTTCAGCAAGAAGTTGTATATAGAATATGGGATTTCACGTTTTCAAGTTTTATACTTCAGAGTTTCATTAATAAATTGAATAAAATTCCAAGATGATAGAAGTTTCTAAATATACCTCCGTATTAACTTTATTTTTTCCAAGTAAAAGTTGCGAAGCGATGTAGCGACAAAATTTGATTTCCAGGAGGCTTTCTCTTTCTAAACTTACAAATACGGATAGAAAATTTCGAAATACCTGACTGATTTAAGTAATAACTCAAAGCTTAGAATTTTTAACAATATAAAAATTCTGGAAGGAAAACAAAACTGTAGATTTTTTGCATATTGGGTATCAAATTAGCTCAAGCATGCAGCAACGAAAACATGTTAATTTCGAAAATCTACCTATTCAAATACACAAAACTTATTTATTCTGACTATTGTGTGCCACCTATACACTTGTAATTGCAAACAGCATCAATGCATTCAAACAAAAATTCGCTGTGCAACTTCATTTAGCCTGACTAACTCAAATTTAGATTCGAATCAATATTACATTTTCAAAATACTCATTAAATTAGCTTACATACAGTATAGTATGTATAACACACAAATTAGAATTTACTGGCAACAATAATTGTAAAATCTGTCAAAGAACCCAAACACTAAGCTGGCCTTTGCCTAGTCTAAAAAAAAACATTATTACAGGTGAATAAGCTGTAAATAATGGAAATCCTTAATTGAAATTCAAGCTAGAACAACTTGATATCAATTAATTGCCTGATTGGAATGTTATCAATGTTGTAACATCCATAATTATACTATCGATGGCTAACGACTCCCTATAAACCCAGTAAAAACAAAACCAACGGAATTCCTTTGTATACAACCACACGTAATATTCCCAAACTGTTTTCAATGGAATTCCACAGGATGAAATCTGCATAAACATCCACGATGAGCCAAATAATACTTAACAAAAGCTTCCTTACCATTACTCGATGCCATCTCATTACACTCAATTATGCTTTCACCCCACTTCTTAGCCCATTCCAATTCATGGGTCCATCGATCTGGGATAAGTAAGGGAACGGATGTGGATAAGGGTGATTGAAGGCATGAATCCAAACTCGAAAATAAAAAGAACAGTGTTAATGGCTGCTCTCCAAGCTCCCTTAGTCCGAGCTCGGTAATTCCGTTATACAGGTGAAGCCGGTGAAGGAGATCCAAGGTAGAAGACAAAGGATTGCTGGGATTGAATACCACAAATTTGATGAAATATGAATGCTCCTCTGTAAGTTGGATGACAGGTACTGGGAGATATTGACAACCTAACAAGTGCTTGTGTGACCTGGGAGTGAAGAATTATGATATCAGAACACGAGGCGGTTCATTTTATCTACAGGAGAGAAGGCTCACTTTCACCGTGTTCTTCCTCTCTGTAGTCACGTCCTCTTGATTCGACAACGTATGCAATGTACATCTAGTTCTCATTCCATAATGCTCTCCAGCCTCGTCCTAGTTTCCCCTGTAACTTGAGGATGGGATTATGATTAAAGTTTACAAATAGCTTCCCTAAGCTCTTTGACGTCTATAAAGTGGAGAGGGAAATTCGAGACCTGGCTGGGAAAAGCACTCTGTCTCTATTTTGTCATTCACTAATAACAATAAGACTTACATCCGTTACTACGCGGACTTTAAAAGTAAACTCCTCGCTAGACGACTATTTAGAGGGTGACAATGACTAAGTCACGTGGCATAGTGTCATCTTGATATTCCTGCCCTACCCTGCCTGACCATCCGCTTTCAGTGGGCATCAAGACATCAACCGGCTATGCAATATCTATCAGAGGTAAAATATTGGTTTTACAAAAGCTACCAATTTGACACCTTTAGAGGTCTGGCGTAGTACTTATCTCTCTTTATGCTCTACATTCGAGATCGGTGTCGAATGACTGGAGTCTAAAGGGTTTAGAGAGGGAGAAGACTATGTTGCTAATGCTATACTAATACTACCTTCTACTTACATACTCTTACAAAAGGGACACTCTCTGTTTGCTATTCTGAGCACGGGGAAGAATGCCGAAATTGAGATATTTTGCTAAAAGCCTTCTGAAATGATGGCGTGGTTTATGCTACACCTTAGCTTTCCCTCATAGTTACTTGCTTCCGAGAGGTCTTAAAAAGCGTGTAAGTCTAAACCTTTTTAATGTGCATCTGATATACATCCCATTGGGCCTGTCACTCAACATTGAGAGAGGAATTATTTTACCCTTGACTCGGGGATTTAGAATTTCTGCTTAGATGTGAGATGGGAGGAATCCAAGGAATCGGTTTTAAGCGTTGGTGTTCACTCACCAGGAAGTCGTGTATTTTATTGAAGATAGAATAAAAGGTCCTTGCTCAAAGTTTCATTTCCATGCCTCAGTAATCATGTAGGGTATGCAAGATTTGCATGAATTCCCAGTTATTCTCGATCTCGACGTAGAAAATGTAGAATTTTTTGGTGCTTCGTTGGCACTTTTATATTTTTCAGGGCCCCACAAGAAATTTATTACGAACTGGATACTACAAGTAGTTGGTGACGGTACAGGGTTTGGCTCTTTGGTCAAAAAATCCTGCTACTTACTGTCTGACGTCTACGCAGCAGTCATCAAGTAGGATGTGTGTGGTGGCACAGGCATCCTAAGTCAATTTGAACCGTCAAGTTTCCATTGATCCTATTTCTAGGGGTTAGAAAGGTGTCTGTGTCGATCTTTATTCATTCAATAGCATTCCAGGGTAGCTAAAAGCTTCTCTCCACAGAGATCTCTTGGAATTGAAAAACTCCGCCTTTACTCTTCAACACATATACGCTCACTTATAAGCTAGGATATATAAGTTAGGATTGTTAAAAATGGACGACAGACACTCTGAGTAGACTATCGATTGGCGATAGATGAATTTGTACAGAGAATGGGATGGACGTAAAAAAGGCTGATCTACCAGCTCTGTTTTTGAACGCGAATGTTTCCCTAGTAATCTTCATGCGAGGAAATGGTCTTCAACTCATTGAAGCAAGGAGTTCTTTGTACGAATCTGAATAAAATTGTTGCTTAAAGAATGAGTTGGACGTCGAAGTGGATGGATTCAATAAATTCCAAATTCCATATAAAATATCCAAAGATGTAAGTGACCAAATGTAGTAGAAATGAGTAGAGAATAGAAATGTAAAGTTTAATGGAGAAGAATCTCCAAAGAAACAGGGCAAGTCTGTCTGGAAGGAATTGATTTTAGAGGAGATTTCGTTTGACACATTTTATCCACTTGCCGTCACCAGTGCGGGCTATACTCAGTTGTGGATGTGTAACTCTTTTTTTCCTTGGATGAGATTTTATTTTGCACGCCCATCAAGGAAGGAAGGAAGGAAGGCAAGACATCACATGGGACTGTTGTGGGCTTATAACCAAACGAGTACTTCTGGAATCATTTCTAGAACGATAATATCTTGGTCCATAGACTCAATATTGAATCCTGAGGGGAAAGTTTGGGCTGTCTTGTATTTTCTACAGCTAGGTTGTATGTATGTCTTGTTATGTATTTTTCTCCCTTGTTGTATTGCAATTTCGATTTCAAAGTACTCCATAAGTTTTATGTCTTTTTCTCCACTTGCTCAAGAGACAAGGGCCACAAGTCTCAGAAAACCTGGTCTCGTCGTCTACTCTTCCATGCTTTGTATCACTTTTCAAATGATGCTGAAAGGAAAATTCAGAGTGTTTTAGATCCAATATAATGCATGTAGGCAATAATTCAGAGATAAATTGCCCGTCTTTGAGGAAAACTTTATTCCATTCACTCAGATAGATTTTATTTTATGTGCACTTCCTCTACCTACGGCATATATATTGTTTAGCTTGGTTTACATACGTACAAGTACTATGGCTAAAAAAGGGAAACATAATAGCCCATGCACCACTCTCAAATCTCAGCTTTTCCAACCGTACTTCAGGTATCAAGGTATCAATATCAGGCCTGTAGCTCCATAACATTATGGTAGCATTAGACGCATGGGTTCGTTCTCGAAGGGTTGGAACTACTCCTTTTGACTGCCAAGAGAAGATATTTTCCAGGATTTAATTGGATTACTCTATGTTGAGAGCAGTCGAACCTGAACGAGATTCGAAAGGTTGTTTTTGTTCGTAGCCATTTCTTTTGTGTTCCCCCATGTTCACTACTGTTCTCCTACTTTTCAATACGCATTACGCTCAGAGTTAGAGCTTCATAATAGAAATGGTGAAGGCTCTTGGAGTAGAGAAGTTTCCAGTTTGTTTAGTACTATTGTCTGTCAGAAGCTCTGAGGAGAAAGTTGGTCAGTGTTAGGTACACCCTAAATGTGCACAGGTTGACAAAGACTCAAAGAACTCACACTTGATGCATATATAGACTTTGAGGATATGTTCATAGACATATCTCTTCCCCACCTATTCCCTAGTGTTCTAGTACAGTCAAGTCTCGTTTTAGATAACTGTTCGTTACGGGTAACTAGTTGGGGTAGCAGTGAGACGCTTGTTAGTGGTATATAGTAACAACTTTTACCCTGAAACTAATGCTACTATGGAAGATCACAGTTAGCTTCGAACATTTATTCAAGGTACGTCACCTGAGGCTTTATAAGATGATCTAAGGCACAAATCTGGGATTTAAAAAAAAACTTCTGTCCAAAAAACTGTAGAGATAAAAATGTGGATTTTTTAAAGTTTTTATTTAAATTTTATTTTGTGTGGCTGTCATCAGTTTAATCCCAGTTTAAAATATTTTGGCGAAAATTTACATACCAATATTTTAGCCAAGCAAAACAAAATGACTACTGAATGCAAAATCAAAGTACATCATTGAGCTCATAGATGGAGATTGTAAAACTTCAAATAAATTGGTTTAGAATCGGTCCCGACGAGTATTTTACGGATGCTTTGATTAACCTACGAATATTTAAAATCCGGATAACCACGCAGCAGTATAGATCCTGGGCTATCACAAGAGCATTAAAAACAACTGGATAAAATACACCAGGAAACTTATCAAGTATATACCAATACAGAACAAAGCAGGAAGGTTGGAGATTCTGTAATAATATCGTGCCTTGGTGGGGTTATTGCTTATTTTATAGCTTTCCCTTCGCCCATCCTAGATAGTTCCTGGAGTGTCTACTCACTATTTATTTTCCATCTAGTCTAGTGTGTTCGAGAATTACATGTGTACAATTTCAGCCTAGACTAACTAATACAGATAGTAATAATAGTATACTACAAAGCTAAAGTAAAGTACGTTACTGTTGACTCGTCGCGTCGAAGGTGTGAGAGAGAGAGAAAGTCCAGGCTGTGTGATTCCCCCTAATGGAGAATGTCTCGATGTGTTTTGCGACATTAGCTCAGTGACCTTTTTCAACCTTTGGTTTAAGCAACATCCAATACTGGAATCTAACTGCTTCAGCCACTGCTGCTAAATAAAACCAATTCGACCCTAACAAGCGACTTCTTAGCCGTTGCTAACGGTTAAAAGGATTAAGGTTCTCCAAACTTTTTTCTTTAGTTCAGCTAAGGATCAAACTGGAATTTATTATTACAGCTGCGTATGGTTTGCTAAGACACTAAAGATAATCACTTCAACTTCAGTGTTAGAATAAGTGTGACTTGGGTAAAGTAAAAAAAAGCACCACTGTTGCTTGTTCACCAAATTTACTCCATGATGAAAAAAGACTCTGCCAAAGAAAAGTCTTCAAACAAAGCCAATAGGGCAATAACCATTCTCTAAAAGTCGTCAATGAAGGGGCAATGGGGCTTTTAAAATATGGATCTTTTACTGAAGCACTGAAAAAAACACCTTCGTACTTTTTGTAGAATTATTGTAAAGCTGAAAGTCATTGGAACTGCGATAAGCTGCCCTTCGTTCGAAACATCAATACAAAGGTAGATAGTTGCTCTGAGATTCAAAACGTCAAGATACTGTATTTAGTATTTTGAAAACTTTCTTCCGACAACTCATAATTCGAAGGATCGGCTGAGCAGTTTTCCTAAAAGGGTGCACTTACAAACTCAGTATTATGTTCTGAAAAATCATCAATCAGCTTTAATTTCAAGACTAAGCAATTAAAATCCTCCCAGGAATTAGCATATAAATTAAGTTGCAGGAGCCAAGAATACTAGGATTATGAACCGATTACTGATTTTGTGATTTCTCATGTCCTGGTTTCCATATTGTATATTAAACACGAGGTTTTTAATACAAAGTGTATGCTACGATTGAAGCAGAGCAGAGAGGGTGAGACTTGAGAGTGTTCTGCTTTCTACGCTTTACCTATTCGTCTATGGCCAGTGGCAATATTAGTTCCTAGTCCCCAGTTTTTCTGTCCGGCTTAGTTCAGAGTACAGATATTTCACCCAAAGCCGACGTGATAAAAGAAGGCATTGGCATTTCCTCTCGAGCAAAACCAAATGTATA
Source organism: Agrenia bidenticulata (assembly GCA_034694785.1). Lineage (NCBI taxonomy): Eukaryota > Metazoa > Arthropoda > Collembola > Entomobryomorpha > Isotomidae > Agrenia > Agrenia bidenticulata. Next base: position 85,837 of record JAQFYM010000030.1, on the reverse strand, counting down.
TTTGCTTAGGCCCCTATGTTTGATTTTTAGGATTTGGTATTGTAAAGTGCAGGTGGTACAACGGAACATTTACGTGCAGACAGACTACTGTTGACAATGAAATTACTCGTCCATGAGAATGCAAATCCGAGTGGTATGGATCTTAGCAAGGAAATCCTTGACCGTGTTTTAGGCTGGCAGAATGAATTCGAATCCTCTGTACATAATGAAGACAGAGTGTTTGCTCTGCTCATCGACCTTATAACATACACACGGAGAAGGGGACCGTGGTGGTGAACATATGGAAAGTAAACTAGAGACAGGTTTATTGTTCAGAGAAAGATCTCAAGCCTCAACATACGGCCAGTATAGCAAGAAGGGTTTATAGCACCCAAGCAACGGTGGCATCTCCTCCTCTCTGCTTGAGATGATGATGATGATGATGTCGAGAAGCGTAGGAAAAAGACTGTCACGACAGGGCATGACATCCCTGATGAGATCCTGTGGAAAATAAAGCCCCTATATCTCCACAAGAGTGAATACAAACCTATAATATTCATTATATTACATCGTAGCTGCTGTTCCCTTTTCTGTGCGTAACTATTCTCATCCAAAGCTTTAGGACAGTAGAAGAATGCCTCATCTCACTACATTCCCCGTTCGTAGGCTCAATCAGCTATTACTTCCAACTGCAAGCGGAAGATAAGACTTTAGTGCCGCTAGGAACATGATTTTGATGTCGCCCTGCTGTCGTATGTGTTTCTACGCCATGTTCATGTTTCAACTTCTCAACCTCTGTGTGGAGGTTGAGATGCACTCTTAAATATTCTCAAAGTAATAGACCCGGGGGATAGGGCAGCTCTTGCTGTTTTATTAAGAGATGTTTTCCTAGATTCCTTATTTCCCGTTCTTCTGGGGTTCTGACATAATCGATTCTCAAGTATGTAGGATATCTTATTGAAAAAATAGGGAGCGGGATGGGGAAAAATTAGAAAATTGAATTTTACTCCTTTCATCATGTCGTCGAGGAGAAAATGGTTAAGAAAACAACTTTCGAAGCCAACGTTATCAATTTGAGGCGAACACAGAGGAAAGCTCGAAATATATGAGAAGTAAAGGAGGAAAACAATCCAAGAGCTTAACAGAGATTGTTTCCCTCAAGTGAAATTCCTTGGATGATAAAGCATTAAAATATACCAGTAGCTATGCCCATAACTTAATATTGGATATCATTATTCCTCTCATAAATTCGGTTTGTTAGAAGCTACTCAACTCCATTACAATATCGCTGTTCAATCTTGGTATTCTTTTTATCAGATTTGCTATGAACATATCCCATGCACTTAAACTGTAGTGCAGAGCAGTGGCTTATAAAAGTAGAGTAGATTTTCAGTTGACTGCATGGTTTAGACTTTGGATTCTAGCTTCGGAGATTGTTTGTATAAGTTGTTTGTTGTAGTCAAGTTACTTTCTGTCTACCTTTTCCCAATCGTATGTTTCGTTCCCATCCTAATTTTATTTCCTTAAAATTGAGCGTACAAAGTTTAACCGTTGTTATTTTAAAGCCTAAGGTGGATGAGGGTAAATTATATTTTCTACCTATCCGTGCCTAAGTAGCTCATGTCGAAAAACAAGTTTAATTTGCCAGATGGATTAATTCGCTATCATTTGCGTTTAATACCAGGAAATGTGTTGTAGATATCTCCATATGGTTCATCACTCAACGAGGCTCGAACGATTTTCTCTTCTGTAGGCTTTTTGCAGAGAGATACATATTTTTAATTGGACAAAGCACTGCTGAGCTGAGACTGTATCTTTTTAATTCAACCAGTAGAACCCGTGGCTCAAGCTAAAAAAACAGAGCTAAATTGAAATAACAAGATTTATCAAACACTCGAATTCGCTAGAAAATTCCAAGAAAACATCTTTACAAACTTCAACTGCTATTTATTGCTCCCAAATATAATATGGATGATAAAGGAAGTTTTTTGGCCATCCTTTGTACGAGAAGTTCTTTTTATCATATAAAAGCCTTATTGGAAGTCATGGAGTGTCTTCTCTAATTTCGAGTTGAACGTCCCAGGACACACAAAATGTGAGAAGATGGGGGAGTCTGGGGTAGTGGGTAGAGTATAAATGCCATTCCAATAGTATTACAACCCTCTAACAATGAGCATTTCAAAACGTAGGAATATCTTTGTTCAACTTTTTCCCTTCCCAAGAAAGTATTGAAAAAAAGTCAAGTCAACTCAAAAGAGACACTCTTCGTTACAGTAGGAAAACATGGGAGGCTTTTTTAAACTAAAATGTTGAACTTGACGGTATGAATCGAATCTCTCCTCTGTCTTCCCTTTTTGACATTCAAATGAATCGATACCATATCCCACCACTCAAGAAGAAACCCTGTGCAGGTTGTAAGTGAATGTATAGAATAAAGTGAGAGATATATCATGAGGGAGAAAACTCGACAATTTCTAGTAATTGTCAAGCACTAGTTACCATAAAGGATTTGAGTCTCAAGAGCAAAATATCTGTAAAAGTAGACAAAAGGGGAAATAATCCTAGAGCTTCTTTCGCAAAATTGAAAACGATAGATTACTCATCCCATTGTTATAGTGGCATAAATCAAAACTAGCAAAAGATGTCACATCATTTTATATGAGATCATCATATAAGTATTTGCACTCTTATCCTCCCAAGTACAAAGTCCAAAGTTCATATTATTATACTCGTTCTTACGGGTTTAAATGGTGGATGGTCGGAAGTGGCTGTGAAGTAACTGAAAGAGACATTCTACTTTAGCTTTAGGATTTTCTAACTCGGCAGAGTGACGATGTGGAGTTTTACACGAGAAACCGGAAGTGTAGCTGAGTTAAGTTTGCCACAAAATTTCCCTTGAATAAATCCTCCAATTTCAATTTAGATTGTACACAGTAATAATGGTTTAAGTTTTAAAGTTTTTATTTCAAAGAGAAGGGAACGGCAGTTGAATGCTGTTGATATAAAATCGGAGACATTTTAATTCTGATATGAAGCGAAAATTAGTCTAAAGAAGTTAAATTTCGATTTAAAAAAAATTGACGAGCTTTGAGAAAATAGGGATATAGGAAGAATCGATAATAATTTGACTTCAGTCAAAAGGTCCTAGTATAATAAAATATGATAAGGCCACTTTACACAAACAATTCCATCTTCCAAGAAAGCTCAAGACTCCAGAAAAAGATATTCTCTTCAGTCCCAACCCCCCTGAGCATTCAAAACGGAGATGAAAGGGAGAAATAATACAAAAACAGATGAAACTAGAAAAGAGATTTTGAAGTTGTGTTGTAACTTCAGCTTAATCGAGTTTAATTAATGCTTCATGAGGCGTCTGAGGGATCATCCTTAATGCTTATTCCACTACCTCCTACTATTCAGTACAGGGAACAGTATGATTTTACTCCTGTACGTTTACAAATTTTACATTAGTATTCTCATCGCATTTCACTTTGAACCTGAGCACTCTTGTCTCATCTCCAAACTTCAAAGCGTGTACACTTCTACGCTATGTGGCCAGATAATTGCCGAAATGTTTCTGGGATATTTTCAACTCGTTGCTCCTACAACTGAAAAGTACAAGCATTCAAGACAATCTACATACCCGCTATATTGTGAACCGTGACAAAAATAGCATTCATTATTCTCCTACATGTATCTCCTTTGAAATAGGCATAGCGATACTATAAAATCTAATCCTTTTAAGACCCAGATTCATTCGCTATGTCACTGTTTCAAGAGGTCCACGTGGGTATTATATAATCACTAGCATGTCAACAACACCAATTGATGTTTGGAAAATAGTAAATAAGATGCTACTAGTTAGTCATGCTAACGCTACACCTACTTACATTCCAATTGATGGTAAGATGAATTCTCATCATTGCACTATTTACTTGGCTGTATTTTTGAAGGATGAAACCTCAAGTTGTTTTAATTTCTGAGCCACTAGGTTATTTTCGTCGTAAAGCCAAAATGATCAAGCTTCAAATTGCTCCCTTGGTGTCACTGGCAGTCCTCCTGTGAAACGACTATTATCCAATTCAAAATGATATCAAGGATGAGCAGTGAAACTTTAGAACCGTTCATGATTGCATTTCTGGGGCTGGTGAAGGGAAACTAGTGAAGGAAAACTGTTTTATCTCACGAAATGGAAAATCCCACGTCGAGAGGTCTCATCCTCAGCCTCTTGAAAACTTTCCTCTCAAGACAGAACACTTTCACCTTTGAATTTGTTTTGAGTCAGAATGACCCGACTAAGAAATTCTGCCGAATCTTCCCTAATGTTGGGAGTAAATTGATATTGCGTAGTTTTCCCCATTAAAAGTCGTCACTGAAATATGATGTTGAAATTGCTTCTGAACGTGCTGAGCATAAAGAACAAAGTTTATGAAGTATATGCGTTGTTTGATAGGGACGTTGTAATATCTTCGTATAAGGTGCATAGTATTGGGTAAATAAGTGTTCATGTTGCTCTTTCATTTTTACGAGGGGCCTTTGAGGTTTCAAAAAATAATAACGCACAAGTTCGTGATAGTCAAATAGTTCTAAGCTTATAATATAATATATATATAATGCTCATCAAAGCGATGGACCAGAGCTGACCCTATGGCAAGTCGACATCGTAGTAGGAGATAAATATGCACTTGTTATACTTGAAGGTATTATCGAGTAGAGAGGGAGTTGATGTAAGAAGCCTTTTACTGCCAAAGGAATAGTTGGTTGCGTTGGTGTCATTTCCCATATAATTCCCTTTTATTAGTTTGAAATGTCTCTCGGATTTATTGAGTTGGCCTTTCCAGATGTTTAAAACGAATATGAACTACTAATCTAGACTTTCGGATATAAATCAATGAAAGTAGGATGAATGAATCTATAAATTTTGTGATTATTGTTTTGTACTTGATACCATCAAGCTCGTGTTCGGAATTGGAAATTGCTCTTAATTGAGGAGATAATCACAAAAGCTGCTTACACATGAAAGGTTTCCTGGAAAATGGTATGCTGTTGTTCATTTGGCTTAATGGCCAAATCTAAATTAGAGATATATCTACTGGTCCGACCAATATCCCTTAAGTAATTATAATTCAGAATCCTTATCAAAATAAATTGCTATGAATCAATGAAACTAAGTTTGATTAATTATACTAACAGCTTGGAAAATTGTAGCCTTCCTAGTGGAGCTTAAGGAGTTTCGAATTAGTTTCATTTCGATCTGTACCATGAATAGATTGTGGAAACAAGTCTCAATGCATATGAAAGATTTGTAGTGTTTATCTATTGAAAGAGCTAAATATAAGTTCGTAACACTTACAACACATTTCTTCTCGAGTCTTGAAGAATGTAACTGTTTTCAGAACTCTATTACTCTTAGTTCGCATTACTGTCTATAACCATTAGTGTCACTCTATCTAATTGTAACTTTAGAGATTGACTTGTGAAAACTTAAATCAAAATACAAAGTTATGCAGTAGACTGTTCCTACAAAATTTAGTAGTTAGTATGCATGACTTCTGTGTAGTTACCCTTTCAGAACTCATCAAAGGTTGTCTGTCTGTCGAGAGAGGGAAATTCCTTTCAAGAGATAGGCCCAACTTCAGAAAACTTTTGTACAGCACCCGAGCAATTCTGTCTAGCACGAATTTCTCCTAGGTATATATTATAATAAAAATCACTGCTACTGCCAGCATCTCGTATGCTATATCATGATAGATAGATTCAATTTATTTATGAAGCTGAAGTACAGGAAACCCCTTCTGCTTCCGCTTGGAAGTATTTCTCTAAGTGCAGAAATTAGTGCCGCTTTTAAAATCAAACATATGAAGCTTTCACACAGAGATGACTTTACAATGCTGTGAAGCATCTTTCAGAATTTTGGAAATAGGATGTTCTTGGCACATAAGCCCGACGAGATAAATTCTCGAAATAGGAAACTCGTTGCAGGTTTTGTTGTCAGCACAAGGCCAAGATTGAATTGCCAATGCCCGGCAATCGTGTTTGGAAGACACGTAAACAGATATTTCGGCATGGATGCGTTCATGATAGTCGTCATGATGAACATGACAATGAACATTACCCATCCCCATTTCTCCCAAAGAATTCTTTAAAATGTTAGATTCAAAGCTGAATATTATGTATAACAGTCGTAACTGTGCAGTTTCTAGCCGAGTTTTTCAACCACTCACTTATTACTATTATGCATGCACACTGAACTTTACGGAGAGGAAGGCAATTCCACAACTTGATTCCCCGGGGGTGAAGAATCATTTCAGGAACTATGCATGTTTACCAAGTACTATAGAAAAAATGGAAAGTGTAAATTGATGTAATAAATTTTAGATAATACACTTGCTATGTGGTGGAAGAAATGCATTGCCTAAAATGTAACACTTCATTAAACTTAAAATTGCAAACCTAACTTTCGAGTGAAATTTGTGCTGAAGTTGTGACTTGTACGGTGTTGTACGGTGCACAAGACTTGACCCACTTTCCTATCTCTGTGAGACTGTGAGGATTGAGGGCGTTGACGAGAAGCATTAATAGTTAATGCCGAATAAGTTAAAGTGGGATTAAAAAATCATCAAAATTTACAGAAAGTTGAAGAATTCCGAACTGACTTAATCCACTACAGAAGAGAAGCTTGATAATCGGAACAGATTTCCACTTGGCAATGTAGTCACGATGAACTGAAGAGTATCCACATATTTCGAATCCGTATTGTATATAACTATCCCATACATATTGACACCATTGGAGTTACTCAAAATTGGGCTGATAAAATAATCATAGACCTCGAGAAAGTTTTAAGCAGATGAAAGTATGTCGAAACATTGCGCTTATTTTGTGCAAATCCGAGAAGAAAAGTTTTCCCTCGTTACAATGCTCTTATTCTTGCAAGTCCATACAAGATGGAAACAAGTTTGGAATTTCATTACACCAAATCATTTCGTAATTCAATCCAGGATTTTTCCATCTCCAACAATGAAAAGACTGACTGTCGACATGCGTAGGGTTTGGTTCAGATACTGTATTGAAAAGTTCGTTTACATTCCAATTTCTAAGATATTTTTGAATTTCTTTACAAAAAATGTACTAACTAATCAAGCCATGTTTGTTTAATCTATTGCGAATAGTAAAGGATCTCTTGAAGTATTTCCCTCCCTCAAGAATCTGCAGATTGAATTCATGAGATCAAAAGCAACTAAGGCTACTATCAGTATCAAATAATATTCTCTTATTACTCCAAATCCTCCTCATATCTACTGTCTACCTAAAGGCCCATCCATATGACTAGACCTACACAGCTAATCCCGAGTCTAGCAACCTATGCAGGAAATAACTGGTACTAGCAAGATTCTAAACATACCGTACGCGTACTGAACATTGTTATTGAATGTTTGATTTAAATTTCAAGAATTTGGCTAATATTTGATAATAATAAACTGTAGAGAGCCGATAGCGCTACCCCTTCATGATTTGATCCGTCCCATCCGGTTCATCTTGGAGGTATTATTACGGAATAGAAGAGCCCCTGACCAGGGAAAGGATTTTGAGCTTAATTCATATTTGCTCTGAGTTTGCTTTCTAGAGAGCCTCTCCCCGGATCCTTTCTCCATTCTCTCATAATGTATTACATATTTCCCTCGCTCATCCATCTATCTCATTTTATCCCCTTTTATCACATCACTTCCGGCCATGAATGATGCAACCCTTCCACTACACAATATCAACCGAGTATATTTATAGTAAGAAGTGAGACTTTACAGTACAAGTATAATCCCGTTCTATATCCTCACTCTTCAAATTGGGACCAGTACCAGTTCCTCTTTATATCACTCCTATGTACATAAATACTCAACAGACGGGGCAGACTTTCGAGGCCATGGAGAAAGTACGGACGGAGCTGCTTGGTTGTTGGAGAAATCTACAGCTCCACAAAATACTCTCCAGAGAGATGTTTCTCACAAGTCCTAGGAATATTTGAGCATTGTACCAAGTCAAGTTGTAATATCCTTGTCTACTGTAGACAAAACTGGAGTTATTCCTCTATCAATTTCTAGAATAATTATTATCGATCCTCGTCCCATATTTTCTTAATCTGGGATAGCGATAGCATCCTGTTCATCTTTGAGCTTGTGACGCTGGATCTTGTAGTAGTGCCGTTGGAGTACAATACGGCATACTTTTAGCGGGGATTTCCTCCATCCGGTTAGCAGTTCTAAACTCTTCATCTTCCTGTACCGTTAGGAAGATGATTACCATTGTTTTTAGACGGAGAATGAGATATACACAGGTCTATATGATTGTACAACATTTGTTCAAACTTTAATGTATCCAACTCATCTAATCTATGTTTGGTAGGACAGGCGAGGAGACTCTTCGCCTCAGTTTATTTGTTTTCTCTATTCTGCATAACTCAGAGAAGCTAGAAAATAGACCCGGCTTGACATTGCTTTGTCTAAATCGAATACATGAAGGCATATTTACCTCGACTCTACATATAGGGACCAAGTCCTTGTTTGAACTGCTCAAAGGAAATTATACAGGGGTATAGAAACCGTCAGGGCGGGTGCTAATTAAAATTGACAGAGGATTCAGAGCCCTCAGTACTTCATTCCACTCATTTTGTATTAAATTTCTTAGACCTGGGGTAGCGTATTCAGAGCTTGTACAAAAGTTTGGATCGGGTACATATTTGTCGTGTGACTGTATGGGCAGATCAAGATGTATGTAAAGTTGATAGAGGGGAAAATCTGTCTACAAAGCAAGTCAATTAGGTGCATTTGAATAGTGAGGGAGCAGAAGCCTCAACGTAGAGTCGTTTTTTGGAGTCCTAGCAAAAGCTGTGAGATTTAATAACCAGATGGAAAGTTAGTGGGTACTCAAATAGCTGTCGGCTTTGAGTTTATGCATTTCTCTGGAGGCAATAACGGACTTATGAAATATGTAGACATAACAATCTGTATGTGTCAAGGAAATCCGCATAGGATATCCTGGACTATGATGGACACAAGAGAATAGGACAAGCTATGTACTCAAAGGTTCTACATAGACAGTTCAATCAATTTCGTTTGACTCCACGTTATCTGCATTTCATGCATTCAAAAGATTGACACATTTTTTTAGTCGGAAATGCCCTGGAACCTACGATAATTTAATTATGAAACTCTATGAAGCTTTATTATTGATTATTAAATGCAGTTCTTCTTTTTATGCATCAAATGATAGCCTGAAATCCAAAAATAATATAAATAAAATAAATCATGTTGGCCTGGTTGACTTTCATTAGGCGCATTGACCAGAAACCTTGGCTTTCACATCTTATCAAACATCCCTCTCAAATAAAGTCTGATTTTCTTTAAATTTCCATCTGATTATCTGTTTAACTGTTTCAATTGATTTTATTGATGGTACTATTTTATTTAAAAAAAAAGATAGCTCACGTAAAACTTCTGTGATGCTGAGTACGATTTTGACAAACAAAGAAAGCGTAGAAAAGTGTTTAAAGCTAGAAAATTGAGATAGAATTTAGAGCATTTTACTCAACGGATTGCCACATACATAACTCTGATCCTTGACAAAACTTGTCTAAACCCTGCTCACTATTCAATTTTTTTATATCATGAATTCATGAAGCACGAACGTGTATAATCCATGTTGCATGAAATCCTGAGTTGTGACACGTTAATTTCCGCCTGTGGTTTAATCAAATGTTTTTGATTTCGCAATTGCAAAAGTTTTATGATTAAGGTTCCATAATCTTCTTATTACAAACTATTCTCATCCATTATTTAAAGATTTTCGATTAAAAACTAATCCCTAGCAATTTCAAAATAAATTTTTAATGTCGTGCTTGACACTCATAGTTCAAACTTTAGATTGAATAGTATGTCACAATCAGAGAAAGTTGTTAAAAACCTTATAGCTCTTAATTCGGGGAGTTGGCGATCGATTTTCTAAATTCGTAGGGCAACGTTCGCTAACTCATTTACTAAAAAGAGATAATCTTGTTGGGAGTTGGGAGTAACTATTGGATTTTTTTAATGTGTAGGAGGCTCTAGGAGGTTCAAGGAATGCGTTGAAATCTAATTAAACCACATGCAGCTTATTTTTTCATCGCCGCTAATTCCTAGACCAATCTAATTAAATATACTAACTAGAAGATTTGAGACTACGCTACACGGTCTAGCTGCCTCACAAGAGGTAACTGCTCAATCTGATGGAGGAACAAGGAGTGCTGTTGCGTTTCTAAAGATTTCAGCAAATTCTAAGATTACTTATTATAATTATAATTACTAATTTCTAGTATCTGGATTAAAAAGCATCTGTGAATTAGCAGACCACTCGAGCACTCCACCAGTCACACAGAGAATAGCAAAATACGAAATGATCGAGTCTCTCATTGGCCTTCCTTCGCTTTCGACCAATTTCGGTGTGACCAAAGAAGAAGTCATCACAAATTAAAAATGATCGTTTTTAACCCAAAGCTTATAGAATCCAAGACGGAGAAAAATTAATGTGTCACAATAGGTTTAGCAAAACATCAATCGTTTCAATTTACAAACTCACAGGCTCATTATTATACAATCAAAGAGTTCTACATGTTTGGAATTCGATATCATTCATGAGTATCTACCTGATCGTTACACGAGCAACCCTAGAGGCTTTATAATGTAATTGCGTTATGTTTTAAATGTTTACTCTCCAAATCTTCTTGGATACGCTGGATATTGAGTACTTATGTCTACAGACTGTCTGCTTTGCAACAGTCAACAGTAAGACACTTGAAATGAACCCATCTATAGCGGCAGTAAATTCATCTAGGAAATTTACCGGCCGTATCTGCAGATAATAGTAACGATCGTAATGTTCAACTACACCATTTGTGGTGGGAGAATTATAGTAGCGTAATGCAGTTATAATTTTCCATAACTGTTAATTACTACTTTCAGGCTATCCAGGGGTGGGGCTGGAGCTTGTTTTCATTTTCTCAGACGCTCCTCCCTGCAAATAAAACACAGGCGGAATAGAAACTTGTACGATAATTATTCCAAGCTACTATCCCCGCTACGTTGGAACCTTCAGTTGCTGCAACTGATTACAAGTTATATAAACTCATCTAACAAGCCAATGAGTCCGATAGTTATCTGTATTTAACTTTATGAGTTCTATTAACGTTAACAATGCTCTTTCATGCAACCTCTGTTCAGTCTTATGTACACAGGTAGAGGAAACGTAGTTTTGAAGACCGACAGGAGATTTGTGGCAGTGCGAATGGAGTTGATCTTTTCTCATTTATACCCGATGCTTGAAGATGTTAGGAAGTTTAAAGATGAACAAGAGCCTGTGGGTAGTTGTTTATCTATATGAAATATTTTGATTACTTAGTACTAGGTGTTTGATGACGGATTCTCTGAAAGCAAGAGCAAATCGTTTGAATCAGTATTAATCCATCCATGCTCTGAATGTTCTCTCACCAAAATCCCTACAATGTATTCCGAGTATTAGTGTACATATTATTCCTAGAGACCAACAACAGTCCATCCGGAGTCGGTAGTTCTCTCAGGAAATGAGAACGATTACCAGATCCTTGGCAAAAGGAAGCTGGAAGTAATGAGCGGTGTTCGAACGCTGCCATTCCAATTTGCATTTCATATTTTATTTTGAGTCACGCATTCACATAAATCAAATAGCTCTCTCCCTCTCTACAAGATGTACTACCACTATAATCAATTTCGCAGTCAGTTCACAGCCGTCATTTTATGGAAATCGTAGTCTAGATGAGGGACGGCGGAATTCTTTAATTATAAAATTTTATTTCAGCTTGTCGAGGCAGGAGGGAAAGGTGGATAGAATAAAGTTATTGATTTTCTTTCTAAGATCTCTAATATTAAAGGAACCGCTGTGTGCTACTCACAGTGAGACTACAAACCCAAGATATGACGCCCTCCCCTAGGTGCTAAAGTTAAACTACCAGTAACTTAAAACAATAATTTTGCTCGATTTATAGCACAGCTCTGTGGAAATTATGGCTGACGTCGTTGGAGATAAAGAATAATTTAAATTAGATACTCAAAGAGAAGCTCTACGAGCTATGCATTTAGATATGGTTGTGAGATGGTATTAAATTATATTTTTCTGTTTCATATTTTGTGTACCAAAAGCCAGGCTTAGCCAGGTAGTTTTATTACCAGAGGATGTTTCACTTTTTTTTACTCCCCTGTTTTTTCTCATAATGAAAAATTTAAGGTTTGAATTTTCCTTTCATCCCTAGCTCTGGGGATTCATTTAACAAGCTGGTGAAAGGAGCATCCTTGAGCTCAAATGGAACGGTCAAGCCTTGTGATAATAATGGCTCCTTCCTAGGCTATGTATCGTGCTTGACTAAGTATCTTTAAAGTTTAATCAACAGTAAGGAGGAAATGTACTGGTGGTGGTAACAGTAGTGAATTTTTTACTTGTAGTTGATGGCAATGCCGTTTTCCGCCTTCTTTCTGGCCCTGAAGAGGCTCCTGGTATTAATCAAAAGTTTTCTCACGCCTTCCCTCAATAAACTTTCTCTTGGCATTTTTCCTCATTCATCAGACGATGTTTTTTACTCTCCGCTTCGTTGTAGATTTCAGCTCATCAGTTCAACTCCGGATCTCTGACGAATCCTATGGTAATCTTAAAAACCCCTATTGTAAACTTGTTCTCGAATAACTCAACGTACTAAGCCCATCACGGTGTCTGCTATTTTTTAAACACCAAATATTCATATTCAACGATAATTACCGACAAAAACTATATAATATAATCGAGACTGAGAGCTTTGAAAATTTCATGTACTAAAACTTTGAGCAATCGTCATCAAAATAGTGTTAAAATAATTGGTAGGGATTCGTATTGTGGTTAAAAGACAAATATGAAGGGAACGACAGTATAAGTTGTTTTATTGTTTTACTTTAGTAGATTTTCGGGGAAGTTGCTGACAGGCTCGTGTATGGCCTCAATTTTCGATTAAATAATAAATCAGCAATGAAATGGAAGTCTTTAAACTAAGTCGCTCAGCACAACACGAAATCAATTAAATCCAGACAGACCATTTGTAAACCTTTTAAGCCTTTGAAGAGAAATGATATAAAGGGACGTATGACGTATTCCTTTATCTATAAATTAGATCAAAGATACTAAATCCGTTCTCTGGTTTTATCAAAGAATCAATGAGTATTCAAAATTTTCAATGTATTTAAATCTAAACCTTCATGCTATTTAAAGCCTAAGCTTTCCAACAGCAGCTACTGAAATGCAGAAGAAAAATGGAAATAAAATGTATAGCACTGAGAAGATTGTTATCTTTACCCAGACGACATAAAAGGATAAAGAGAGGGCCACTATGCCAGCAAGAGGTCTAGGAATCAATACAAATAGTACAATGCACAATAAGGGCCTCTCAACTCGAGTCAAAAGTTCCAAGTTCCCGTTACAATACAAAGGAAACAAGATCAAGATTTCATCTTTATTTCAATAAATGGTCGGATGTTCAAGCTGGCCATGAGTAATTTTTATCCTTTACCACTTTGTCAATCAATAAATAATACTTTTCTCACTCTGCCCATTATTTTTACAAACATAGACTTCTGACAATTCAACCACGAAAAAAACTGCTTCAGAGATGGAAAATCATAATCTACAATCTATATTCACCCAAACCCCAAACGGCTTCCAATTGCATTGCAAAATTCAAGGTATATGTATGAGAACATTGAGAACATACATCTCTGATCTCCATCCATCCTCCCTCAAATTCATCCATGACTCGTCGATCTTATCCCTAAAACTGCCTCAGGTTCTCTTCTCATTTTAAAGCCTGAGATGACACAAAAGACAAAATGAATATAAATTCAAAATGTACATCACATATCTCAACATGCACAATGAGAGACGTCAAGATGTACAGCGGGATGCCGATTTTCTCAGAAGCGGAAGAGAACATCTTCACATAGCTTTGCATAAGTTTGTCTACAGAAGTTGTAGAGGACAAGAAATATATATTATCGATCGCCTATAAAATTATTTCACTCCCGGTTTTCAAGGAATTTCTTCTACTTTGTTATGCTATACCACCCGGATTCCTTACCTGCAAATAGGATAGAAAGGGTAGTGAGTGTTCCAATGTAACTTTCAGGAAAGGACATATTTCCTCAAGTTTGCTGTGTACCATTACTTGAGACAAACATATAGTGTCGAAACTGGAGAAACAGATTGGACTTTTTTTATAATATTCACCTGGAGGTAGTGTGAAAGGCGCCAGTCACGCTATCCATCTGTCGACTTTGAGACATCACAATTCCCAGCAATAAAACCATACAAATATCATAAAAGCCAAGAACTGAGCTTTGGCATTCCCATTTCTAGTACTGCATATCTAACCTTGTTTTGTCAAAGCAAAGTGCTATATACACGAGAGATTAATCCCAAGAATTGCTTCTCCTTTCCTGGTTTCTTTACACCCACACATACAATCTGATACATACTCGTACATACGAGTATATGTAGGATTCACTAAATTGTACTGCATATTTGTAGTCTTGTATATGAGGGAGACGGAGAACATGTGTAAGATAACTGCACTACTAATAAATATGGATGCCCAATAAATACAGACAAGACAGAACAACCAAAGCTGGATGAATATAACCTTTGCATGGATTGGAGAAAATGTATTACAATTCAGTAGCCCTGTGGAAGAGAGCACTAGGCCCAGGCCAGTTAGTGGATAAAGTCTGTTTTATCTACACAAATAGTGGAAGACAGAAGGCTCGTAAACCAACTAACTAACTATAAAGTAGACATTTCTCTTAGAAATAAGATGGATTAGTTTGGACCGTAGACAGCCGTAGAAACAACTCAAAATCAGTAGAAGAAGTAAACTAGAAGGCTTACTTTACTTTCCATCCTCTTCAGTATTCTTTACCTCTATGTATACAAGTGCTTCAGAGCGTATTAGGCTTGAAGGAACTTTCTACGGCAAATTTCTCTCTCTTCTTTTTGTGGGAGAATAGGGAAACTTTCCCTTTGAAACTATACGCGAGATATTGGCCATCGAGAGGAGTACAAAAGCACATAAAGGAATAAAAATAAGTACTCAAGAGCAGAGGATGCCTATACAATTATAATAAGATATGGTTTATCCATCTAATTTTTACAATAGCTCTCGCTAGATCCCTCGGACCAGTCGGACCTCAAATCACAAGACTATATGAATATAGTTTGTTTTTGTTCGAGGTAAAATATCAAGCCAAATTTCTGGAATAGTAGCGACAAAAGTATGATTGGAACAAGAAATCATGTTATAGCAGTAAAAAACCGGGAGCTATTGTAATTTCGTTTGACGTTTTTATGCACGAATGAAGCTACTGGCGTAAGCCTTTTTGAGTTAGTTAGTCCTTTTCCTAAGGGCAATGACAGCTGGAAGCTTAGATTTGGAGCCTTTGTACAATAATATATGAGAATTGGGATACGTACTACGCTTGCTTTGTGGAAGCTTGTAAGCTGTAGTATCTGGAGATACGTTACAACCAAAGGGATTCATCAACTACGGTTCATTGATTTATGAGAAGAGAGACAAAAGTCTTGGCAGGATAGAACTATTACACGTATATATAGTTGTCAATGTGGCTTGAAAACTGTCCTTAGTGTCTTTCTCTCTCACACTGATCTATTCTTTTTTCCCAACTTTCTCTCCACCTCTTTCCCTTGTGCTTTAAGGAATCACAGTTTGGAGAGAAAAATCCCGGGGTTAAGTCATAAAGAAGGATGGGGCCTTATTAGATGGCTGTTCAAAAGACTGTTTGAACTAAGGGGAGGGGGTTTTGCTGTATGTGCTGGAATGATCGAACTGTGACAGAAACTTTCGCATGTATCACTCCTTGTTTCCATCCATCTATTGTTAAGCTATTTTCGAAACTTTGTGCGCCACCATTTTTAGTTTCAAGGGGAGAAGTTTTAAACTAGCCTTTTTATTTCCCCTTCTAAGCTTCTTTCTAGGATTTGTGCAAGCGTGAAAATAAATTATAACGCCAGTAGTATCGCATTGTAAAATCTCACTAAACCCGTGAAGGGTCACGGAGACTTTTTCCTTTTTATCCTTTTTAATATAACCTTTAACCTTTGAACATAAAAGTTCAAAAACTCTCAAACACATCCACGTTGAACTAAAGAGTAAATGGCAAATAAATCAAATTACAATATAATTTTATCTTGAGTCCCATTGTGTAACCAAATAGGACAATAACAGATTTAAGGCTTCCATTGAATGTTGCTCGAGTTACTTCATTATTATGGAAGCTATTGGGATTCGTATTGCCGGTATTGCTTTGCAGGTGGGTTAATGTGGCACTCATTAATTGGAACTTGACAATAGAGGCTGGGGAAATCGATAAATTGTGTCTACGAAGAGTCGAAGAGCTTTCTGATGTTTTTACATGTGATGATGTGATTTTAAGAGGGAAATTCATGAGTCATGAGTACTATTTGTTGATTTAACTTCGTAGTTTGTAAAAAAAGTGGAGGAAAAAATCTATTCAATTCAACTCGTTTATTATTGCTTGAATAGTGAACAAAGAAAGTAAAGAATTTATTTATTTTTGATGTCAGAAAAACCACATTTGTACTACTGCTTGCTCAAATAAATGCTTATATTACCGCGTTCTATGACCTAAACATGACTTGTAAGCCATTGAGTAGGTTTGTGTATTTGCATTAGCCTGAAGAAATGCTCTTTTAATATTTGAAAGGACATTTAACGTCTAGCCAGGCAGTGAAGTAAAAGTTTACTTTTCCCATAATTAATTCACTCTTAAGAAAGATACTTCATCTCCATGTTTAATTGACTAGCCCACGTTGATTATATTTGAATTTAAAACCTTCAATTCAATATATTTACTTGACTGTGCTATTTCTCAACTTATGGAGCTAGGGGGCTACGTTATATCAAAAATAAATGGTTATTTATTTAAGATAAATAATATGGAAGACTATTCCTAGGACGAGGAGGAGTCGTAGACAACCACACTACTAAGGAGCTAATATTACGTGATAGCTGAACCCTGAAATTGGTCAACATTTCAGTTTGCAGTCATCCTATTTTCAGTCAAGACGAAAATCCTCAAAAGCCAACAGAGTTGTTTGCTGAAGATATTTCATGGAAGGTGAAGTCGTGCGAAATTCCTCCTTTGTGTCTCTGGTGACTGTATGAAATTGTTTACGCGTTAAAGAATCCTGAGAATCTCCCTTTTGAAATCCTTACATGCAAAAGCACTTTTTTCATACCGTTCCATAAACATTCATCTCCAATCACCAGCTCTTCAATAAAGCTTTAAATCTTGCATGTCGCATGTGGATTTTACAACGGGAAATTGTCAAAATGCCATGCTTGAGATATAAGTAGCCATGATAGCAAATTACCAATTCCTATTCCATAATATATTCACTTATTCTAACTTCTAATAATAGCAAAAATGAATTCAATATTCGATATTTAACTTTGACAGAACAATAAAGCAGTATTCTACACACAAAAAATAAGCTTTCAAATATATTTCATTTGCCTATCCAAAGAGGAAAAAGATTTTCTATCCTATTCATAAATATTCCAAGTTCAGAAATTTTAAGGTTAAACATCTTGAACTATTTTTTCAAATCAGTTAATGGATCTGGAAACAAGATGTGAGTTCACATACAAAGGATTGTAAAGCCAGTTACCTTACAAAAGTTTAAAACACGAGAGTGTTAAATCTCTGCAGAAAATTAGGAGAGAATTTGTGCGTCAACTGTCAAGTACTTTGGAGGATGAATAAAGTCCGATGCTAATTATTCCTTTATTTCAATAAGCCCCTTAGCACCCAATGCTCATTCATGATAAGGAAAGATCATCCGACTATCAAAGAGGGCTAATGCTTTTCTAAGCAGATACTCTCATTCAATGTGCCTTGAATGACACAGTGTCACATAAAACACTCGTTAAAAAATTCCAATGCCTCCAAAGGGCTTCTCAAAGGATTTGAAACTGTACATGGACGGAGTTATAGACGGGAGGATAAAATATTTATATACTCCAACTATAATAAGGAAAAAAAGAATCATTACTGGCTGATGCAAGGGAATGGGTAGACGAAGGAGAAAAGAAGGGTTTAGGGAAAAGCATGGTTTAGTGAATAAAACTCATTACTTACACTAATGAAAGAAGTTAGCTTGTGAACTTATGTATAAAAAATCTGCCTTTCACGCATGAATATTTATGAAAATCCTTAAACGAATACTTCCCATTTGGCTTGGTGAAAATTGGTCCGTCCTCTTCCGTCTTCTTATCTCTTCTCGTTGTTCGCGAGTGAAATAAGAGGACTCTTGAGCTCGATTAACGATACAATTTATGGCACTGGCGGTGACACTTACCCTTCTATTCTGTCTCCCAACTTTCCTCTTCTAATTTTTTCTTCCCAAGCTTAGACACTGACCCTGAAATCGTGAGCGTTGTCCTTATGGCTCGTTTAGGCTAAGTAAATAGACATCATTCTCTTAGGGCTGAACCATTCAACTTCAAATCAATGGAGTGCTCTGATTAAAGGGGTTCCTACTAAATCCTGGATTCCAATTAATTTTGGTAGCCAAGTTGCCTTAATTACTGCTGGCTCTGACATGTCCTTTCCAGTGTGGTGTTTATACTGGACGAGATTTCCCACCATCACTTTTATTTGGATTTGATGAATTTGTACATTTCGGTTGCCTCTGCTGTGAATCAAAGGGAAAGTTGACTCACAAACTTTTACCGAGTGAAGCCAAAAGGTTATGATTTATTTTTTACTCTCGGAAGGAACTGAAATTGATTGCATCGATACCCCCCGCAATTCAATAAAAAAGGAACTGACGAAGATCAAGACTTCTTTTGAACCCATTTATCAAACACTCAATACGTAATTCCTACTAACTGTGCATGCTACAAAGATCATAAACTAGCAAAACTGCGCAATGTATCTCATAAAAACATCCAACTGTTCAAATTGTTACTTTTGACGATTTTTATATAGCATTTCTAAAAGCCATAACTTATAGTAGTATAATTTCACATGATAAAACATACTAAAAGTAGTCACACATCCCCTTTCGTTATGAATGTAGATACGCTACTCATAATCTGTTAGGACTACCTCCTATGGCAAAATATAATTTCAAATTATTAATGTTCAATCTTTTCAGAAATCTCCTATTGTCTATTGTACCCCATGGGTCTTCTTCAGACTTACATTTAGGGGGGTTTTGAGCGGACCATCATCTAGAGAGACACACTGGTGATAATATAAGCCCAAGAGAAAGAGCTAAAAGCGATAAAGATGAAGAAAAAATCCTTGCACCTGCACCTCATCAACCCAGAATCCATTCGTAGTACCTGGTAGAACAGATTTCGAATTTTAAATGTAATCATTTTCTCTGAAGCTCAATCAATAGTTCTGAGTGCGGACGTCCATGAAAATCCACACATACGGCAAGTATCGTCAACCTCGGTCGACGTAAGGGAAGAACTATTTAAAAGTGAAAGTTTTGAGAGAGTGGAAATAGTGGAATACTCTTCAGTCCTTTCATTCAATTTCCTTATGAGTTTGATTAACTAGGAGTAGACGATATAAAAGCCGAGAGTCGAGTCTCGAGAAAGCTATTCAACTTTGCAAATATTACTCGAGCATTTACATTTTAATTTAGAATTTCAGGCATTTAATGTCCGTCTATTCATATCATAGGACTCTCATAGGAGAGTATATTAGGTTCCATTCTTGAGCTCAACGTTTCTTTTTACTCCCGTCTGTATTATCCAAGTCTGGGCTTGGAGGGGCCGTTACACATCCCAGGAATCCTCCCTTCATAATAACATTTATTTTATCAAGAAGAATGAGGCAAAGATTCCAGATTCTTAGCATTACATGAGGTCTATGAGGATGGCTAAAAGTGAGATACGGTTCCGTTGGCGTGGGCTCTCAGTATTTACCAAAGCCAAGCGGACATGAAGTTAGTCTGGATGAAATTCCCCATTTTAATTTCCTCTTCGTCACAAGTATACTATGTTCTCTGATGAGACTTCCAACTCATCTCTCTCTTCCTTTCCCAACTTCAAACTTTTAGTTATGTCACCGGCTCTTCTTAATGTAGACAAACTTAGATATACATGTATAGTATATACACTTTTACTTGTACAGTTGCATTGGCCATTACGTAGTAAAAATTCAGTTACATTCTTTCTACACACTCCCCCCAACTAGTTTCATCGTTTTTTACCCACGAATTATTAAAGCTATACTTTTTATGCTTCTAGCAAATGGAACTCCTGTTTGGCTTTTATTATACATTAATCATCTCTCAAAAGCATTTTAACTTTTTTTGGAAGCTTCTGGTATGCAAGTGCTGATTATACTAAAACTGCATTGTTTTTTCTCCAACCCCGATTTATAAGACTAATCCGGTCCTGTGCTGATGAAACTATGTCCTCATTAATTGGCTATGGTACTGTTCTCACCCCTGACCAATGTCTCAAATTTGTCCTAAATATTTGAGATTGAAATGGAAGAGGAAGTTATTTTGGAAGCAAAGAATCAATACTAGAGATAGATATTATGTTATCATAATGTCATGATGTGATCATGTCAAAACTTCGAAATTTCATCGAAATATCGGTAGTTTATCTGGAAAAATAAAAGATAACAACTTGTATAAAAACAGATCTCGCATACTTTTGATTAGATTTTTTATCGTTATTATACCCAAAAAACTATGCATTTTTTTTCTGCTTCTCTATACTCCTATTCAGCGACAAAAGTCCGAAGTGGTTTCGTTGGAATTAAATTACCTATTAGCTCTCTGTAAGTAGTGAATAATTGATCCAATAATAATACATTCATCACCTAGGTGCTGTATTTGACACATGTACACAAGAGTACTCCACGGATAGCATGAGAATGGTTAAACAAGGCTGAGTTGCCTGGGCTCAACTCGACTGTGCCATCAGTATCTTGAATAATTAATGCAAAGCACATTAGTCTTCATCGAGATAAAGAGGCAAACACTCGAGTGTAACTGATTGTTACATATAAAAATTAAGCATAACCCGTGTTTCCTTATTATTTAGCCAAAAGGAAGCAAAACGGTCGTATGTTCTCAGTCCAGTGCTTTTAATTACTTTTGCCTAACTGGTCTCATTCAAAACAATTTTTTTTATCCATTTCTTCATCACGGTACATAGACATGAATAAAATCCCCTGTTGAATGAACTCGGGAACGCCTCTCACTCCGAAATACTGATTTGATAGAGAACCAGATTTTTCACCCTATAGCTCTTTTTGGAAAGAGAACGTCTGAGAGATTTTAATTCCCTATCCGGATAAGAAAGTGGCCTGGAAACTAAATTTCAAAACGAATAGGATCTTTTCATCCATTGATTCTCTTAAGGCTAACAAATGCACTAAGCAGAAGAGAAATTAATTAGAACTTCAGATGCGATTGTCCACTACTCTGCGTCCTCCAGTTTCTAGATCCCGTGAACTCGTGGAAAAAACATCATGAGAAGTGTTGAACTAGATCGAAGATGCTACGAAGGCTCCTTAAAATATGAGTAAACATTGCACCTGATTTAATTTAATTTTTTAAAGCGTGCTATTTGGCTATCAATTAAGGAATTTTGAATGCACGAATGA
The DNA here is from genome assembly GCA_034694785.1 of Agrenia bidenticulata. Classification (NCBI taxonomy): domain Eukaryota; kingdom Metazoa; phylum Arthropoda; class Collembola; order Entomobryomorpha; family Isotomidae; genus Agrenia; species Agrenia bidenticulata. The sequence goes on along the minus strand of JAQFYM010000030.1, from coordinate 64,103 downwards.
ACATTAGATGAAAGTTTAGAATAAATGAGTTATCCTATTTTATATCGCCTTTTTTCTCCTCGTAGTCCTGTTTCGTTCATTTCTCTTTCCTAGAGATTAATTCACGCTCAATTCCTCTAGTATTTCTAAGTATGTGCTCTTGATGTACATTTATTTTCCTTTATTTTCGTTTTTTTCAACGACAGGTCCATTATTTCAATCTTGTTTATAAAGTCGATCGGGACGAGCTGCTTGGCATCGATCTTTTCGCTCACAGAGTTAATTAGTACATGGCATCGAAAGCCGACAAAAAACCTCTTAGACCAGAACCCACGCAGTTAACAAATCAAATTGGGTTTAGAAAGGATTGCTCATTGTTTGTACTCTGTAAATGTAATTAATTAAATCCCCTTTTATTTTTGTTTCATGAACATGATTATTGAAATATATCTGAAAACTCTGTTATAATGATCAAAGCACACTAGTCTAAACTTTTTAAACCTACAACAAAGGAAAACATGACAAGTAGCTTAGACTTCATGTTAAGCCTAGTACTTGCAGTTCGTCACATTATACTTTCCATTAGTGGAAAGTAAGTTTTATTTTAGATCGTTCATTCGCTTCAAATACTTTATCAACTGGGAAAAAATTTACAGAATGTGTAGTAGCCTAGTAGGAAAATAAACAATTACTGCTTTTGTACATAAAAAGCAAAGGAAAATGTTATTGAATTGAGTTTTTTCTTTTGCCATGTGGATAAATCATTAGCTTAAAAGACCAACTCAATACTAACGAATCAAACATACGCAGTTCACCCTTCAACTTCCATAATAATTTTACCATATAATTGAAAGCTCTTTGATGCGGTTTAAGAGCTTTGATCAGTCTGAAGAATTTATCTCTAAAGGACTCCACGCTCTGAATATTAAACATAAAAATCACTGTGAAGATATTTTCTGAAAATACCTGCAAGTAGAATTTCGTAATTTCTGAGTTGGCAAATCAAACTTAGGAAGAACTAATGAATATTCCAGTAAGCAATAAGTGTAGTGTGAAGACCACTGATAGGCAATTAACAAAGCTACGAGCACTACGAAGTTAGGCAAGGGAGGGAAATCTAAATTAGCTTATAGAATAGATAGGTGGAAACGTGCCGTGATCAGTCCCTGTGGTCATCTCCACAATTCCATTTCAATGCCCTATGCCTAGAGTTTCCTCAATCACCTCAAGTATCTCAAGGGTTTCGGTTCCATCGTCTTACATCTGCGTCCTTATTCATTCATTGCAAGATAATAAATCCGTCCCTCGTGCTCCTTCGATACTATCCACGCTTGTAGATTCAGGATCCTAGAGTTGCCAGTACCGGGCACATGTTTAATGCACGAAGTCATTTGGAGTACATTTGTAATCTTGTTTCGGAGAGGATAGGAACCCCCTTGGGAGGTGAGGTACCTGATGTACATATAATAAAGGCTGTATGACTCTCTCCTCTCGACTATATACTTTTTCTGAATTGGAAATAGGGTTGAAATTGAATGCCATATAAATCGTTTCCTCTATCACCGACTTGAATCGATGTCAAGCTATCTACTGTGTCTAGCTTTTTCAGGATCGTTACCTTTCACCTCGGTCCCCTGTAACTGAATAAAGCCTCTAATTTTTTGAACGCTTTTCCTCGACCTTAGCATTCCTCCAAGTTCCGGTACCAAAGGAAATTATTACATTTTTTTTCAGATTCCAGAATATTTCCTGGTTACAGCTTGAATAGCTTTGAGGAGGGCTATCGTTTTATAGCTACGATATGTACCTTTCTTATCCTTGAAAATCCAATCCAATCGAGTATTTAAGAAAGCTGACAGGTATAATATTGCTGGTTTGGCTCAACTCCTTTCGTTCCAATTACAATTTAGTATTCAGTGAGCAATAGACAACCGGGAATAATTCCGAGAACCACTCTCAGTAGTTGAAATATTCAAATTTTATTTAGCCTCGAGATTCAGAAATGGTGGAATGGGCTCTAAATTTTCATAATAACGCAGCAGAAGGATTCTCATAAAGTCTGAGCTTGGTTAACCTAAGAAATAATCTTGATTCAAGCAGAGGAGCAGTTCTTTCCTTTGAGAGCATTTAGGATACACCAGGTAGGAAAAGATTCATTCTAATGGATGCAGACAATGACAGCTCCACTCCGACATGCTAAGAATAAGAAATTACCTTATAATATTCTCCTTTCCAGTGAAAACCATAAACATCTTTCCAAGTTGACGGATATGACTCTATATGGACGTCACGGACAGTAGATTTGAGTTTGCAAAGTAAAAGTCTCGGTCAGGAAAGGCCAGAGAAGGGAAAGAAAACGGTTGAATTCGTGATAGGTTTGACAATGCAGCGGTTATTCCAAGATTTAGCTGATGCTGATCTCAAGTTTTCCTGCTTGTTACTGTATGAAATATACGGAATAACTTTATATGGTTATATTTATGTAACCACACATATCAATCAATCTCATTGTCGTATGGCTAGAAAAGGTTGGGGATACCTGGTCTAGGGATTTCGCCATTTCCTCCATTGCATGTACTTTAATAGCTTTGGAAATAATCCTCCTTTTACCTCCAGTTGGTAAAAGTCTCTGCCTTTGTGCTCAAGACCTGGAAGGTTGGAAACGTAATAAAAGTATATTATAGCTTTTGACCTTCATCTGATCCTCCTGACATACATTTTAGGTCTATCAGTGTCAGGGGTGAATTCATTCATGCCATGCCAAGCATTAAAGATATTGAAAGGTCTCTACCTTTTTTGTGAGTGATATTGAATTTGATAAAATATTAAGCCCCCACATATCACGTATTTTGGGGTGTCAAGGGTAGCCCGAAATATTTATTTCACCACGGGAGTGTTTATTGAGTTACTGGAGTAATCCCATTTACCCGAGACGGTCCATGGTACTCTTAGTGATCTATGGTAGATATTGGTGAAGTAGTGTGAGTGAGGTGGCCTGTTCTTTTTGAAAGGGCATAATAGAGAGAAAATCGAAATGCCTCTTCAAAACCTCTCTAGCTAATCAGTACACTAGTCATGCTTGGGCATTTTTTTACCTCAAAGAAAGTTTATGAGCCTAACCTGACGGGGAGATAGCTCATTTCAACCTCTCAGGGTCAGGAACTTAGGATTACGATTTTCCTCTAATGCCCAACCGATGGAACTGATATGATGGACAGAGCTTTAGAAATGATAAATTTCCTCACTGATCATGTTCTCCTTGACCAATCTCCAGAGCCATTTTATCTCTGGGGTTACTTAGTATTTTTCAAAAGGATAGTATATAGTCTGGTGTACTTTCCGAGTGGGTGGAACTTTAGCTTGGTTGGCATTTGTATCCTCGGTTCTCTAGGTAAATGCTAAAAAGGAGTAGAAATATAAGGATTTGAATATCAAATAGTTTCGGTTCATGAAGGGTTATATTTAAATGAAAACAAGGGTAGTTTACTTAAAAAAATGTTTTCGTTACCAAATATAAGCTCGTTAATCGAGGTTGCAATCTTGCAATGTAAATACTCATATTTAGATTGAAAAGTAAACATCCGATTTAAATATTTATCCGCATAATGCACGTGCAAAACAATACAGGAGGATGTATTCGTAGACATGTTATGAGACAGCACGTGCCTCGAATTTCGTACTTACAAGAAACAAGCTGAGAGTCGCAGCATCTTTCTGATATCATCACCTCAATTCGTTGCACAGGAAGTTTACAACTTGAGTTCTGACTCGGGGTAGAAGTCGTTTGGAAATTTACCTCCTATTGTTGGTTTTATCAAAAAATCTATGAATCCTGATAAGAATTCAAATAGCCGGCTTTCCTTTCACGGATCACCTTCTTCTACGCTTGAATTACTGAAATTTATCTTCGACTTCCTTCTCTCTGCTACTCCCCCTGATTTTCTCTTACGAATTATCAGTCAAGTTGAGCCAAGAAGAACGGTAATAGTAGGGAGTAGGCAGGATATTCATTAAAAGTGAAAGTCTTCTAATTTGTTGGCCTTTGGAGGAAAAGTCGGTATTTTCCCAGAATATCCACTTTCCCTGTAACTTACTGGGAGATAAGACTTTTGCGACAGCCTTTCCGCCCATAAGAAGACTCTGAATTATATATACATACATACATATTTATATGGGTAACTCACCTAATCAAATGACCCAGTCGGGTAACTATTTCTAGCAGTTATTTTACAAACCAAATCTTTATACATTTTCTGCTATTGTAGAATTTTGAGCATCTATATGAATTTGGGTAAGGTGTGCTACTACGTCATTTATTAAAATACATTACAATCCTTGTGGATCTAAGATTTGGGCCAAATGCGTTTTGATCAGTTCCTAGGCATTTTCACATGTTACAAAGAAACTGATTTGAATACATTTTTGAGTAAGGCTAAAAATATTGAAAATTATTTTCAAAAACTTCAACACATCAACGATAAAGATGATAAACTAGATTACATAATAGAGATTGAGTATAGTAAACCCATGAGTTTGTGTATACATATATTCATGGGTTTTCATCTTTGATGATTAAAGTTGACGGGAAGGAAACTTCCGTGGACTATTTCAATTCATCATCTCCTAAAGTATAACGAGGACTCGATTAGGATGACTTTTATTTACCGTGAAAGTGTAATAAAGAACAGAGTTGATGAATATTAAATGTTTATCGCCGAATACCGGATTTTTAATTCATTCTTTGCCGCATCAATTTTTCAAAATTACTCAACTCGTATAGATATGAGAAATTTAATTGGTTTAAAACCTTTCAATCTCTCTAATAATTACTCAGATTATCGTTCAGTTATAAACTCTTATAAATTCAGTATGAAAGTTTCCCCATTTATCCATACTATGGTGCATTTTTAATGGCTATAAAACTATCTAATCATGAAACTGCCTCCAACTGATTGAATACTTTACTGAATCTTACGAGTTTTAATCAACACGTATCTCCCAAGTTATGTCAAAGATGGTTGTAAAGCAAATAAAACACATGACATGCGTTATTGGATCCACATCCACTCAAAATGTTCGAGTTTCATGCATCATCCTCATATTTACTAGGTAAGCTTACGATGGTTGGTACGTTCCAAAACCCTAAGGAAATAAAGAAGCAGCTTAGTTATAATACTACAAGGCGGATGGTCTCCCTTGAATTGTGTCAGTGAGTCAGCTCACACATCCTTGTGGACTTAGCTCAGGGAATTATACTTGTCGCTTGGAAAATGCAAGATGATGAGTTTCTAGAAAACAAGGAGTGTAAAACAACCACAGCAGGCCGAGGTGCAAGAGTGTGAAACCAATTTCCGATGAGATCTTCCATCGTTTCTTAGTATCCTACAGTAGGTGTTCCAATGTGGAGAATTGAGACAAGAAAACCCTTTGGGTTAACAGAGAAAATAATTCCCTAATATCTTCTCATCTGTCTTCATTATCGTTGGCGATCAATTTTCAAGCTAGTTGACGCCTTGACGGATACAAAGGGTGTTACTTGAAAAACTGCCGCTTGTGAAACTGCAGAAACTCGGAAACTTTGTCTATTTACTAGTTAGTTCCACCGTAAAGCATGTGCTTATTCTTTCAACTCTTTCTCCTACTATTGTCTCTTCTCCTCACACATCACATTTATCAACCTTGTCCCTCTAATCCTGGGAATGTGATCCAATCATTCTTATTTCTCTGATATACGCCCCCCCATGAACCGCAACCTTTCGTGATTTCACTGAACTCGAATCACACCATCCTGTCTTGCCATCTCTCCAATGAGATTTAATTACGAATTTTGTCTGCACAATAAGCTCTTAATACATTAGGTCTAAGTTGGAGCGAGATCAATTTATTTAGTTAAACAAACTTGTCATTTGAAAATACTCGGGGTCTTAGTTTACAGCCTTAGAACTTTTAGATAGTACTTTTGGACTTATTTCACCAGAGTTATACAGTTGACAGTCCAGTTATTGTTTACAGAGCTTAGAAGCGACTGGAATATTGAGTTTCTAACATTGATTTTACAATATTGGGGGTTTGAGACCTCTTGAATTTTGAAACAGAATAACGCAAGTAAAAGTCACGTTAGATAAAAATTACTCGTTAACATAAAACCGATAAACTAGTCTAAAACTGATCCTAATTGCCCCATTTTGCCCCACAGATTAATAGATTATACGTAACAACGAGGGGGCCAATTTATCCTGCTGATAGATACTAAAGACGTAATAGTGTTAAAACAATTACTAAATTCCGCAACAGTAGCCGTCGATCTTTAGTGACTATATCTGCAGACGATTACTGAATGCAAATTGGAGTTTCACCAAGGAGAACCGATTCCCACTTCTCATCATAAACTCACCCTCAGCCAGCAGCGAAATGGAGTCTTCGTGGTGGAGAATTCTGATCAGCTATCATCGGAAATCGAGAGAACGAAACTTCCGCTAGAACACAAGTCTCAAAACTGAATAATATCCTGTTTTAAATTAATCTCCACAGACTACGTGGTTATCATTGGGTTCTTCCTGCATGAATAACTTCAGACTACTATAACAAACTAATGAGCAACAAAAGTATGAGGCTGACGCAGGTCTGCGAATCTTGTTAGATTTTCAAGATTTTAATGGATTTGTGGGTTTTCTAAAAGAGAGGTTTTTCAAATATAGGTTGAGCGCATTTTGTAATTTGTAGGGCCATTCTAAAATCTCATATATTAATCAAACGGCGAATTGAGCCCATTGAAGATTAATGATTTTGTCTCTTCCTTATTTGCATATCCTTCCATCATCCTTCCAAAGGATATTACGGCTTAATGCGTTTTTCGAAATTGCTAAACGAAACGTGACTGGATTTAATAGCGTCTGTGGAAGTTCATTTTAGTCATGGGGCAAGAGCTGTTTTATTATACAAAGTTCTGTGACAAAAATACCGCTTAGTTATCTGCAAGTCATTCATTCTCTCTTTATCAGTCAAGGTCCAAAGGCTAGAATTTCCGAGGTTATCAACTTAATACAAATGTATTATTCCGAGATTACGTGAGCTAAACCTATGAGATCTTTTAACAGAATTCCCAACGGGCTCACCTTTGACAGATTATTTTGAATATGATAAAAGCGGATTAAACTTGAAAGAAATTTTTTAATATGTACTTACTCCAACCTGTAAAATAGATGTAGGATATTCTAGCATATTTTCCATTTACACTCTAAAGATTAAAACCATTCCTTATAGATACGTACTTCCTCCCACCAGCAAGGTAGATGAGACACATGCATACAAACATGATATCAAACAAGCACAGGTTTGACCGATCAAAGATGCGACTAACAAGTTTCTGAAACGGTTCAATCAATTTTAACTTTGAAACTTGTAAGATATCGGATTTATACTTGCATGAAAAAAAATCCCAACTCTCTTCAGAGAAACATAAAACCCCAAATCGTAGGAAAAATCAACCTTAGGAAAGTGCATTGTGATATTAAGGCTTTTGCCTCAGCCTATTCCATACTTGATATTCGATCTGGTTGATTTTTTTCTTCCTAAAGTTAGTAAACTCTTGATGTGGAATGGTTGCATAATAGATGGTGAAAACGGAAAGGTCGGTCCTTGTAGTACCATAGGTGAAAGGATGGAAAGGAGAAATCTGGGGATTGCCCCGGCCAAGTCTACCTACACTCTCAGATAATATATATAATGTGTATGCAGATGATGAGATGACTTGCTCCATAGGTAAGGGAGAGCAAACGAAGTGAGGCTGGGAAGTTCGGGGCTGGAGAGAGGGGGAAAGGGCTGAGTGGCTGCTGGAGGCTGGAGAAATTGTTAGAAAGCTGGAAGGATGTCTGTGAAGTGAAAAAGTGACAGAGATTTGGACGGGGAAAGAAGCTAGAAATCCTTCTTGTACTCTTTTACACCGCCATCCCCTTATTTTGTGTCCGTTTGCCCTGACAGCTTCGTCATACTTTTCCATATGTCTTCACTCGCCTTGAGTCAAAGCCTTGAATGCGTGGTGCAAAAATTCATGAATACAACCCAACACATTTATCATATCTCCATAAGTCATATCTCCCTTCCTTTTAGTAGCAATAGTGAATGACACGGGAGAAAGTAATAAACACTCTAGCGCCCTACTACATCTTTATAGTACTATCTCCTTCTATTCATATTCCGAATAAGGGAAGGTACTATTTCTGAGCTTTAGAGGAATAGAAAGAAGGTCTAACAGGGCGTAGGGATTGCGAATCTAATGAATGACATTCGTCTTCTTTGAGTGTACATAGATGCAACTGCCATGTATGCACACATTCCTTTTAGTACCATTTCATATTTTATACTTGAGTTTGACGACATGGTATGCAGAAAATGTCGTTACCAAAGCTTTATCTAGTATATGGGACTGTCAGTGGTTGGAGATAAGAACTTGCTGATTATGGAGTTGTTGGCGGTTTCAAAGGATTCACGTTTTTTTAAGGTAAAGATAAAAACTTTGTTCATTTTTTTGCAAACTTGCAAATAAAATGAGTAATAGAAATGTACGAAACGGGGTTAGAAAATGAGGCAATCGCATCCTCCCTCAATTCATAATCATGTCTCCTTTGAGCAGGAGTGATTGAAATGATTATTATTATCCATTTCACTTATGCAAATTTCCTAAATCTGTGTCATGCTGAGACAGGCTTTTCGTGTATTGGATGAGCTTTTAGTACTTTAACTTGGAAATATTCCATTCAAATAATGATAATATGAAGATTCAAGCATTTTCTCAACGATCCCTCTCTCCTCGCTCTCTCACTAGCTGTTTGAAAACATGCAGGGTGAGATAAAAGATCTAAGGAGAGATTTAAAATCTCAAGAACGAATGAAGTTTCGTCTTAAATTCATTTAGAAACTTTAAAGCCGTTTTTAAGGAACAAAATTTTGAATTCTTGGCTTTTACACTGCATCAATGATAGCCATCAAAACAGTATAGCTTCAATAAGATTAAAACTGCCAACTGAATTTCAGCCTGCCTGAATAAATCTTCCTGACATGGAAAAAATTAATTATTGAAGTCGAACTCTTGAGCCATGGTTAATCTACATTATGTCCGTAGCTTCGAAGTAAAGCCAAAGCTGTGCATACTTGCACAGCATCTAGGATTTAGTGTTACTGTCTGACTATCTCCATTCAACTTTTAAGAGTAGTCAGAAAGACAGTAAATATTTTAGGTTCTTGAGTAATTAAATGAAACCCTCTGATATCATACTTTTGGAAGCATCAACTTTTTTCGTGTGGGTTGATTATTTTACGTTACTTTATGTAATCAGAGAGAAAATTTGTTCCTCAACCAATTTAAAAAAGAGCCGTATGGAGATTATAATTTAATTTCATACTTCAGCCACAATTCTGAACAGCTTAGCAAATTCTAAGGTAGATATTCTTAACTCCTCATTCCTTCCTCTAAACTATTAACCATTTAGCAAGAAACTTTAAGGATGTGTAGTTACAGCCTTTCCAAATTGCATGTATGTGTAAAATATTTAGACCTCTGTTTTCAATCTATGGTCATGTGTGTCACTTGTTGCTGTATTTCCTACCCTCTTACTCTACTAAATGAATACATAGCAATTCTTTTTATCAAGGTAAAGTAAACATTTTTCCTTAGGCAATGCTCCTTAAAATCATCGATCGCTTTGCCAATACGTAAAAAAAATGCGAGGAGACTTGCAAGGAATTTCTCATTATACATTTACTAACGCTTCAGCAGAACGCGTCTCTCAAACTCTCAAAACACGTACGCAAACGGTCTCTGATAAGCTCCGACTCGAGTCGACCCACAAAGGCTCAAAGTTGTTAAGAAATAATATCTTCCTTGCTCACCCATAACTTCAAAGATAAAAATGTTGATGATTTTCTTTAGTTGTATGAATCTTGAAGATGATAAAAAAATACGATTCCTCCACATACACATACGACCTGTCACAGAGCGAAAGGGAAGAAAATATAGAATCAAAGAGCTGTATCAAAAGTTCTGAGGAAATTGCAGCTTTTTCAACTTACTTGAGATTGCGTACATGCGTGATTTAGATCTTGAACCACCAGTAAGTCTTAAGGGCAGAATAGACTCCGTCAATTCCAATTTCCAGGACTACATATTCTTAAATCTACTCGAGCATGGAGAGGGCATGGATGAAACGTGCGTTACTTTCTCCATACTTCGCTCAAGATACAAATAAAGTCTCGGAGGAATACAAGGGATCCTATTGGAAGTGAGGAATAGTATATTAACATAAAGATCATGACCGTGAATGAATTTGTCAAGTTGAATTAATGTTCATTGTTATCCCATCCCCTGATGATGAAGTGCGAGATAAAATAGGAGGTAAAATAAATACATCCATGAAATGAAATGTCATGGGAGGTTGGATTGTTGGATAAGCAGATGAACTAAAAGTTTTGAATTTGTTATCAAAATATCCCTCCCAAATCTTTTTATGATATGTGAGGTACAGCACAGGACATAACGTATATTATTATCATCCTCCACTGACTCTATCTGTTCTAGGTTGACTTCCGAGAAATTTATACTCCCATATTTGCTATGCTCTTCCCATGGAGAGTGTGTGGGGGGTGAGTTTAGTTTATTTTGCTGACTTGTTTCTGCTTGATAACACTTTGATTCATGAATATCCAGAATATCGCACTATCCGACTCATCTCCTATCTGGAGCACAGATACAAATGAAAGTGTCGTTTTGATGTGTGGACCTGTATTCATAAAAATGGAGCCCATTCGAGTATTTTATTAGTCATTTTAGTTCGGGGTCATAAAATAATGAAAAATACACACAAGGAGAAAGAATGAATAAACACAGGAATAAATACGAGAAATGTGATGCAGAAGCATTAAATCCTACCTACGGATGTCATGTTACGGATGAGCAAGAGGAAGTAATATTTATTGAAAGGTTCGTAGGTCATATTATTTTCCAAATACCAAGTAAGAACTATCGCAAGAAAAAGTAGATTGCAGTAGGAATAGTAAGGTTAAAGCAATCATCTGACTACCCAGACTGTAGTTGTTCTAGACAGTGGACAATTCGGTATATTTCTGTATTGTACGTCAGAAGTAAGTTGCAAAGTTAATTCCAAGATTCTTTCTGTATATTTATACTCGATATGAGTATAGCAGTCCTAAAGATGTGGAAAAATTGAGTTCATAGGTTAAGTTCCATGTAAGCATACCGTATGATGCATAGGAGGAGGGGAGAGATCCACTTTTGGTGGAAACTCGTTAGGTTTGAAAGCCAGAGAGAAGGACAAACGTCGTTACAACAAAGAGGACAGCGAGTCAAGAAATGTCAACCTTTCCATTTATGTCCCATTTGATGACATCTTTTGGATGAACTACATCAGCTTGTCCTGCAGCTCCTTCCTCGGGGGAGGTAACTGACACCAGAGAGATGAGAACTGGAGATGAGATACATATTTATTTCCTGACCTGCAAAACCTCCAGGCTTATATCTGTCTTAGTCTTCTGCCTACCGTCAGGCTTGTCTTTCTTTTCAAAACAAAAGCAAAAATGGTTTTCTCGAAATTCCAAAGTTACTTCTAACACAATTTTCCTCGTAACTCATTCTGACGCATTTATATCTCGATCGGTCGTTTGTTATTGTCTCGTTTACTTTTAAGAGTTCTAACTAGTTCGTAAGTCGGCGGATAATATTTCAATGATGTGATGCTCTCCTTTTGGGACGTGGGTTGTATCAGTTGTAGGCTACTTCAATTATTTAATCTACTTTTAATTTAAAAATATATCCCCAAATTTATCGTCCATATTTTTTGTACGCCACTATATTGTCACGACTTTTTTTTTAGAAATTTCAAACCCTCATCGTATTAAAAACCGCTTTCATTTGTTTACAAATGGTAGCTACAAGAAAAGAATAGCGGTTGTGCTCACGACATCCTTGATTTTTACTACCCCCTCGTCCAAATAAGAGCACACGTACGGCAAGGCGGTTTGTAGTACTTTTTTCTTCAGTTTTACAGTATGGTCTCACAACTCTAAACTATTTTCATTGGTTAACACATATAATAGTTTTTGTTTTAATAGGAGAACTAAAAACACTATTCCACTGAGAATACGAAAAAACTGATTGAGTAGAAAAACTATAATAGGTTTTGGGACATTTTTGAGAGCCTCAAGTTGGGGTGGGCAAAATTGTATCCCAGCAAAATGCCAGAAGCGTATAGAATCCAAATTATAAACTAAACTTACAAAATTGTTTTGATCTCGATACGATAAGATTACTTAGGACAGGCTTTCACGATTGTTTTGCTACGGAAAGATGATAAACTTTATTTACCCTCTGTGTAAAATAGAAATGGATACGATGAAATTTGATCTCGGATAATACCAGGATGAGCTTTGCAAGAGATACGTCTCAAGTTTAATATAACGCATTTAGGCAGCAGAGGATTTTTCACCATTTCCCGGAAGTCGGTTCCCAATGTTATTGTTTTTTCTTGTCCTCATAGGGTGAAAGAGATGGACTGGGCCAAGTCAAGAAGAGTCAAGTGCTGTGTGTCTATATTCAAGATATATATTAGACTGTCGGACATGAGTTGGTAAAAAAATCAGCCTAGAAGTTAGACTGGAGTTTTGATCGGTGTTGACAGTGGGGACAGAAACAGAAGAGTTGATATGTAATAATCATGGGTTGTGAGTAGGTGTCCCATATCCATTTATTTCATTCCCTATGCCTTCCCCGCAAAGTAACTTACAGATGACACATAGAGCACAGTTAACTGGAACTTGATCTTTCCAAAGATTGCCAAACTTTCAACGTTCCTACTGGTGACTGGCCACGACGAGGGTTACATGTGCCCTAGTACTTACCACTTACTACACACTACTTACATTAACTTGGGTTTTTCCAGGCTGCTTTTTGTCCTGAAAGTAATAGAGAAATGCTTATGTGTCACATGATATACTGCAGCCAGACTGGAAAGAAGTGCAGAGGAGGCCAAAAGTGACCCTAAAGTTACAGAGAAGCTCGTTATTTAATGTTGATACTTTCTCTGCTCTCTCGCCTCTTGATAAAATATTTCTCGGGCGGTCTGTTTTTTCAAGTACTTCTTCTTCATGAAATGATTGAATGCTGAAAGATTAATAAAGAGGTTGGTTAAGAAGATGAAATGGGATGTAGTTGAGGGAGTTTGTATTTTTGTGTAATGGCTATGAGCCTCTGGCTACAGTTTTAATTGAGTCATACCTAATACTATGTTCTCTCGTCTATCCTTCCATTTAATGCTAGATTCCGACTTCCAATCTCACTAAGGGTTTTAATCAATCCACAAACTGTGACCTCTATACTTGAAACTTCTCAAATTATTTATAAAAGGGAGTGGTGGCCAAGCAGTTGAGGTAAAGGAAGCCTCAAAATATAATTACAGTTATGTTTTTGAATAATAGGGAACATATTTTAGAAAGTTTCTGTGCAGAGAAAGCAAGTGAGGAAAGTTCTTGCTCCCGAGTTTTTCCACAAAGCTGTACGTGAGAGCCAATGGGATTGAATTACTAATGCTGGAAGATTCAATTTTGTGGAATCCTTAGGACGCAGGAAAAAAGTAATAAGGAAATGCCATGAAACGTATATCCTATATAACCTGCCGATCTCCAGCCCTGGCCAAGCTAGAAAATACCTAGATCCACTCGCAATGGAAATGGAGGAAGTCCAAACTTTCGAAAACAAGCCACCAAACCAGAAATGAGGGTTTAAAGTTTTTCGATTCTCAACCCATCACAAGTTCTCATCATATATGAACTTGGCTATAAGTAAGATCACATGGAGGGTCGTATCCCTAACTCCAGTATTCTCCAGGCTCGTATGTAGGACTAGCAGAGAAAAGGTGTCTTCCATCTCTAGTTTGTATAAATTCTCTCGGTACTCAGTCGTTGGTTCGAACTCGAATCATTCTATTATCTGTGCCAATACTTCCAAAAACTCTTTAGACACCTTTTGTAGGCATAGTGTATAATGTGGGCTTCGAATCCAACTTCTATCCTCCTTGTCTGTTCCTGTCGTTTTTGGAACGGTCACCAGACACTTCACTTTTTTTCCCCATCCAGGTTCAATAACTTTTCTACTACTTTTTTTTCAACTTCTCCAGCCACAAAGACTGCACAAGGAGATAAGCCAATCTATCTCTTACATTTATATTCTCACTAGTATATATAAGCCCACCTACACACGCACGCTCAGCTTTTTCTCTTCATGGCGATAATGGATAAAAATACTAGTTAATGCAGCCTGTTATTATATTTCCTTGCGAATGCTCCTCCAAATCATTACCGCATCTATCACATGGTAGAAAGAAGCCCATTGTTGAATTTCTGAACAAGCATAAAAAGAGGCCATTTAGTACTCACTCGAGCTGAGGCGGCCCGGTACTTGAACCTCTAACCTTATTTTCGAAACATTGGAAAAGAGGGCAATGTTTGTGATACTGAATGATGATACACGAATCTCAGATTTAAGGTAAAGAGAGTCAACTAGTTCTTTTAAGGTTGTCTGTGGAGAGACATTGGCTAGATCAGCAAAATATTTCGAGTGATCCACTGCCTGCTCCAGCGCTTTTACTTCCTCGAGTAATCAATCCAAGTCTCGGTAGAAGTTTTATTCCCACAGAGAATTCAGTTTTCATTCTTCTTGCTCCATCCATACATTGAACTATGTAGGAGTTTACTTCTCCAATCCAATCCAACTCTGTCCTAACTGGACTCAAGTCTGGACGAGAGTTATATTTTTTGTTAGGCTGGAAGCAGGACATATGTTCTGTGTGTGCATGGGAACACGAGAACACAAGTCGTTGTATTATGGAACATACCGGATTCTAGACATTCCTCTTTTACTAGGTATCCATCCTGGGAACGAAGGCAAAAGATGTGTTTGATTTACTTTCCTTTTTTATGCTTCCATATGGTTAAGGAAAATTGTGTAATCAAGAAAGTTTTCGGTTCAACGAGAAAGTGTTCTATTTGTACAAGCTCTATTGTAAAATTCCTCTAGCTATTTTATCCTTGGTATCCAATCCAAAAGTTTATTTTTTTATCTTCTGAATCATATGTTAGGAATTTTTGGAACTGGAATGCTGTGTAGTGAAGAAAAAGATGGATCTAACATTTGATAGCATGTTTCATTTAGATGTCACAAAGAACCTTCATAAAAATACTATTTTGTTGATACCATTCGTTGAATGAATATCATCCATCGAATTTGAAGCAAATCGAATAGAAATAACAGAATGTTCCCGATCCCGCCTATTGAAATAAGAGAGAGCAAAAATTAATTGAGGTGAAACGAAATGTGATTGAGCATGACAAGGGATAATTCATTCATGTCAACGTCTTTTACTATCGTGCACGCATAAAGCAACCCGTCTGATCCTGTTTGTATAATTAAGAAATTCATCATCCATAGGCTTCCCCTTCCTCGGCCGGAAGTCCTTCCGAATCCTAGCTTTTCAGCCCAACACTAGGGTTCTTCATCGCGGTTGAATTTGTGCCTGGAACCTAGAGAGGAGATATTTATTATCACCCTAGTGATTTCACTTGTAACCAATATCAATAGAGGAAACTGTCACGGGGCATACCTTTCGACGTTTCCGCAACCCGTCACAGAATGGATCAAGGAGGGTTCCCCCGTGTGGTATCATGACTCGTTTCCGCGGATCCAAAGTGGGGAAAGTGTAACGGTGTCGAAATGATTTATTTCGTTTTTAGTGAATTTGACATGGTGTAAGAAATTCGAAGCGACTCATGATGTGGCGGTTCCGTTCTGAAACTCAGAGTAAGATGCCCATTAAAAGGCAGATGAATATTGGCAATTGTTATGGCAGAAAGGAGCCGCTATATTTTTTTATAGTCTGGGGGTGAGGGACATGAGAAATGGTTCGAGATTTGTAGAATAGGGAAAGTGTGTAGCAGATTCAGCTGTAAAGTAAAGCTGTAAAGAGGAAACGGAGGCGAGAAGGCTTAAGGCGTTTGTAAGATCGATACGTCCCCATGAAAGGGTGGCCCTTGTAATAAATCACAAAACGGAACTGGTAAGAATGGCGTAAGTGAAAAAGCGGCTAAAGTGGGATTTGCCCAATAGCTAATATCTAACTTAACCATCGTTCTTTATTGTGGGCGATAGAAATTGTCAGCAAGCTCTCCACAATTCTTTTCCTTGGTGCTGCTGATATAGCTCTCACACTTCTTTGCCACAAAACTCAACAAGTTCTTAATCATTTGTTGCATGCTAACTGATACGGGCTAAATCTGCGAGGAGGTTGGAAACTACTACACCCTGTTCCTCAAATTTATGAGTCAAAGTTTTGTGAACCATTTTCTCTGGGAAACCTAAGGAATCGACTATTAGTATGAGATTTCAAACATGCACCTTGTTTGTTTAATCTAACACCGATTTCTCTCAAATCTTGGAGTGCTAGGAATTTTGCAAGAAAATTTGTGAGTATGCTTCTAGTCTTAGAATGTATTTGAAATTAAAGATGAATTAGCAGAATTTACGGCCATGGGATATTAAAAAGCTTAAGCTTGTTTGAATATAATGATTTTAGTCTGTGTGAAAATTCAATTAGTCATGGAAGTAGAGTGAGGCATTTAATTTTATACAAGTGGTTTCTTCCTGACCAAATGATTGCTTGATCCACTTTATTTATTTGCTTAGCTCTCAAG
Source organism: Agrenia bidenticulata (assembly GCA_034694785.1). Lineage (NCBI taxonomy): Eukaryota > Metazoa > Arthropoda > Collembola > Entomobryomorpha > Isotomidae > Agrenia > Agrenia bidenticulata. Next base: position 47,372 of record JAQFYM010000030.1, on the reverse strand, counting down.
ATAGAATGGAATTTGTATTTAACTCTGAGCAAACACTTTGTGCTATCAAGGTTGAATAGGGAATCTGAGCATCTTTCTTATATCTCACGTCCACAGCGAGGTTTCACGTTTCCACTTTCATGATTTGAGATACATAGCTCCAGTTTGTGTACGTCTAAACTTTGTTATCATTTACTAATCAATTTTTTTTGCAAGACATTCAAAATTTAACAATGTATTCGCACATTTTAAATTTTTTATTTCAAATGACAACATACAACTTCGTATTCCTTGAACATATTGGTACGTGTCGGCTGATATAGTCAAACTCTACCTGCATCTTTGCCTTATATTAAGGTACGGCATCATATATCTCCGAAAACTTAACTTAGTAAGTGGATTGTAAAAAAGTGCTGTTAATATTCTTTCAGTTTATTCTAATTTAATCAAAATGTTCATTTGTGGATTATATTGCAGAAGCCAGGAGAAACTAAGCATGCAAAATTAAATACAACAGGCAGTACCGAAATAAGTAAATGGTATAAATATTTAAAACTCTGAAGGGATATTTTGTCATTTTCAAAACCATTGTTTGGCGTTAATTTAGACTTAATAAATTATATCAAAGGCATTAATACCCCTTTTTGAATTGACATTCAAAATTCACATACCCGGAAAAGCCTTGGTTTGTTCATTTTCCGAGTATTCTGTCATTCTCACAACAGGTCAAGGGTCGCACTACTAAAAAGACCAAAGGAATTTTAAGTGACGTTGAATAAAGTAGAATAGATGGATATTTTATGATGATGGAGTTGACGTTTCCATTGAAATGAAACTCTCTTTGGACCCACCAATTTTTTAGTAGCTGTAGCGAGTATGAAAAAGATGAAAGACAAATTGCATTTGAAAAAAATCCCATCTCATTAAAAGCATTTAATCGCATTTAAACGACTTTGAAAGGATTTCTGGAGAAAAAAAAAGATTTTCTCTGATTTCATTAAAACTGAGTGTACAAATGTATACACAGAGGACTTCTTGTTCTTCTCATTCTTATGTAACACTCTATAATGCAATGTGGAGAAATACCCACGAAACCAGACCATTTCTCTACTTCAGCCCACGATAACAAAAATAGAAGACTCCTACCTCCATTCTTTATCAGCACCTTTTCAGTGCGTCCATACACCATACCAAAACATCATCACGTTATAGATAACGGCTTCAGAATTTCCCGATTTTTTTCTCTTAAGATAAGAAAGGAGGAGAGCGTTATTTGCTGTACAGTGCGCTGATGGTCTGGATGTATTGAGTAGTTCCGCTAATATATATATTTTCCACAAAAGCTCTTCCCGTTTTGCTGATGATAAAATCAGTAGAGCAAACAACAGATGCAGAGTTTCTCGTGCTTCAAGAAGACTCAAGAGCAGTTGCCGCGACTATAGCTGTATGGAATATAGAGATAGTTGAGAGATTATATGGCAATATAAATCTACTACATTCATACTAGAGTATAACTGTCTGACAGTACTACCTGCTCAACCATTATTTTTCGTTAAGTTTACCAAATTTTGTGAAAACAAGTTAAGAGAAAGCGACTGGAGTGCTCACTAGTCAATAGACCGTTGAGATGTTGAGATAAAGACAGAATACAAGACTGAAAGAAATGGTAGATGTTTCATGTGTGTGAAGAGGGGAGAAAGCAGATACGGGACAATTCATAAGCACCGATTCATATCCAGACAATTTATAGCGGCGGCTTTTCATCTTCGTAACCAGGATAAACCACTTCAGGTTTAATACTATACTATTTATCAATTCGAATTAACTGCATCCAGCATTTGGCAACGCTAATTTACCATAATTTGCAGTGGATTTTTTTGTATTTTAATTGCACTCTAAATTTAAATCTACCTTTTGAAACTTAATTTATGCATTTAAATTTAACTGTTGATTACTATTCGACTCCAACTTTAAAAACTATATTTAATTTTAATCGCTTTGGAGTGAATTAGTCTAACTGTGAATTATCCCTGCTATTTTCTGGCCAGTGTGAATTGACTCGGTAAGAATTGGTCACTATGAATTGACTTGCACCAGGAAAAAGTCTCTAGATTTTATTGGACATTCGATTTGAAGAAAAAGTAAACAGCAGATGATACTCCTTCCATCTCTTTCTTAAAGCAATCAGGTGAGGTATACGGGGCTATTACATGGACTTTTATTTATCTCACATAGTTTTATGAAAACGTGAAATTTGAGTCGCAGAAGTGCACACATTTATTTTTATTAAAGACTTCAGAGGAAGAGTGACTAATCAGAGTCTGCTTTTTGTCAAGTGCTTGACTTAACTTTGTACTGTGAATGTCTAAACTTTTCTCTTGTATTTTTGGATTAAATACAGTGAAGCCGTCATCATTTTCGGGTCCAATCTAGTTTATGTTCCTGCGCTAGCCTCGCCAGTCGCCCAATGTCATATATTATGGCTACGGACCCGAAAATTTGTGACAGCTAGCTACTATTTTATTAGTAAGTAAATGAATATAGAGCAAACAAGACTTTGGAAGTTTAGTGAGAGTGTAAAAATAAAGAAATCACTCAAGTTTAACTCTAAGCCTTGTAATAGTTACAAAGCCATTTTTAGTATTCGTCTTGTAATGCTATAGAGTGATACTGACACTTAGGCACATAGCATGTTTATGAAATTAAAGTTATTTTCAACAGACTTTTGGTAACTCCTTGGTAGTGCAAAAACTATTTATTATGTTATTTCAAATCCACTTACACCAGTTTCTAGTGCACCATTTCTTTAAATATGATCTTGAGAAGTATATGTTACTTTCATTTCCCTTAATCCATTTGATAACCACTCATTCTTTCACCAGAGTGAATTTGACATATAATCGACATTGGCATCCTTGTTTTACACCGTCGAGTTAGTTTTGTACACTATGAACCGCTTTTTCTCTCCCCTCTGAATTTTCCACGGTAGTCAAGAGTTGCAACATATATTTCTTGAATCAAGTTCAGCAGGGGATCTCTTGCCAGCCCACTTTAAAATGAGAAAACTAGCTGAATTGCCGAATGTGTCACTTGCAAAACTTCTCCACAAAATCTTGAAAGCAGAGCCTAACTCTTGCTGTAGTCCGGGCTCCAGTGAAGTGAAATTGGACTCTGGAGCAATTCTACTACTGTCTCAGGCTGAATTTACTGTGGTGGAAGTGTATCAAAAATAGTTGTTGCAAGATGAGACTCGACTATCGTACCTATATTATAGAGGTTGGATGAATGTTGAAGAAAGCTATAGGATGGGTGGAAACCGAGAGAAGTTCAATTGTTGTTTTACAAATACAAGGAAGCAGTACAAACTATTCAACAAACCTTGTTTCTCTCATCGATCTGAGAGGAAGTAAAACAGTCTCGGCCTTGATGAACGAGTACGATTTCGATTCATTTCAATGGTTCAAACCTTACGGTGAAATAACTTTTTAACTTAAAAATTATGCAAATTCGTAGTATACTTATGCAGACGTCCAGGTTTCGAAGTTCCCTTACACATTGTTTTAATCAATTTCACCAAGTGCACTTTTACATCTGCTGCTTACAATTTTATTTCTAGAATTTAATAAAACATGCCCATGTTCAGTTATTAGTAAAGTAGTAAGTAACATGTGTTGAAAAATTCAATCATTTTTATTTGCAATAATCAGTAGGTATTATAAATAAAGTGAACGGACTTGAAGTTTTGACCTATTAGAAAAGTGTATAGGTCAAAACAAAAGTCATTTCAAATCAAAATAATTTATGTGTCAGAATTGGCTTTGGCTATCAGTTCAGAAAATAAGTTGAGATGCTACACACACTTGTCGATACGAATCCTTTGAGTATTTCATGTTAAAATGCATTTATCCTTACTGGCCATAAGACGTCATGGCAGCTTCTATATTTTGTAGCTTTATTGGTACGAAATCTTAATGTTCCAATAAAACAAAACTGCAAGTCTCAAGGGGGAATCCTTCAAATAATTCAATCATCTACATGAGACATGAGACCTCTGACAAACATGTCTGCCGCTTTGCCACTTATAATTTTCGCTGCATACGCTACACTTTGAACTCAAATACCATTCCGTTAGAACGGCGTCCGTAGCCCTAGATTCAAAAGTCAGTTGAAGAAAAGTATAGCCACAGCAATTGAACTTGATAAAGTCAATTGTTACTTCAGTTCATTGTGTAAATATGACGTCCTCAGTGGTTTCAAGGGCACCGTTGAAGTTGAAGTGATCGCATGGCTGGGATCCATCGAAACCTTTCTGATCGTGATATTCTCATGTCTATTGGTATTGTTGTTCTACCCATTCAACGCATAAATCTTTAAACATCTCCATGTAGATTCATATACAGGCTTACCTAGAACCATGGCCCTCAACTATCTTCTACAAAGGATAAAGAGGCCAAGCAGCAATGCAAACGGTACTGGATTGACAGAGAAACAGCTAGTGTCCCTTGTCGTATTTACTGAATTCTCCCAGCTTTGTTATCTCTATTGACATATATTTTGGTTGAAAATTGTATGAATTATTGTATAATAATAGGATTGCATTTGCTGGGATTCGGAGCTTTTAGCTGATCCGGATTTACATACCCGTATTTACGAATTTTGTCGATGTGGTCACTCAGTTAGGCTCAACATACTGTTTCCAAGGCTGGTTTGTAAGAAATACATTCATGTCTATACTATACACAAAGGATTAAAGAGAAAGCTGACCAAGTTGGGGGTAAAGGGTATCAGTCAAAAGAGAAAATAGGCCTATTGTTCCATTTTAATTTCTAATCTCTATTTACAAAACATATTACGATGACAATATAAAATCACATAAACAGGACGCTAGATTGAAGTCATGAGGGGAAATTATCCGCGAATAATACGGGTTGGTCATTTCCTGTGGACGAAAATGCTTATGAGTACGACCTGGAATTATGCACTCTGCTTTAAGGCTTCCATAACATGGTTTAACAGTTTAAATCCTCAGGGAGTCTTAGGACTGTGACACTGACACGTAAATATTTCTCCAAAAGTAATGTCCATCATCTGTCCATCTTCAAAATATTGAGACCCGAAGTTGCCACCCTTAGCAAAAAAAGTGCAATGATTTGTTTTCCCGATCCAGTTGAGAGTTGAAATCCAACCTAGTATTCCCGTCTGGTTTCTAAACCGCAAGACTTTGTAGTTCCTTACGAGGCAAATCCAATCTTTGTGAGTTAGCAGATGAAGTAAGAAAAAGAGAAGAAAGTAATACTGAGATGTAGGCTGTAAACTACTTCTTCCTTTAGCCGCATTATGGGATGGAATGGATGGCCATGCATTTCATCCCATGTTCTTGTGACTAATGGAATGGAACGGGTAAAAAGATGTTTCCAGAGGCCCAGATATATATTTATAGGGATTTTCCAAGCTCAAGTGAATTGCCTTGTGCACAGTACCAACTGCGATACTCTGCTGTTGGTGAAATCGGGAAAACTTACACTTATTAAGCCAGGCTTGGATTTCACAAGCACCTTATATATATGTGTACAGTCTTCTTAAGGTAATGCTCTTTCTCGATTACACTGTCATAGCACCACAACCTCTACCTTCAGTACAATCGTGGGCGCAATGAAATGGGTTTATGCTATTACCATAATACGGATATCTAATGTTCATCTACTTTGGCTTTCCTTTTATAAGGTTTTCTGATGATCTTACAAAGGTTCAAAGGGGTTTCATCCCTGGTTCCATACTTTCATCAGTTTTGTTTCATCTCATTTCATTTCAATTTTCTTCAATGAGTCTTGAACATTTATTTGTTAACGCCGAGTAGGTTCAAGATTTTCTTTGGAATCGTCTCAAATCATTTACATTTGTGACTTTGTACGTGATACGGGAATGTTATAATTTATAAGTAAATATCAGATTGCATATAGAGAAAATATGAACATCTCGTTAAGATTTAGATGGCTGCAATAAGCTTAAAGATGCATTATTACATATAGCCTGATTAAAGTAGTTTTAGCTAGCGACTGACTTTAAAGCTTTAATGAAAATTATTAGGCCTGTAGTTTTGTTTTCAAGTCGTGGTTCGTGGTGCTGCAGTTGACACTTAATATTTAGAAACCACATTTACTATTCATATTGTTTATTTAGGTATTTAAATAATTTTTGAGCTTTATTCAGGAATTTCAATTCACAAAGGAAGGAAATTGAAATGTACGCCCCAAATATTTATTTAGCTTTGGGCTTGGAATCAAATTTTTTTTTTGAATGTTTACTGAGAATCTTAACTTAATGATTACAAAATTAAGAAGACATTAGCAACATAAGGTTTTGTAAATCTTCTTTTGAAATTAAAGTGTCACTTTATTAGTTTTTCAAATAATCTTCGTTGCAAACGAAGGGTTTCTCGGGCTGAGTGGATAAATAGAAAATTAAATCAGCCTACTTTCTTTGCTCCCACAAGCTTATTTTCATCCCAGCCCAGGTGGTTCGTTTCCTTTAAGAAGCCAAGAAACTCATTTTTGAAGACAAATATGCAATCTTAACTTGATCCCTGGATTTATTTCCAACTAGGTAAATGTGGAGCATTATGCTGTCACATACCTAAAAAGAAAATAATGACGTGTTGAAGAAGAGAATCCAAGGATCAAGAACGGAGCACGAAAAGATGCTAAAAAGTCCCAACCGGGTTTCCAGTGAGCAGAATATATATCAGAGTCTCAGTCTCAAAGCTTTTCGCTTGTATTTTTGCATATATAATATTTTCTGCATTCCTTTGAATCTGAAATTTATCGCCATTTTTAGATTTTTTAGGCTTCTTAAACACGCCATTAGACATTCTGCTGAGTTTAAAAATTCTTCCACTATACATACTTTAATACAATAAGTGTCGTTAGGAAGATCGGAAGATATTAAACCCACTGAATTTCGCCCCTCTACTCTACTTAAACAAATTAGAATAAAAATGAGAAAGATAAATTTAAGATGCTGACACGACACATCGTAGTAGAAAGTGAACTTGGTGTAACTGCTATTTTTTTTATTTCTTCGAAATGGTCTTGACTTTTTCAGCTGCATAACTGAACTCAGTCATTAGTGCAGACTACCACCTTAACATATTACTTAACCTTATAATCTTTAAAGGAACAAGCCGAAAGTACAGCAATGCCCAAGATTCGTAGCAGACAACCCCAGAAATAACATCGTTAGCATCTCATCAAAAAACGAAAGCTTCAATTCCAAACTTCAAAATACAATCACGAAATATACATACCCATCAAAAAATAATTACTTTGTGAAACTGAGGATGCACAATCTTCTCCTTTCCCTAAATCTACATACCTGGCACAACATTCTTATACTCTTCTACGAATTTCCAAATAACAAGCATATCTTACTTGTACAACTGGACGACTTTTGTGCATTTATTATGGGCTATGAGACATGATTGACTCAAAGTAGACATTCCAGTGAAATCGTACCACAAATTTTCCTGAGATTGAACGCTTATTGGATAGAATTCGCTCCAGACTATGTCACAGAATAGAAAGCAAGGTGAAATAGATAGGAAGGAAGCGAAAGAATTTTTTCGAACCTATTCATCTTCTTTATATTCCATCTTACCTTATTTTTCTCTCCAACCTTCCTTTGTGTGTCGGTCTTGCTCTCAGAATTCAGAAATATTATAGTACGGAATATTTATAAATTTGATATCTCGTATCATCTACTATTACAGACAACTCAATAATCGCAAAAAGCTTTGCCATCAGGCTCCTTGGATGTAAGCACAGTCCACAATTTGTGTGTTTATTGGGTTTCATATAGGGATTGATTCCGAGTAAATCTGTATATGCTTCTATCGGTCTTTGCTTGGTAACAATAACTGTGTGCGTGTAGGTAGCCCGTATTGGATTAATGAAGAAAAACCCCGGTGAGATGAAGCCCGGAGAAAGTTAAGGGTAGACGAAGGAGGTAAGGAAGTAGATAAAGCTCCCATACTCTCAACAGTCTTAACCATGAACACAGACTACGAAGAGGAGGATAAGATGATGAAGAAAGCAGATTCCGTAGTTTTCCTCGAAAACTTTCCAATATTCTTGATCTCGGGGAATCCACACGGGGTTTGCATGCTCAAATCTATCTGCCTTAGGACCCTGTGGCTTGTCTTTGATATTAGATATAGATATGTAGTACGTATAAAGCCTTTCCGCGACTTCTCATACTGTGTACTCTGCATGTCTCTCAATGTTTTCTCCATAGAATGTACAAGAGTGAGTATGGCATCAAATGAAAAGGGTTATAGACTCTTAGGATCTAGGCATATTTATCATTCCTCTTCTTTTCCCCGTTCCACTGGGTTCATAATATTTCCTTCTTGTCTGTCTGTCCATTCGTCTCGCCAATTATGCATGACTTATTGGACCTTGGACCCAAAGCTTTTCCACGTTTGCTGAACACTGTCTAAATTTAAAAAGAGGGGAAATATTTGAAAATAGGTCGAATACGATTCCTGTAAAAAATTCACAATACATTCAAATAGAGTACAAAGATATTTTTGTTGATTCTTTTAGATTATTCTAGGAAATTTGGGGGTTTTCAAATTTATTGTTACGGAATTTTTTTAATTGAGAATATCAAGTTATGAAACTATGATCAAGCGTACTGTCTGGAGCTGCTTGGAGTAGATTTATATTCTGAGACTGACTTTCCCTCAATTTCTAACCATCCATGGATTTCTCCTTCTTTCTCTGTCTACAATGTGGACCATCCATAAAAGACGCTGACACAAATTGGAAAATACATCAAAACGAACTGAAAATTACTGGAATAGTGGGCTGCTTTACAAAAACCCTAGCCCTAATCACTTAAATTCTTAGTAAAGACATGAAATTGGATGGGAGGCTTTTATGAGAAAATTGAGGAGGAAAGGCCAAAATGTTGTTTTATGAAAGGCTCATATTCTAGCTTTGCAAATATGAGGCGGAGCACCGTTTCTAGATTTTTTTACACCCAAGAGATTCAGGGTCTTAGTTGGATAATATAAATTGTGTGAACGATGAAGTATTATCTGACTATCATTTCCTATCATTTGTATGAAATGAATTACATTTTTATCATTTTCTGATGTTATCTCAATCTTGCAATGTATGTACTATGAAGGGAATGGGAAAATTTGTTCATGAATTGTAAAGATTCAAGTTTATTTTTTATGAGAAAGTTTGTTTTAAATGTTTTTTTGTATTTTGGGCTATTGCTATTTAGGTAGAATAAGGGATTGAATGTTTGAAGGAGAACAGTATTCGTTTTATATCATGAACGTTGAAGGTCGAACCGGTTACGTTTATTATTATTAATCATAGCTGGTTAATATAAAATGGCGACTGGTGCAGTATTGTTATCTGGGTGTCTTTTATCTCGTTCTGCTAATTTAAAACAAAAACCGAAGATTATTTAAAAACTTGGTCTGCTTCAGTGTGTTAGAAAATGGGAGACCAAACTAAAGAATTTCAAAATATTCCACTGGTTGATACCATTTTGGATATGGTATTGTATTTTTTGAACGACCAACCTTCAATCGAGTTTGAAGCATAGAAGCATATTGACATTTGTTATTAAACTATCCTGTGGCATACATATCTAATGTCTACATACATTTCCATGTGTACATGGTTTTGAATGAAAACATTTATTGAAATTCTTGGTAACCGAAATCAGTAGCGTTTACTTAGAATATGGTGAAATCTGACAGTAATGCTTTATTTGCTATAGATTCTGAAGGAAATAATTTGTTCAAAGACGAACATCACTGTGATGGAATATAATTATTTTAATTTATCTGCATCGTAGTTTTTCGTTTTAAGATAAATTGGATAGCGCATAATTTAGAAACTAAATATTTCATTGCTTGAAATTACTTAGAATTGGCTTAACACTTATAAATTAAATTATACTCACATTTAAAAACAAAAAAAGCTCTGCAATAGGGTAGCCTTAAATGTAGTAGGAGATCAAAGCTAGCTTTCAAAATATTTCCTTCTTCATCAACCTTTTTCCAAAATGTCCCTTCTTTAAGGTAAGCTAAGTTAGATTGTAAATTCTTTTTATGCGTATTTTTTCTCATGATAAGAATTTCCTTTGGCATAGTTTATTAATTTCTGAGGGGCCCAAGGGTTTTCTTGGAAATCCCTTGTGTTTAGCCCATTGAGATTGAGAACTTTGATACATTCCTTTAACAATTATTAATTCCTCAAAAGTTATACCTATCAGTTGAATAACCTTAATGACCCCACGCATAACGACATGATCAAAGGAGCCGTTTCTTTAAAATTGAACAATATCAGAACCTTCGTTAAATATGACATGCAAGTATAAGGAACTCGCAACCCCTTAAATCGATCTCATAAAGTCTGTTCATTCTCCTGTAAGAGAACCCCAATGACTAAAACACGGGAGCATGAAAGAATCTTGTATTTTATAACTCTAGTTCTAGATTTATAGAATGAAGAGAAGCACGTTCGACCTGTGAGTCTATCTAATATATGATCGTGATGTTTTTCTAGGTGAATTTTTATATGGACGTCTCATCCTTTTTATGGACTGTCTTCTAAAAGACATTAATGGGAGTGTAAAACCCCTCATAAAAAGGAGCAAATAGAAAAATACTTCCCTTCTCTTAAAGTCGAGAGTTGATGTCCTTAAATAAGATATCCGTTATTCGGGAAAGAGACCATGGGGTGTGTATATATGTATACGTGAACAAAGCACGTTCAACCTTACCCTGACGACACTTTTTACTCCTATTATGTATACGAGATACCTTCAGACTCCTTTTTATGTGTACAATACAGTCGAATCCCGATAGCAACAACTTCGTGAAACTGAATCATCAAGAGTACCCACATATGCTATTTATACTTGTAAAGAGTGAACTTGGCATGAAAAGGTTCCACTGTATTGTGATGTAATTGGATGCATGGATGAAACAAATGCTTCTTTGCGGTCGTCGTGGTATTTTTTTTCTTGTTGAAGTCCGCGTTTCAATTTATTTACGTTATTTAGCCTCTTTTTCTTCATCATCTAGTCTTTTGTTCCCGCAGTTCCCACACATATGGTTGATGAAAATACTTCTTCACATCATTTCTCATCGAAGGATAATACAGATGATAGCGGCAGCAATATGTCAGTTTTGGGCTTCGTACAAAGACTAGCCATACCCCAATGGTTTCTTCAGCCATGTTTATTGTTCAGATATTGTCTGACTATAGATTAAAATCACTCACTAAAATTTCTGCTTGTTTTTCTGTCTGTCAGTGTAATCAATTCACTCAGAGGGAATTCGAAGATTAACACTGGAAGCGTTTTGGCTTTACTAGTGTTGATGAATCTTTAAAAATTAGAAATCAAAACAAATTTCGAGGAATTTGTTAAGGTCTTAAACAATATCGTGTGACAGCTCTTTCAATGATGTTAGCCTGTAATCAATTAAAGACAATTGGCCTTCTTTTATATTTTCGATCGGTATGGGTTAGAGAAAACGTTTGTCCACAATTAAAATAGATCAAATAGACAAAAATACGCTAAAATTGTCGCTGAAATTGTTTTAATTTTATTCAGAGTTGAATTGAGCGAATAATCCTCTACTGATAAGTCTTACTTAATATGTCCTCTTATCGAGAGGTTGGGCATGCCCTGGATGTGTTTCTGATTTTTTATTCTTTAACTTCGATATCAGATGACTCTATATTTATTTGGCTTGTTTACTTTTGTAACTTAAAACAAGGAAAGCTCTTCTGATACCGTGTTTTGAAATCATTATGAATTTTATACCTCCTAGTATTAGTTGTAAGATCTACGTTAGATAATATTTTGCGACCTGGAAGAGACAAGACTTATTTTGTTTGACCGGTTGTACCGCAATAAAAATAAAGGCTAAACAAACAATTAAACAGAAAGATTGGGAGTGCAGTTTATTCTACAGAGAGAAAATGTGTGTGAAAGACTTTCCAAAGAATTTCAGTAAATACAAAAAGGGAAGTTTTTCATAAAGATTTCTGTATCATTTTACACATTTATCCAGAATAGTAAAAATGATCACGACAATTAAACTCTCGGTGGTTAGAAGAAGAATGGTTTAGATTTTAACGACAGCAGATATAAGTAGCCAGAAATTAATTTATCATGCAAGTTCATTTGAAGAGGAGATATTCGTAACTTTAAATTTAATAGAAAGGAAGTTTAAGAATGAAGAATACAAAGTTTGTAAATAATATCAACTTGCTGTCCTTACTTCAACTGACTAGATCCTAGTTTGATACATGTATAAGAGGAGAGACGGGGATGGGAAATAGTTCTCTAGTAAGTCTAAGCACCCATTTGAGCGTGTGTTGAAATATGGGAAAATTGCAAAATTGACGCTTTTCTCCCAAAATCTTCAACTTTCTCCAACACGAAGATGATGAGTTTGTTTTAAGTAGGAAAGTTTGATGGAAACTCATGTTCCTTAACTATACATTCGATCAACACCTTAAGCTAAGCAATCCAATGATACACAGATATATCCAACTCCAATGTCTTTAACGTTCATGCTCGAATATTGCTCGTGGTAAAAGATAAGCTACTAACATTATGAAATGTAATACAACTTTGAGTGGGTGAAAGTTGGTCCTGGCTTGTCATTTATTCCAGTTTTATGGTAAGCTTCTCAACCTCGTTATTCAAGATGGAGATTTAACCTATTCTAACCAACCTAAATCTGCCTTGAGCAAATCATCATCACATCTTGTACACACGTTTCTTCCCATGCTCACTACAGGGGGCTGAGGGCTGTAGAAACCTGCACACGCTATTTATACAATCTCGCCTTTCTCCGAATATTGAGGAAGGAACTCGAAATACTTCCAGCATCCTTTTGAACCCATTCATTACTATTGCACGTAATGTAACACTTCCCATGAAATTAACACTGACAATTCCAACCGTTTTAATTGCTTCCCTTCGACCTTCCACTCTGCATGTTTATTGGAACTTAGAATGATGCTCTGTTTGATGTTTCACATATAATTTCTCCTTTTACAGGCATTCATCTAATTATATATGTTTTAAGTTCATAGAAAGATATTGCGGTTGGGTCGGGTATAATTATTGGTGGGTCGAATAGGGAAATATTCAGATTTCATCCAACCAGTGAAAACCCCATGTTTGTTCAGATTGCAGACGAGCATCTTCGCAAGACCCCAATATAAAAGCTAGTCACCAGGGAGTGTAAGATGAGATGGGATTTCACCTAAGCGGTCTAGACTTACAAACAAGGCTCTTACCCAGTGATGACTGAGAGTGAAAGGGTGAAATATGAAACTAATTGGATTTTACATGAGAGATTTGTATTTTAACTGATCCAGGTGTTGAAGGAGGACCAAATGAGAGGAAACTGCTTGATGATCTCCTCGTCCCGTACCACGTTCTAGAGAGACCTGTTCCAATTGAAAATGAAACTCTACAAGTCAGCTTTGGCCTTACACTCATGCAAATAATTGATGTGGTAAGCAAACATTCCTATTCCTCATTTCGTCTGTATGGAAAATTATTCCACCGTCTTTCAGATACTGTACACATCATTTTATCACTAAGAACGGGGAAAATTGATTTGCACCCAAAGGGGTACATTTTATCTTGTATCGTGCTAACGCATCTTCATCGCTACCATCACGTTTTTCTCAAGTCTATATTTGCGTTTTCATGAGCATTGGAATGGGCTCAGTGAAAATCAACAATCCCTTGAATATTTTTGTATAATAGTCTATCTTTGCTTATGCATAATTTCAAGCATAACTGTTTTGCATTAAACGATTGCTCAGGAAGCATAAGGATGTGTATTAGATATGTAGAGATGAGATGCTTAGTGAATATAATGTGTAGAAGTATAACTAAGGATTGATGGTGGTGTGGTGGGCTCAGAATTGAGATTAAAGGCTGACTCAAACAGGAATTAATTTTCGAGTCTATAGTATTTCACTTGATGAGATGATATTTGATGAATCGTCTTCACTTGTTTGCATTCTCCTAAGCAGATGTCAAGATATGTTGCAGGGAAGCACCGCATATTTATTAGCATATTACACAGACTTCCCTCCACTTTCTCCGGAGAAAATTACTCTATAGATCCCCTTCCTGTTGGTTTATATCCACAAGGAGGTGTATACCGTCTTGAGAAATATATTGGGGCTTCAGCGTGTCTACAAGTCTAGAGTTTCTGACTGCATTTAAATCAGAATTTAACTTCCGTGTGCATACAAATTTAATTTATCTTTGGAAGGCTGAGAAGTAATTTAATTTACGACGAATTACCTCATTTGAAAACTTCCTTCCGTCTCATTCCTATTAGTTCCAAGTCTTTCGTAGTTCAGATCTGTTGTTACTTTGTACTCTATAGGTATATTAAATTGTTATGGGGCTTCTAGAAGTGTCAAGAATAGAGTTCTATACTCAAATGAGATTTTAGTTGAGAAAGCTTAGCTTTATTATTGAGGGGATGAGCTACATTTAAAATGCAAATTTGGGTTACTTACCAGAGCTTATTTACTAATTAATAAGTAGTCCAGAGGCATGTTTAATTATGCTCGGTCAATCTTGGAACCTAATGCCATTTAATGTAAGTAGTGCTAGGAACTAAGCTTTGCGAATTACGATAATAACCCATTTTCTGGCGGTGTGGATAATTTAGAAATAATTTTCTTATAATATTCGTGGCCTATAGGTTTCTTCCAGGAATGAAGCTTAGTGTATTCCTTAGAGCATTAAACCACAATGTACACACCACTCACCAGCACCAACTTGTCGTATCTTTTAGTATAGGTTTTAGGAGAGTTTCTCCAGTTAATCCATGTCTGGCATCTAAATAAATACCCCAATGTATTGAAATGCGCTGGTCTAAATGTTTTATTATCGAAATTCCTTTACAGGATGAGAAAGATCAGGTGCTTACGACGAATGTCTGGCTCAATCTGGTAAGCAATAAATGAAATTTTAATAGCCTGCCAATTCTTTATCCCACAATGAGCTCCCTCATCTGGATGCAATAAAGAATATTGGTATATTTTATTAGGAATGGACGGACTACAATCTCAAATGGAATGTGTCAGAATATGGAGCAGTAGATAATATTAGAATTCATCCGACTAAACTATGGAAGCCAGACGTCCTAATGTACAACAGGTATTCAGTTCAAATTTTACCTCTGTTTATGAATTCGAAATATAGATATTATACGCGTCAAACTACAAGGACATTTCGTTCTTTACATCTTACCTCCTGCTGTTAACTTGTAGAAGTAAGATTAGGGTTTCATGTCAGAAATTGTGCGCTCTTCTTAAATCTCACGTCTGCCGGAAACATCAAAAGTATCCAGTTGACAAAATGAAATCAATCCATAGTGTGTCACAAGCAGCTACTTAATTCGCTTCAGAAGAACGCAATATACGAAATATTCAATGCCATGAAAACGCAGACAATAAACAACAATAAAATGCCTTGCCCATGTTGAATAATTCCTCTCCTTTCTGGATGAACTCTGACCTTAGTGAGTGGATAATGCATTTGTCAAGTATCTATTTTTCTCCGAATGCGAGATCAAAAAGCAAACACAATTCAGCAAAACAGCAATTCAAAATTAAATCTGAAAAGAGTTGAAATCAACTGAATCTACAGCTTGCTACGCCTTATATTTGTTACTTTCCATTCCCCTCTCAAAGAAGAGTGAGAAGGGTGCTGTCAACTAACTACAAAGGTGAAACCGAAGCTACCGTTCGTATGTTTAGCTGCTAAAATACCATTCACTGCCACAAATTAGATTTCTCAGTTGCATTAAACATTTATGGTGATTTAGCTCCGTGCCAAAAGGTCACTCGGTATTCTGTAGATGCAGGGGATCGAAAGTGTCGAAGAAAGTATAAAATGGGGACAGAGGGAAAGAGTTTGTATGACCGATGCAGGCCAGGCGTTTGCAAAAAAATCTGGGGCAGATGAAAAAAAAAATCTAGCTTTGTGCATTGAATACATTGTAAAAGTTTTGCATGCACCCATTCCACCAGTACTTAGAAATGTTAGCATTGTTGGATTGCATAAAGTTTTGCATGTCAGGAGATAAAATTACGAACCATGATTTATCTTGGCTCCATTTGCTATCCGATTCCCGGAGGGCTATTTTTGTTTCAATGAAAAATTTTCAAGCAAAAATAGCAGTCTCAGGTCCTTTGAGTAAACGAATTTATTAAACCTTGTTTTTGGCAACCGATCTTTCTTACGAAATTAAAATAATCTAAAGTAAACTAAATTTCTTGCGCAGAATTTTTTTAACACCTTTTTTTTCGAAAACACTGGTTTCAAAAATACTAAATCCAAAATTAGAGCAGGTAAGGCGAAATATATATTAAGAAAACTGTGATTGAGATGGAAATTTATTTATACGTTTTATAAATAGGACTTAGAATTATATAAATTCAGATTTTATAACCTCAATTCAATCTCATGTTCGAAAAGACTAGTGGATTTTGTTGAACAAAATAATCAAAATACGTATACCAAAACTGCTCTGTTCGAAGATCCGAAAACTCGACAGTTCGTAACAGACATGGCAATGTTATGAGATATAAAATAAATTCTCCCTCGCCCTCAAACCTCATCTAGAAATTCAAGATGCTTTGAACGACGTGATTTTAATATTAAACACCCTTACTCCAAGTGTCTATAAATAGTTAAAAATCCCAATTTGTCAATCAGCTTGTAAAATATTCATAACAGAAGGGATTACTCCTCGACTTGGAGCAAGGCTCATACATGCAGTTGGAATTTGAAAGTAGTGGATTTTTCAATATTCTCTTCAGACCAGTTCCAAGAGGCCTTTTTCTTTCCATCCAAGTTTATAACTCGACTTTGACGAAGTGAATAGAAAATGTGAAAGCTGTAGAGAATGATAAGAAGTTATCTTTTAAGACTGTAATGCTCAATGATATGGATCTTCCAAACTCCCGGATCCTTATTTTGAAAAGGGGAAGAAGTCCAATTATGCATTACATGACGTGGGAGAGACAGTTTGATGCATTCATTCATCATCCTCATCAATCAAGTCTGAGTTTTTAAAAAATAATATTATAATATTTATAGTGGAAGGACTGCGTTGAGTAGGTCCATTAGGCCTTCCTTGACAGAACCATGTCTGAAAGTCTCTGAACAATGCTCGGGACACAATGAACTCCAAACAGCCTCGGTAGTTTTGTACATTAATTTGTCATACTAACTTTTTAACAGAGGCATCAAGCTAAGTTCATGACATTAGTTGAGACCTATCTCATCTAATCTTCTCGAGACATCAAGCAGACGCTTGTTCCTTTGGGAGGCATTTGATTATTGGGAGAAGTATTTCCTCACAGCGATGGACTCTTAAAAGTTGCCATGTTTATGTCTCTCGGAGTTTTAAGTGGAGTATAAATAAAGTTTTCAAGAAGTAGAACTTCAAATTGGAACATTTTACAACTGAGTTTTAAATGAATGGTAATTTGATTGATTAATTAAATTTTCAGTGCCGATGAAGGATTTGACGGAACCTTTGCCACAAATATAGTCGTAAGAAACAATGGTAGTTGTCTCTATGTACCGCCTGGTATTTTTAAAAGCACGTGTAAAATTGATATCACCTGGTTCCCCTTCGATGACCAAAAGTGTGAAATGAAATTTGGTAGTTGGACCTATGATGGATTTCAGGTAATTAATAAAGACACTATTTGAAATTGATCAAAGTAAATAATTGATCTAATTCATTCATAATCTTGAACATAAAACTTGAAACGATTTTCCAGTTGGACTTGAGTATGAAATCCGACGAAGGAGGAGACCTCTCAAGTTTTATTACTAATGGTGAATGGGAGCTTATAGGCAAGTGAAATTTTGATTTTCCCAAGAAAAATCACTTAAAGCGAATTAATGATGCATGAATAACTGGATCGATTTCGAATGAACACGCTCATTCAAAGGCCTTCATATTTGAACCGTCAAACTTTTGAACTTGGACAGGGATGCCAGGAAAACGGAACGTGTTATACTACGCCTGCTGTCCCGAGCCATTTGTGGATGTCACCTATATCATCCACGTCAGACGACGAACGTTATATTACTTCTTTAATTTAATTGTCCCCTGTGTTCTTATATCGTCAATGGCCCTGCTAGGGTTCACCTTACCTCCTGACTCAGGGGAAAAATTGACGCTAGGTAAGCAACCTTTATAGTCCTACGGACCTCATAATACCTCCAAGAGACGCCGTAGTTATAATCGATATTATCACAGAAGAGGTTTCAGTAATTCATCCTCCACCAACAGTAAATAATAATATGAGAAGATTCTACTCGTTTTGAAGTCTCTATATTACCCACTTAGGTTCAATGTTCAATCTTCAAGGTGAATGACTTTTACGGGGAATGCTTTTCAGCCCAGATAAAAGCCAGGGATGATTTAGAGGTAGCACCGGATCCAAAGACGCTCCCCTACAGTTCATAGGATTTCAGAGCTCTTTGCATTCGTTCTTTGAAGTCGGTTATCATCACCCAGGGACTAATATTTCCTCAAGCCCATTCTATCTATAAAATAAACCAAAGGCTCAAAGTTATAGCGATATGAGTAATGAAATGGCTTTAATGGTCCTCGAATCAATATCTGCAAATGAAAAATTTGAAGTCATCTCTGGTCTTGCCTAGCTTGTTTAAAAGGCTAATGATCTGGGAACGGAGAGAAAGGGCCAGGAAATTAAACACCAAAGAGATAAAAGGGCCAAGGTAACAGCTTATTGAAAGGTTGTAAAAACGAAGCAATTAGGTTTTGTAAACCAGCACGAAGAAATAGACAACTTACCTTAACTTTGAATTATGAGTTAGGCTAACTTAGGATTATCTTCAGAAACACTACCAAACGTATTTTTTGATGGATTCTAACCCTGATATCTCAAGACAGTTACAAATTCTTCAGATAAGGCTCAACTGTGGACTTCTAACGATGTCGTTCAACCACAGTAATAAATAAATGAACGACATTCAGATGAAAACCAATGACTTTTCAAAGATGCATCGAATTTTGTATTTCAAAAAAATCAGCTTAAATATAGCTTTTTGAATAATTAGCTTGTTTTGCTCGAACGTTTTTGCAGACAATTGAAGATTAAATTTTTGAATGAAACAATTTATAGGAGTTACGATATTGCTCTCCCTAACCGTCTTTCTCAACATAGTCGCGGAAAAAATGCCTTCAACATCTGATGCTGTGCCATTAATCGGTAACTTTTCAAACCAATCCGATCCTACTGGTAAAACCCTATTGCCTTGGTGTACTGTTTGATTTCTGCAGCAGCAACGTAGTTGGTCTGGACTTTTTGCCTTGACCAGTTAAAAAAAATGTTGAAATGGACCTCTAAAATCAAGATTAAGATTATTTATAGCTGGAAACAAAAGAATTATGACATGCTTCCCAGATTTCTATCGATTCGGAATCTCTCGTCCCTTTATTATTACATGTCAACGTTTTATCAAGTATGATTTTCTGTATGTTCCCCCAATGTGTTATAGTCACAGTTAACCTTATTCTGTTATTTCTGTTATGAGAAAGCTTGTGTGACTTGAATCTTTCAACGTACCATTTTGTCCAGGTTTTTCTTTCTTTAGCCATCAATCACCATCAGGATCATTGCGCTTGTCGACAATAATATGTCATATAAATTTAATACATCCTTGGTTAAAGCGGTGATTGGCATTTCGATTTATACCACGGTTTCGTGTTCCTTATTGATTCACGAAAATGGTCATCTTGGCTTATTTTATTGAATCCCTTCAACTGAAATGTGATTGAAAACCCAACGCTGTTATCTCTCTATGATTTTTTTAACGAAGCTGCTTTTAATTGAATTTCTTTTAAAGAGAAAAACGGCTGTAGATTCAAAAGTATGACACTCAATTTTGTTTTAAACTTTTCTATTTAACTCATAAGTACTTAATTACTACTAATTTCAACTGAAATTGATCTCTGGTTCTATTTGAAGCTATTATATGGGAAGGCTTAATTATAGCCTCTAATGTTTTCGGAAGGAAGATAACTTGATTTTTCAACAATTTTTTGTCAATAATTAAATCTAGTGGTTTATTTCGTTTAATTTTCAAATCTCTTTTTTGTGTTTCATAAAGATATTACGATTTTTATTTCAGTATTTTAAAGAAAAAGACGATAGTATTGAATATTGGGCATTTTCAAAATAATAATGTTATCAACCTCTCAAATCAATGATCTTTGTTGATAGAGTACTTGGTGTCACGTTGATAATACGAAAGTGGAAGCACTCAGGTCGAAGCGAACTTTTTTTGTTCGACTACTATCCAACAAAATCGCTAAATTTGTAACATGGGACTGGGGTGTATATATAATGATCATAAACACTGATGATGTTGAAGCATAAATAGCCTGGTTAAACGTAAGAAGTTGAATAGTTGGTATGAATCAACTTTATTATTATCCTCTCATAACGCCATGTTTTTATGTACATCATTAAGAGAGAGGTCTGTATGGGTACGTGACTGTTAGAGCTCACCAACTCTCAATCAGGTATAATTAGGGGAAATATTACCTTTTATTCTGGAATCTCCACATCTAGAACCAATATCATAAGTTGAATAGGGGCAATTCTGTTTTATCAAGTCTGATAATAAGGACGAGAGTGGTTTCCAGTCTATGACACCCTTCTCGCCATGTAGTACAAGTGGCTCATTTCTCCATGACTTACATGCAAGGCTGATTATAGGGAGTAGAGGGAGGGATAATATTTCCAACTGATATATGTTTATGACATTTGAAACATTAATGTTCAAATTAAACCTTTTAATGATTTTTTTCATCCAGGCGTAACAATATTGCTGTCATTAACCGTGTTTCTCAATTTGGTTGCGGAAACACTCCCTCAAGTGTCTGACGCCATTCCGTTGTTAGGTATTGAGGCTCTCACTCAAATCTCATCATGTTACATGCTGGAAAATTATATTCGTATTTCTTTCATTTATTCGTACCATCTTGAGATACTTGTTTAATCAACCCTACCCAACTCAGGCTTCTTCCATGATTACAAAAACAATTGTATACATGCAGTTGAAGCAAAATTGCAAAATAAATACTTTACGGTGAAGGCTGACGTGTTTTCAGAAGCTGATTAGATCTGATCGTCTTCCAATGCATTTTGAGGCAATAAATCCCCCAACACGAACGAGTATCTCAGGAGAAGCTTGTGGTATTATTTAAGAGTAAAAATCTGGTCGAAATGTTTTATTGTTCAGCTCAGGCTTATTTTTGTGAGTATTGATTACCTATATATTTATATATATATTACCATTGTGTCAAATACGTTGTAATCTTTCCATCTTCGAAATCGTACCCAAAGTCGTGTATCCAACTTAATATACTTCTACCTCTATCTGCATCTGCTACGCTAAATGACCTGTCTCTCTTTCCCCTCTCCCCTGTTCGTCTATTGATGTGTATGGAACGTAGTGAAAGTTAACTTCCCTGTCATGCTGTATATTCTTCCCCTAAAATCTCTGTTAAGTATGGCTTTCCCTCAAGTTTATTGCGCTTTCGTATCAACTTTCCATTACAATTTGAATTCAGAACTTGCATTGACGATTGGGATTTTGGTCGAAAAGAATACAAAAATCGACTCTTCGTATACATTTGTGTTGATTCATTACTAAAATTGACTCTGGCATACTCGCTTTGGTAATAAACTAATAAACTTGGCAGAAATCTAGGAATATATTTATAATATCAATTCTTTACCTCTGATCCCGTTTCTTTCCCCGTTAAGGAGGGATATTGGTATTTGTAGGGACAGTTTTGAATATTAGGACAAGGAGTCTGAAAAAGTTGGATGAAACGTCAAATGCATTTCATTACGGGAATCTTCTAAGCCTTAGATTTCCTAATCCACCCTTGAACTTATCCTGAATTTGTATTTTCTGTAAAATCTAATTTCTGTTCCAGGTATTACGATTTTGCTATCATTAACTGTATTCTCAATGTTGGTGGCTGATCTGCTCCCCAAAACCTCAGATGCAATACCCCTTCTAGGTACTTTTTCATCATACATTTCACACCCGAGTTCAATGAAATGAAGATAAATCTTCGATGATTATTAATTTGGAAAATTTGCCAATCTTTTCTCACTTTTACACGCCATAAATTACTAATACTTTTAAGTTTCAGATCAGTAAGATAAAAAACCAAGCTTTAAGAATCTCATTGATCTTGAGTAGCCATCTATAGCGGCCAAGCTCACTATCAAAATTCACAATCTGGGCTGTCTAATAACCTTTGCAATTACTGCTGTAAATTTTTTACTTTCGGCTAACTAATTGAACGAAAGCCACAGCCAAGTACATTTACTGGCTAAACTTTGCCTCCAACATTTTAAATAGAATTTTTATGTAAAAATGATTTCCCTGCAGCCCGAAATCATAATTGTTTTTTCCACACAGCTTGACCATAAAAAAGGAGACTGGATTTTTATTCGTGAGTCCATAAATTTTGTTTATGATTCCCCCAGATTTTGACTTAGGCAGCGATGCTTAAGTGACTCATAATGAATTCGGGTTGCTACTACAAGGAGAGATTTCCTCCAACCTCCGACCAACTAATGTGTCCCAAGGGGGCCATTTATAAAGCCAACCCAAAACCCGACGATTCAATTCTACGTGTTCATCCTCGTCCTACTATCACCTCCTTACCATCTTCCCTTGGTTTCCTTATGTTGTAATTCCTTGTACCAAAACTGAGGCTTCTCGAAACTTTATATACACAGATAATTGAGTAATGTAGTCTGGCTAGTTTGTCTAATACTTCCCGATTATCCGTCCATGAATTATATTACCATCAACTGATACGTTTAATTATCTTTGGCAAGAGAGCTAAGTTCTTTATTGGAGGGTAGTATAATTACTCCATACAACTACATACTACTACTATGGCAACTACTTCATACAACACAATACATGTACAAAATCTGGGTAAAACGTACCCTAATTAAGTTAGTATTTAATCACTGCATAACCTAACATCACGCTTGGCGTGTTACTGTAAGTTAACCCTGACTCGATAAGTTTTAACACGAGAATATTTTTTAAATATTTTTGGGTATTTTTTTGAAAAATCTTCTACTCTTGAACATTTTATGACATGCTGTTGAATGTTTTTGACAGAGATCACCAAAAATTTGAATTTTGACCTGTCAACTGACAAGTCAGTTTTAAAAGGTTTTCCGATCGACTAAGAAATAAGTTGATTGATAGAACAATTTTGATTTTGAGTATGGATTGCATACTCCTCCGGGATATTTATTTGGAGGTGTGGATTTGGTCAGTCCAATCCGGATCAACTATTTTTCGGAACAGCATCAAGTTCCGTTTTGTCATTTTGATTGAAGACAGACCAACTGTTGCTGATTTTAATTTTGACTGTTTTGTACTACTACTTGTCACAAAGTTTTTGACAGCTGTTTGATCATGTCATGCACAATTTAGTGCCGTGTTTTGCATCTCGGACTGATTTTTGTCGTGATTTTTCATTCGCTTCGAGCCTTTTGTTATCGTAAAGTATAAACAAACATGTTTCAATCTACATCTAGTACCAGCCATCCAGTTGCTCGTTCAGATAATTCATTGGCATTCGCAATTAGTGAGTAGCGCTTATAGATAAGTTGAATCGCCGCAGCAATTGATGAAAACTTTGCATGAAATGATGAAATAACAATTAGGAAAGGGCTACGACATTTAAATTTACTTATTCAAGTAATATTTCAAATACTAACATTAATTTTTTTTTTCAAACTTTTGCTAAGTAATCTCATATTGGTTTCTATATCCTAAACACAAGACAACCAACCGTTTTACCATTTAATTTGAATAAGAAGTTTAAAAATTTTATTGCTTACATTGAAACTCGCTAATTTCAAGATCTCAATTTAACGCATTGTTTTTACGATTGCTTCTTTTCTCTCTGATTCTTCACTTACATTCCATTATTTCATGAAGAATCGATTTTAAAGCAAACTTCAAATCTAAATCTTGGTCCTTTCCCTATAGATCATCAAAACGGTTTGATACTTTCCATTTGACAAATTCTTTTCACAGAAGATAAAGTGTCTTCTCGATATTACCATAATTCCTTCCTTTTTTAAAGGCAGACATTTTTTTGTTGCATTACTTTTTCTTTGTTTTAGAATGTATACTCGATAGGACTTTTTTTATAAAGTGTTTTCAAATGCTATCAACTATATGGATATGGATCGTACGGATAGAATCGTAAAAATTCTGATCACACAAATCTATCTTTACATGAACTAAGTTATATGGCAGTTTGTCTCAGAACGAGTCATTTACGTGACACGAAGGCCTGCATATTAATGTGAAAATGTCTCCTTTCTCATGCAAAATGATAAATTAGTACCTTCCTGACTTTACCAGTCCCAGGCCCTTGGATCTTTTCAATCTTTTTGAATAATTTTTGAAAACTTTTTTCATCCGATTGTTTTTTTGATGAATCTTTCTAATCTCTATCTTCGAAGGAGTTGGAATTGGACTCGTGAAGGATCTGTATTTGATCTATTTAAACACCCGCTTTGGCTTAACACGCTTCAAAAAAATTAAAGTCGCTATGTAGCCAAAACTTATTCAGTAATTTTCTAAAATATTTTGCATCTGTAAAACAAACTAGCTTACTTCGACCAGTCTACTTAATGCACGTAATTCAATGTTAACTGATTTGTACGCATTGTAGATAATGTTGCTTTTGAAAGCCATGATACCGAATATGCATACATTGGTAACCAAATATTAAACAATCCTTCTCTTTTAATAAATCACAAAAATAGTTAATTTTTTGTATGTTTTGATTGTATCTAGATCGTTATCAAAGTTACACGCCTCTGCACGCACAGTACGCACACTAAGTGTCAGCAAATCTGCATGATTGTCGTATGTCGCACGCCCGTGATTGTGGTTAATAAAGGCTTTCTTAGTGCTTTGTGACTTAATTTCACGGTAAAAAATCTATGTTCAGTGTATTTTTACTTGATGCAATGATGGTTTGATTCTTAAATAATTGCAGTATTTAATATGAATATAATTATGATATTCCTCAGGGACTTACTTCAATTGTATCATGTTCATGGTAGCCTCATCAGTGGTTTTAACAGTGGTCGTCTTGAATTACCATCACCGCACAGCCAACATGCACGAGATGCCGCCATGGGTAAGCTAAAATGTGTTTACCGATTTAAAGTTGACAGTGTGGCTCAGAAAATGAAAAATATGAAAGTCATGGGGGAGTGGGTAATGTCCATCTACATATTGATGCACTTAAAGCCGAGACTGGATTCTCCCATATGTCTAAAGGGGTATTTGAAAAATTGCAGTGATTGTATTCCCAGCATTTCCACCTGTGCTCTGTCTCAATCCCCGGGCAGAGCTCGTCGTCCTTCGTGTTTTATGGGATTTGGGACATGTTACAAATGAGACGTGTCTTATCTCCAAGGCCCCTAAACGAAAGTCGCCTTGCTTGCATGTGGTTGACTTTAGATTAAAAAGGATTAAAAGGCAATTGATACACAAGTGTGCAATGTGCCGTGAAAAGGGAAAGCAGCTGTTGAATTCTTATTTGGAGCTTACTCGTTTCAAATCCTGTGGATTTAGTTCACTCACTCGAATTTGAACTGAGATCCCAGAATTGTCTCATCGAGATCTGGATCCGAACAATCTACTTTTCTCTACTCCTACAGGTTCAGCCTTCAGATAATTGAATTTCTTCCGAAAAGAGACAGGAAAGAGTTAATGTAGATGCCCCCGGCCCCGTACGCGTACAAATACTCCACCTGATCGACAAAAAAAGTTGTCTTACCTTACTGAAAACAATCAAGTCGTTGCATGCATGCTGTTCTTGGAAAATGAATTCTTGGTTTTTTTATCTACACTGCTCAATCTCTCCTTCAAAGGATAGAAGACATGTGTGTATATTTGAAATGTTTGATAGTTTCAACCCGAAGATTGCATTGCAGGTGGCAGAGTTTTAGCTGATTGGAAAGTTTATGGAGTGCTTCAAGAAGCCAGATTTTGGCAGGGACTCTCGGTTACGTGATAGGAGAGAATAAGTGAAAAAAGAGATGTAATAAAGATTAGGCCGAGAAGAGTATTCTGTCGAAATTCATCCATACAGTTCCATCCAGATCTAGTCCAAGAGGCTGCATTGAGTCCCCTGGTGAATCTGGTAAAACCGTACAAAGAAATATCGGAGCACTAAAAGGTATAAATGGATAGGATAGAGAGATATTGGGTAATCTATACAAAATTCAACATCCCCTAGCTAGCTTCTTCCTTGTGAAATATACTTACATTACAACAACAAAAACGACTAGGAACCTGGAGCTCGGAAGATATCTCTCGGTTACTTTTCACTCTCCCTCCCTTTGGGCTTCTATTCTCAGGACCAGAAATGTGAAAGCACATGAGAGATTTTTGTGGTGCCTCTGACATTCCCTTTAAATCCGATGGGTGAAAGAGTGAAAGCAGTGTCTCTGCAATTTCATGTACAAATTCACCCGTAAACTATCTCATCTCATCTGGTAAATTTATACGGGTTTTATCAACTCATTACATTCGTTCATTGCTTACCTATTGCATAAGAAAATTATGCACTAACTATACACTAATTCCGCATATTCGTCCACTGAATTCTGTATGATAAAATTAGTCTCTTGAGTTTGAAAAGACTAGACCATATAGTTCATCTTTCAAATTCAAGTATCGCATCTTACGTTACCCCCATTTTAGATTTTAGGTTGACGATAGAATCGGGTTTTCCTCGGCGATATCCTCCCTCCTGCCTGCCGGCATCATCATCATCATCTTCATCATGATTTTCATGGGCCTTGTAAGTAAATAAATCGATTGTCCCTTGTGACAAGGTCCGATCGGTAGATGGGTTTTACTGATTGAACTCCCGTCTTGCTCTCCTTCTTCAATTCTTTTTCCGGCATTCAAGTGAGGAAATTTATACACGTTATTGATATAGATTCGAAGTTTGCATTGCATACATGTATATACTCTTTTAGTTATACGTTGGCGTTATTGAGTGCTTGAAAGTAGTCTGACAAGGTTGTGTAGACAATTTCCCTTGTAATATGATACGTAACCATAGAAGAATCATTTATGCACATATTGACCTTTCTTATGAGAGATGGAGGATAAACATGAGGTGCTAAAGGAACTACGAAAATCGAAACTCTTCTTCTCAAGGACCCTCCAGTGCACATGAGTGTCAAGTCTGTTATTTGCCTTCCTGTATAAAGTCTTCCCTGACAACGGACTTTAGAAATACTAGGTTGACAAATATCATTCACGGGTCCTGGGAGACTTGTTGACAATCTTTAGCTTATCGCGCTATTGCAACAGCGCAATACGTTGTAGCCGTCAAGAATCTTGGATGTTGATGGTGTTACATATCTGTAAATAATAAGGATAGAGTATCGAATAGTATCGATGTGCTAAATCTCATAGTCTTTCATGGCTGAACTCGACACTGAGACTGTTTCTCATAGATGATCGTTACAGATTCAAACGTTATTGTTGCATGCATTTACTTTATCCCATTCAAACAAGATCTAGTGTCCATTATTTTATTCACTCCGATATGAGGATTTGAAGATTTTGACTTTAAATTTCAATGAAAATTAAATTCCCAGATGTTTTCATTCTGCCAATTAAACGAACGGTGTAACAATTTTTATCCTCTTCTTTTGGGCTTAAAGTTACCGTCGTCCTTTTGTCTGTCCGTTATGTCTATAACTTCCGATAGAGTTAAGGTAGGGTTAACCGAGAAGAGTGACTGAATTTGGCAGATATTACCAACATTAACTACATTCAAAAGAGAAAGCTAAAAGCTGTATCTCGGAGCATCTCCTCTCTTGTCTGTTTTAAAATGAAATATAAACCTCGTCCGATCAATACTCCGGGTTGAATCTGTTTCTTATGGACAATTTGTGCATGTTTTATGTTACTAGCAGCTTGCTTAAAGTTTTATAAAGTCAGTAAGGCTGAATACGATACGAATTTGAATCTTTTAGATTAGTTGAAAAAAAAACAGGATGAAAAGCATCTGCTTCTTCGCCAGTCTCTTTAATCCTGATATAAACTCTCATGAAGGAATTTATGCCGTACGGACTACTGGCAAGTTGGAAAGCCTTGAGAATTTGGTCCACAGACTTCAGAGCACCGTTGCCATTGTTCTGAATCGGA
The DNA here is from genome assembly GCA_034694785.1 of Agrenia bidenticulata. Classification (NCBI taxonomy): domain Eukaryota; kingdom Metazoa; phylum Arthropoda; class Collembola; order Entomobryomorpha; family Isotomidae; genus Agrenia; species Agrenia bidenticulata. Next base: position 19,007 of record JAQFYM010000030.1, on the reverse strand, counting down.
CTGATGAGTCTACACAGAAGGAAGTAATTTGGCATGAAAAAGTCGTCAGGGAAGTGGAAACTGTAAGGACCATCTATCATTAATTATGTATTTCGAGACTTCAATAGCTAGCTCTCGTGCTGAAAAGGGGTTATATGTATAACACAAGCACAAAAGGAGACAACAGAGCACCTTGTCTTGTCTTACGACTTAGATTCATAGATCCTTGTTTCCATCTTAGCCCTACTGTTTTCAGTAAAATGTAATAAATTGCCGGGGGTATATCTCATAGGTAGTAGCTTACTATGAAAGGACATTATTGCGATTGGGATTTAAAGAATTTTTTCATTCAAACATTAAAAAATATTATTTCAAGTATTAAATTTCAAAAAGATTTTTTTTAAATCCTATTATTACTACGTTGTAAATCGTGGGAAAAATAACGATTATATCAATAATTTAACTGCTGAAAATAATAAAATGTGGGAAGAACGTATAATTTTAATTAATTACGCTCAATTTCAAATTCTATTTTTTTTAAAAATATTTTATGCATTGAAATTAGCTTCACTAACTGTTAAATTCAAGTATGCTGCATAACATCACAAAAGATTATATATACAACCTTCGAATCTGCAGTGTGCAGTGTAAGCCAAATTCTTATTTTAAATGCTTTCTTCTCTTTCTTATTTTAAGCTGAGAAATATATACAGATACTCACGAGGTATGTGTTTTATAATTCTTAACCTTACTTGTATAGTATTTTAATGAATGGGATGCTAAATGAATTCATTTAAATCCCATATAGTCTGCACTTCCTAGACGTATCCTGAAACGTGTTGCATAATATTTTATTTATCCTATCCTTGTAGTTCTGCGTTTTCTTTAAAAGGAGTACCGCATGGGGTAGTACTCTAATTTTGGAAAGTTAACAATGAAAGACAGAGTTACTAGTTTAGATTTGTATCACAATAAATGATTTGGTTATTGGGCAGGAAGGTTTCGAAGATCAGATGTGGTATATTTTAACAAGATTTGGGTATGAGGGGGGACGGGGGTTCATTGGAAGGAAAGAAAAATATGTGGACCACTGCACACGTCTTCCTTACCAACATCTTCATCCATTCGACAGATAACAGGGATTCTTTTCCCAAATGCACTGAAGGATCGAAATTCTCAATACAAAATCCTATAGAGGGAACATACAGATGTGTACTGAACGCATTTTCAGACTCCTCTGCCGATCTCACGGGCTTGGACTGATTCACCAGGACTGAACTCTGTGGTGTGTGTACACTTCTTTTGTCAGCGTCTGTGAAGAAATCCAATCATTTTCTTTTCTCGTTTGGTTTCCTAAGACTCCAGGTTTTTAAACTCGTCTCGAGTCAACTCCGCTTTCTCCTATGGACTTCCACGCCAGAACAATAAACATCAATATATAATGGATGAAAGTGAACTATCTTCTTCATGGATTTTGAAGTTTGAACTATGGCTTCATTTCCGACAAAGGACTTTCTCCTTCAATAAACATAAAAATCCCTGAGCTAAGATGACGCTAGGGACCCTAAAACTAGACGTGACTTGAAAAATTAGCAGCTTAAGTCGATAAATAGGTTCTCTTCAATTCTATTACGAAACGAATCCTTCCTGTTTTTGACCATGTTGGTGAAGGTGGTTCCTTGTTCCTTGTGATGCAATCTTTTATCAAAAGAAAGGGTTTTCATTGGTAGAATAAGAAGGGAAATTAGGATTATCTCCTCTCAAATTACAATAGTCCTTGTCGTGAAGTAAATAGAAGCTTAGAAATTACTTAAGATAGAATTTGGCATCGAATTACTAATCCTGTCTAGGATCATTCTAAAGCATTTTGATGTCCTTAACAAAATGTTTGATTTGTATAATATATTATTACCTTCCGTGTCGAATTTCGACATAACGTAAAAGAAATGATGAGAAATGTAATGCCTCCACGAATCGAAAACTATAAATATACTATGACTGATGTACGGAAACTCGTCTGTCTCTATCTAACGATTGAGCCCTGAGGATTTAGAACCTGATAACGGTTGACTTGTTTTATTTTACAGATCAGTACCTCTCAAACAGCATTCCCACTCCCACATGATGTAATGTAGACTCAGAGCTGACTAGAGTTTTATGTTCCTTGACATGATTATTTTTATGATAATGATAATGGATTATGGACCTTGCTAATGCTTTGTTGTGGGATGAATAGGTGAAAACAGTATTTCTCCAATGGCTTCCGTGGATTCTTCACATGAGTCGTCCAGGAAAAAAGATCACGCGAAAGACTATTCGAGAAGACCAGAAGATGAAAGCTTTGAAGGACATTAAGGAAAGATCGTCCAAGTCTCTCTTAGCAAATGTGTTAGACATGGACGATGATATTCGTATGAGTTCCTCGTACCTTAGGATGGAAACATCCGACATGTCTTCTCCGTGTGCCCTTGCACAAAGGGACCTTCAAGGGATTCTTCGAGAGATTCGGTTCATCACAGCAAGAATGAGGAAGGCTGAGGATGACTCGGAGGTTGTGGGAGATTGGAAGTTCGCCGCTATGGTCGTTGATCGAATGTGTCTCATCGTCTTCACGTCCTTCACCATCATTGCCACTGTTGCGGTTCTACTATCCGCACCTCACATCATAGTGCAATAAGATTAAATTGTGTTATGAAATCTAAGTATATCATTGCTAAGACGGTAGAGCAGTAAGGAATTGATCATAAGGTTTATAAAAGCCAATTGACGCAGTACTAGAATAGACGAATTCCTCTTTATGCAATTTAATGAACTTTTTTGAGAATAGTTGCAGTCAAACCTCTGCAAAAAAGTTAACACAGGTCTCTTGATTAATGTCTCCGTTATACTTTGTGGCCACTTCTGACATTGCCATAAGCACTGGAAATGACACCAAGGGAAATACGGCTTATAAAACATAGTAATATCAAACAACTCTATTGCGATAGGATTTCAAATGAAAATTCAGCTGCATTAAACAATGTGACATTTAGCCTCAAAACGAACTTATTATATACTCGAATTCGAATACTCACATTGGAATGATGAATCTGAAATGGTTCCATGTAGAGAGTTTTTGATCAGATACGCGACGAGCTTCACATCCTGAGTTTATCAGAGAAGATTAGACAATAACGCTTAGTTCAGAATTAGTGAAAATTGAAGGAAGTGCCAGAGGAAAGGTTTCAAAATGTTGTCTATGCCATTGCTACCCCAAACCAGCATGTACTGATATTTTTAACACATAGTACGATGAATTGAGAAATCTTTTTCTGCAAGCTAAAACAAGCCGATTATCTACAAAATGTGTTTTTAGAAGCTGTATAAAAATTTTCACGAACGTTACTACCCAAGATTTGGCTAAAATATCAGACGACTCTCGTCAAATTATGAGATTGAAACTTTCATGTGGTTTATGGGTCATAATTAGTTTTCGACAGTTTGACACAGGGGGCTGAGTTTCAAAGTGAAGATTAGATTTTAGTATCGATTTGACCTCATTGTTCCATTCTAAAAAGCTCTCTTTATTTCTCACTTCAGCAGCGGAATTTGACTTTCATCTACTCTATATAGATTCTCTTATCAAGAATTTATTCCGATTTGCATTACAAAATTTAATCTCTTGGGTATTAATATACTTTTCCTTTCTTCAGAACCTTCTCACACCATACTCATAGGTGTGACTGTCCCTCTATAATCGGGAGTCGAGAGTTGGTCGAATCGTAGTTACCAGCTAGTCATATATTATTATGTTTATAATGAAGGATCAAAGGAAACTCGTTGAGGTAGTATAAGGTTGAGGAGTAAGAAGCCACAAAAAGTCTATGTGCCATGAGATCACAAAATTTGGCTTTCCATTAGCAGTAACTTTTATTAATACAAAGAGCTCTGTGGTGGAAAGAAAATCCGGGGGAATGGACGTGATGTGGTTCCTTCAAACTACTTCATCTCGTCATATTTTATTATAATAATAGACTTTTATATAGAACAAGAATGGAATTAAATGGATCTGGAACTGCTGCACGTGTCGTCAAAGCCAATTCATTTTGTCCTGCCGACCTTACAGAGAGCCATTGTAGCCGTAAAACATTTCTAACGTTGGGGCACCACAATCACAATGTCATTTCCCACCTTCTATCCACCGTATTATTATACTCGCTTTCTACTAGTCAACTCCATTACCTACTATTCTATCTCAAACCGATAATTTCTTGTCCTCGGTACCTCAAAATAGTCTAGGGATCGACGAAGCTGAACCAGATGCTCATTTTCAATTTTCCACAGCTTCCTTCCCATCGAGCCTTCATCCAGGGCTTTGTTTCCATTCCGTACGAATGCTTCGAAAATCATAAAATTATTCACGTTTTCGAAACAAGGTCTCCAACACTTGCCATACACTCTAATAATCAGGCTTAGACCAGAGAAATCATGGACCATTCAAAATTGAGAGAATATCCTAAATAATGAAATGTGGTCTTTGAATTCGTACTAATATTTTGTTCTCAACCATAATATCTGAGCGTTATCAGCTAATTCAATTTAATGCTATAATACTTGATCCTTCAGTCAGAAATTGTATTCTTGCGGCCAACAGTTTACGTGCAACTGATTCGAGAGTTAGGTTTCACAACCACAAATACTTGTAACACTAAATCAGTCATTTATTGATTTTAAATACAAGTTTCAAGTTCAAGTTAAAGGGCCGTAATTAAACTACTTACTATAGCTTCGTTTTACTGACTAGACTGGAAAATAAATCTAGTCCAACCTTTTAAAATTCAGCTTAGTTGAATCTTTAATATTTTTATAATACCGATCAATCAGTGGATTCTAACGATCGGTAGATTTGACTATAGATTGAACTCAATATTTGAAAGCTGTTGTCAAAAGTATAATTTTCATTCTTTCACAAGAAACTGGATTCGTGAGTTCAGACCTCCTTTTTTGTAAAGTCATTATACATTCGTTGTTAGTATCTGTTTACCATTCTTGGAATACAACTAGATGAATTCTGATACGTAACTTCCAATTGTCCCTAATAAACTTGGATAGTAGGGAATTTGATCCCCCTCCAGTTCTTCCATATCCATGTCAATAGCTAGTACTAATTGCCAATTAACCTTAAGTAGATACAAAGATATTATATGAAATGAAGATTTTCCTCTTCACCTAGTCGATCGCGACTAGGAGCTAACACCGACTATTTGCTCATTGCATGTTATGACTTGAATTTATCATGGAAATGATAATGAATTAAGATAAGCCAATTTATCGCATGCTTCGATAATGTGGGGATTTTGGCGTGTATCGCCACGATCCACTTACTTTTATTATTTTGAAAATTTCACCGAATAAATATAGGATAAAGCAGACAGTCCTTTCTCCTAGGTGTTGCTATGTTTTCCCATCCATCCCATTAGCAGTCAATTAAGCACCTTTTCCGTGTGTGATTTGATTAATGTTCTAGTGAAAAGAGACATCTCTCGTTTGATCATGCTTTAGCTAGTTAACTCAAACATAAGTTTTACACTGTAAAAGTTGTTTACCAGAAATCCCAATACATTTGTTAATGCAGCTTGCTTTTAATTCCTTTCCAAAGTTGCTTTCATTCAGCCTATCTGGGTTGTCTCGATATGACTAAGCTATAGTTTATCAGTTCAACGTGTTTAATACTCGTTTCGGCAGAGAGGCAGATGTTCTGTGGAACATCGTGAACTCGTAATTTATAATTCCAACGGCATTGACAACATTTTGAACCCCAGTTTGTAAGTGCTATTCCATTCCACTTCAGCTAATTTCCATCCCTTTCCATAGGGAAAGTAACAGAGTGCTACAATCCTAAGGCATAGCAATCACTTATGTGAGGGGAAGTAATTTGCAGTTTGAAAAAGTAGCTACTGAGACTACTGATGAGAGATCATAAAAGGTGCAGGGTCACGCAATCGCTCAATTTTTGCTGCCAATTTAAAACAATCGACAAAGAAATAGGAAATTTTAACGATACGACAACACGATAATGTATTTTGTAACAAAAGGATGAGTGATTTTTTAAGGCTCGAATGGAGAGTAAGAAAAGCAGGAATAACTCATTGAAAATTGCCACTAAAAGGTATTGTAAATATGAAGATTATGTACTGTAGTTAGTTAGTACTTAATAGATGTATAGGTTGAATAGAAGGAATAGTAAAAGTCCCTGTTCAGCTTTATTTCTAGTGATTGGAGCGGAGAAATGTTATATATATAATCATAGGAAGATCCTATCGAATTAACTTTGACATTGAAACTCCAAGAGAATCTGATCAGAAAATATGTATCGTTTGACTATCGCTCGATTGTATATAAGGACAGATATTAAATATAAACTGATAATTGTAGTTACGAACATTCCTCAGATGATGTTTAAAATGTTAATTAAGACAACACACAAATCTGCACTGCATATATTTGATACTAAATATAAACGTAATTTATAACTGCTGCAGGAAAGTTTTCTAACATTCTCTCAGCAACATCAACGACCTATATTACAAGAGCTCAGAAAAATTCCTGTCCCTTTGAATAGTATTTTTATTTTGCCAAGCCAGAGCACAGAAACACAGTATCTGGGAACTGTAGAATAATTAATGACAAATTGTAACGTATAAAATTAAAGTAAACGATGTACTTTTTCCAAAAGTATGATGGCCTCGTTACTAGGGCTCATCAAACTTATATAAACTTAGATAACGTGATTAAGTAGTAGGCTGTATTATATAAATTATAAATTTTAAACATTTAGCAGTGTCAGTCTACAAACTTGTGATTAGACAAACGACAATTCATGGATGAACATGGTGTAAGTTAAGAAAACTTGAGTACCACTTGGTGTTGTCAACTCCATCAAGAAAACATCTCAACACGGCTTGTCATCGAATTCAAATAGTAAACACTAAGGAACAAGGCATTCAAATGATAACACTATCAGCAAACTTAATCATACGAAATTTGAAATAGAGGAGATATGTATCAATACGATCATCTTACTTTAGCATTTAACTGTATAACAAAAGGAATTTAAAAAATCAATGAAATTTACCAAGTTTAGAATAATGTGTAACATTAAAAATTGGATGCTTCACTTCTGTAATTCAGCCATAAAATAGATATTTGTAAAACTGCTAATGGTTGTTCTAAACTTCTAAGGTGATATCTTACAGAAAACGATAAGGCTATGACTTTTACTTCGAATGGCAGCAGGCTGCCATGGACTAAAATCTTAAACTAAAAAGGCAGTGATTAGTTGAAAATAAAAAAGGTGCTTGTCTATTTAGAATTTAGTTTGAAAGCTTTCGTATATCACTGTCCTCCTTCGTAATTATATCTACAGATGTTGAAGAATGCTTACTAGGTGATAAGGATGTTTAAATTGAGTGACATAATTTAACAAGTATGTATACAATCCAAAACTAATTGTACTTTTTTACAAGAACGCACATTCACAGAATAGTCATAAGTAATTAGTAGGGTAAGAATTGTTACAATCACTGCTAAATGCATACTTGCATACATATTAACTTAATTTCGAGACAAGGACCAGAAATAAAACAAAGAATGCTGGAAAATATATTGCATGATTTTTTTTAGGTAACTAAAATATTTAATTCAAATTACTTTATTGATTAGTTTCATTTAAATTCGTATGAACAGCAATTTTAAATACACGGCACGTATACGCAACATTTGTTGCTTAAACTGATAGTAATACGGGAATTTTGATTATATTTTTTTTAAGTTTTCAGCATTCGTGAATTTCGTGATTTGTATTCTTCATTTAAGACAAGCCACTATAATTTATTAAAAATATAAGTGCACGGAACGATATGTTTACGTAGTCGATGCATTCAAATCCAATTCTGAATGAATAGCCACAAGTGGAAGTGAATGAATGATTGTGAACATTGTAATTCCTTTGAATATTGTTCATGGGAATGTGCATAAAGAACCAATGCATGCATTAAGCCAAATAGCCGATACTTAACTAAAATAAATGAGATATGTGGGGTAACAAAGAATGGAAAATATGATTACTTATATATTATTGGTGGATATTAGTACTAATCTATCTTATATACTGATTAAACAAGCTATATACGACATGAAGTGTTGTGCATTCGATAGTGTGTATGGCATACTACTATGTTCTTATAAATGTCTATGTTGTACAGTGACAAATGATTTGTTAATGAAGATACGTGCATCAACTATCAACTATGTTCTTGAACTCACCGAAATCATTTATAGCAAATGAGCTCAGATTTCAATAAAGTTTACAGCGATTTGGATACCGAAATTATTTCTTTTCTTTTTCAGTATCATATCTACCAGCATTGAAATCATGACTACAATTATCAAAAGACTGTCGACTCTACTAGATTATCAAACATTTCAACTAATTCATTCATTGCGAGGATGATATCGGTAAATTGATTATCTTCGAATGCGATGCATACTTTTAATCTTATAAATATACTGGGCACAGTTACATTAAATGTATAAGACAAAAGTTACGTGATATTCATGAAAATCCCAAATCCTGCTAATTTCTCGCATTCCAGATTATACACAGAAAGAGTATTTTTTTATGCCTATTCCAACTCAACTAACTCTACCTTAAATCCTTCATTGTCTTCGACTACAAAGACCTGTGGTGTGATTATAGACAAACTTTCGATGATTCCTAAATAAAGAAAAACCAGTCGCAGGCGTTGCATTAGATTTCACAAGTCACTCATTCTTTAAAGGGTTCTTAAGCTGTTACTGAAACAGGGAAATCCAAACCTGCCGAATCATCAAAAGCATAACCTTCTTTTACTTTGTCAAAGAAAAGACTAATTTTACAATAATATTTAAGCTCCGTTACCCCAAGAAGATACCAATTATGCTATGCACTTTTCCAGCAAGCTTATTATTATATATTCTATTTTCATATAATATGTATTACCTCAACAATACCTGTCCACTCGACTTAAGATGCGAGATAACTATCCAATTGTTTGCATATCTTGAATCTTGCTCTGCATTTGAATTTTCTGAACTCCTAGTTCCGGCTTTCACTCATCATAAAATTAATTACCTTTGTAAGAAGCCAGCTAATGCTAATTGCTGATAATAAATACCAAAAGCAGACTCAATGAAAATATGAAAGTCGGTGTCATCTTTTCCCACCCCCTCCCTCCCTTCCGAACATCTTAAAAAAGTCATTAAATGCATAGCTTGAAAAGTAGGGCAGACAGGCCTTGTTGCATTGTACCCCAAAAGCGGGTATTTTCATTGGGCATAAAAAGAACTCGTCGTCGGACTCGAGTGGGTAAATATGCAATAAGAAAGTGGAAGCATGGAAGAGCCATGGCCCGGAGTGCTCATCATCAGGTGGGTCTTGTATTTATTCTCCACGAAGAGAGTGAGAAAGAAAGAGCTCAAGCCTTGCCGCCGTCTTTGATGAAGGCGGGTTTTGTATGAGGATGAAGAGGAGATTGAGCCGGGGGTAAAGGGGGGCGGAGCCAGTTGTTACACGGAGGATAGATAAGCTCCGCCCATGAGTTATCGAAGCTCCACCCTCACGCAGTCGCACCCTTTCCTTCTTCACCAGCATCATGATAAGCCCAAGATTCTCTGCCACCCTTCTCCGTCGATAATAACGGCCTAGAGACCCACCACACACGTACGTCCATCTTTTCACTTTTTATCATTTCTGTGGTTGAAAAATGAAAATGGGAAAATATTAAGTTTACCCATCACAGCTCAATTTTAGATTCCGACTATTCCGAGTGAAAGGTTCAATAGATTTTGAACAGAGTTGAGGAAATTTTCCAAGGCGGGTTTTTAGAGGTCGAGTCGAGTGGATTTTAATTTTTACCTCAGGGGTTAATGAGCTCGGAGAAGAGGTGAAAGTGGAAAGGAAATTTTCGGGTCATTTCAAGTTGGAAGTGGCAAGTGATTGGAGCTCTTTTATTTACTACTGTTCAAATTTGGTGAGTTGTGAATTTTGAGATGTTGGGAAAATTAATAATTGGCCATGTATCCGTAAATTTATCATTGTAAGTAGGAATTATCGGGAGAAACCTGGTAGTACCCTGCACTGCCCTGCAGCTGTGCTTGATTTATAGTTACTTTTATTCTTGGAAAATAAAGGAAAGGCCGTATGACTGACTGTTCATTAGGAGTTATCCATAAAATACTTTGTGCTTTGCAATTTTAATTTTGATATCAGTATTAAAGTTTAGATTTTAAATGAGCAGGGAAACGGAAGTACGGCAATATGCAATATAGCCAATATATTATTGTAGGCTTATTTGACGTTGGTCATCCGGTGTTCGATTCGAATCGAAGATTGAGCATGTTTTTGTGTGTTGTGTTTTGACGTGCTGAGAAAGATTTATTTGAGAATTTTAAAGTTCGTCATCTTCCTTTTATTCGTTTCATTCATTTTTTTTACTTAAGTTTCAAAGAGAATTTAATATAAAACAGACAAGTGTAGTACGGAATACGATTCAAGAACCAGGCAAGGAGATTTTTGGTTCGATTTAACAAAGACAAAAGAGTACCTTAGCAACCGACTTCAAAAGCTGAAAAACAATAGCTACAAAAATCACAATTTCTGATATTTTCTATGTACTACTGATCCAGCAGGGTCTGAATTGTAAACTCAATTGCTTGAATTGTAGTGTGTAGGACAGGTGGTATAAAATATTTAAATACCAACTGCTTTCCAGACGCTTTTCCGGGCGTTAAATTTTTTTATCTAGATTCGTTTTTTTAGTTAGCATTAGCATTTGCCATTTACTATGCACCGCTATATGACTGCTTATTCCATTTTTGAATGCAAAAATGATACTACCGATATTAATTGATGTTTTCATTTCATTCAATGTTCATAATAGTTCTTCAAAATCACGGAGGAGTGATCTGGATTCTGGATAACCCTTAAACCGAAAACAGCACACGGTTTGGAATTTGGTTTCAAAGTTTTGAAATTGAAGTGCTACCATTGAAATTGGTTCCTTTGATTTCTGGTCAAAGACTATTACAGAAGTTACAGTGTATGTTCTCTGGTCCAAAAAATCTGCGTTAGACTTAACTGATGACATCAGATTTAATCCATAACAATGGATAGCGACCAGAGAGTGAGTGATTAAATCTTAAAAGGAACAGAAATTAATTTACTTGCGAATATATTTATAAAATATCTTTATTTTTTTAGAATATGGTTATGTCTTTTCGGGTGGCGGAACTGCAAACATTGCTGGCGTATGCAGGAAAGAATAAATCGGGCAGAAAAAATGAACTTCAAGCCCGCGCCTTGGAATTAGTAAAGAGTAAATCAAGCCCGGTTGCTGTGAAAATAAAGGAATTATACAGGTGTTTGCAGTAAGCTTATGTTTAATGCATTTTAGGATACTGTTGATTTATTGGGCTCACTTTATCAAACAATTCCATCTTAACCGTTTTGTCCTTGTAATGAGAGTTTAGTAGTAAATTTTAAATATTTTATCTTTCCAAACCTTTTAGGCAATCTATGGCACAATCGAATACTGGAGTCGCCCATTCCCCTCCTTCTGGGTCATACAATTCATCTACAAATAATAGCGGGATTCCTAATAATCAGACAAGACTTTATGTAGAGCAGTCTGGCTACGGAGGCGGTGAAAAAATATTGCAGGTAATAGTTTTATCATTTAACTGTAAGTTATAAAATTTATTTTCCCAATAATGCCTTTGTCGTATTTTCAGTTGGCAATAAGATCATGTAAATTTAATTTGAATAACAGGGTATTAGCCCTTTTGCATCCTACAGCAATGGAAATCAACAAAAATCTCAGCCAATAGTTACAATGCCAATCTGCCCGGACGTCAAGATGAAGAGACTTCCGTTCTATGACACAGTCAGTGAGCTCATTAAGCCAACCAGTCTAAGTAAGAATTTAATTGTGTTTACTGTTTCGATATAATTTTTTGTGCCTATTTGTCGTTGTCTATGGATTATCAATGATAACTTGTTTTTGGGTAATGAACAGTGCCTCAGGGACCAGGTCGGGTACAAGAAGCAAATTATGGATTTTGTCTCACCCCTCAGCAAGCAGCTGACATCGCTGCTTCTAAGGAGTATGTGGCTGTGAGCCTTGGGGATCAGAAGCTTCAGTTTACTATGCAGGTTTGTAACGCTGCTGAATAGATGTGTATTTTTTTCATTATAATCACTTATTTTATTCAAATTATTTTAATCATTGTTATTTTTTTAGATTCAACTACGGTTTTGTGCCCTGGATACTTCATGTGATCAAGATGATCAGTTTCCTCCCTCAATATGCGTTAAAGTAAATGCAAAACTGGTTCCTTTGCCGCATCCGATCCCAAGCAATCGTCCTGGAGTAGAGCCAAAGCGTCCATCAAGACCGCTTAACATTACAAATTACGTGAGACTGAGTCCGACTATAACTAATTCGGTCACTGTAACCTGGGCATCGGACAATTCAAGAGGATATGCCATGTCCTTATATCTGGTCAGAAAAATGACTTCAAGTGATCTTTTAAATAGACTGAAACAGAAAGGTGTTCGACCAGCAGATTTCAGCCGCGGAATGAGTGAGTAGTGTAATTTTGAAAGATCGAGCAACTTCAAATTTCAATTATAAAATTTACTCAGAAAATGATTTAATTCTGATTGTATTTTGTATCATTTTCAGTTAAGGAGCTGATAGCTAAAGACGATGGTGACTGTATGATTGCTATGACTTCTTTAAAAGTTAGCATAGCATGCCCTTTGGGAAAATGTCGAATGTCTTTGCCGTGCCGTGCAACAACTTGCAAACACTTGCAGTGTTTCGATGCTAATTTGTTTTTGCAAATGAATGAAAGGAAGCCTACATGGGCATGCCCTGTATGCGACAAACCAACCCTGTTTGAAAACTTGTGCATTGATGGGTGTGTTAAATATCCCAGTTACTGTCCACACCACACTAGTGTAAAGCAGATTGTTTATGCCATGATTTGATCTTTACCTTTTTAGATATTTTCAAGAGGTTATTGGTAAGATGCCGAGTGGTGAATGTATGGATGTGGAACTGTTACCGGATGGTTCTTGGCAGCCTATGGCAGTCAAAGTAAAAAAGGAGAAAGAAGAATATGCTCCACCAGCTAAAGTAATTAAAATTGTCTTTGTCCAGTAATTATTATATTTAAGTAATTAGGTAATTGGCTTAATTAATTCTTATTTTAATATTCAGCGTATAAAATCGGAACCTTCAAAATTGAACGAAACGATAAATTTGGAGGACGACATTATGATCGATGATGATTTACCAAAACCATCCTCGAGTAAAGCAGGAACCTCATTCGAGCCAGATAAAGATATAGTCCAGAAGAAGGAAGCTGGTGAGCCTGTAATGATTGATCTAACAATTGAAAGCAGCGATTGCGAGAGTGATGATATTCCGATAAGACCTAGGAGAAAAACTGGTAATCCGAAGTATGTAATAGAGGATTCATCATCATCTTCCAGTAACTCAAGTATATTACCTTTGTGACTCTAAATATAAAAATAGTAAAAATATTGACTCTAATTGTTTTTAAAATTCCATTTTATTAGGCTCAACGACAGAAGGATCTGCTGAAACGTGTCCAGCTAGTCCCGTTGCACCAATGAGTCCAGCTTGTATTACACTAGATAGTCGAAGTCCTTCTCCCGAGAATCCACAAAGTGTCAATTCGAACGCGACTGTATCATCGAACAATGGGACTGCAGGTAGTAGTGGACCTTTTAGTTCTGTCAATAGTCAGAGAGAACGTGATACGCCAGTCTCCTCTTCAGCTGGAGTGCAAGCGGAAAGCCGTCCTAACTCATCGGTACGGAATCGTAAATGAAGTGAATTGAACGGTATGGAAACAAACTTAAGCTAATATAGAATATATTTGTATTCAGACCTCGTTCGACTATGGTACATCTCTTGGTCAAACGAGTGGATATCCATCTACTAGAAGCAATACATCACAACCAGTAGCTCCCAATCTATTTGCTCCAGGACCTGGTTATTTACCGTATGATGCAAATATGTGGGGGAGCAGCAACTCCGGAAATTACCCGTAATTATTCATTAGTTGACGCTTTGCTTTAACCTATAGTTTACCGTTTCTGGCACCTTAAATAATTAAAATGTAATGTTCGGAATTTCTTAAGCATCTATGAGTTCTTTGATTCTTCAACTTTACCTATTTTAAGATTTTACTGATTTGTATCAGGACTTTAAGAACTAGTTTTAGTTTAATACTTTTGGAGCACGAGCACGATGTTTTCTGTCGTGGTATTTCATTTGTTTTTTATTTCGTAAACCTTGAAACTATTGCATATGCTAAATCAAGCGTTCTTGTTGGTGGAAAGTTGAATACAATTAATTTCTTTATTTCAGGAACCCCTATCCTGCTGAATTTAGTCAACTAGATTTTCAGTCAATGGATTATTTCAACTTCGACTCAAGGGGAGGAAATGCTGGAGGGTATGGGCGATGGACATAACTGTTCAAAATTACTCTGATAAGTGACCTGATTAGACATAGCTGTTAATTTTAGTATCTGGCTGGTGTTGCTATGTCTATCAGAAATGATTTTGTTCACTAATTTATTTCCTGCCTGTGGAGTGCGCTTCTTCCTCATTTTTAGTGTTCAGAATGAAAGTAATTCTTTAATATAACCGATAACCGTTCCCTAAAGATTACAGTTCAAAATATTTTCAATACAAATTAGTCATAGTCGTACACAACACACGTATAAGAGCTCAGAACTAAATCTACAAAAATAAGGTATATTTCCAAAAATATTTTATTTCGGAAGCTTCTTCGTGTACATTTAGTTTATTTGAAACTTTTCTACTTCACCTTTGCATCATTCAAACATTTAGTAGTGTTTATGGGCATGTATTACTGATATCAGAAATCGAAGTATTTATTTGACAATTATGTATTATTACTATACTCATCAGTATTGCTGATAACCGTGACAACTGAACACTTTGCAAAGAGCTGTTTCAATCAATTTCTTAGGACAAAAGTCCACACATCATGTGCTAGCATAAACAAATTGTATTGAAATGTAAAATCTGCAGCTAGGTAATAAAATAAAACGTTCCAAATATTTTGATGATAAATAAAGGCAGTTTCCTTTATTTTTACACGTTTGTACGCTGAATTGTCTCACATACCTCCCAGTTCAATTTAAAGTGTTCTTACTTGACTTTTCTTTCTCTCAGGACTCGAGAGGATGATGGAACCATTATTGTCTTCCTCTTATTTGCCTTTTGAGTACTGTTATCCTCCGATTCAACAGTCTCCTCCTGGTTCATGAATTCCCAGTAAAGGCAAAGATAGCAATAAAGCATACCCACTAAGCAGTAGTCTGATATTACAAGAAGCGGAAGGAATGGCAAATTCGGAAGGACTATAGTTCCTAAATTTTCGAAAATGTACACTGGTATAAACCCCATGACATAAGCTATCTCAAACCATCGCAATGATGGAGTAAGGATTCCTGAACACAAAGTTATATGAAAAACGGCTATCAATGCCTTCAGAATTATTTCGAAATTTGTGAAGAGTAAAGGAAATAAAGAAACTGTGCCAGTCACTAGAGTCAAAAAGTACAGATTCGGTTGCAAAAACGAAATAAGGCAGAATGGGATTATGACATTTAATATTGCTTTCTCGTGCACATGGTACCCAAACATAAAGGACGTCCATGCGGTCAAAATAACTGCATAGATAAATGACTTCCCATTTGGTGATCTCCACAGTTTGTATAATGATGGCTAAATGATTAAAAATATTAATAACTTACAATAAAACAAAAACAATTCGAATGCACAAATCCTTCCTATTCTTACCAGCATTAGCATGAGCGTTAAGACAAAAGTATGACCAGGTTGTACTTGAGGTAACAAAGCCAAAGTACTTTCGCCGACAAGTCCAGCTGTGGCCCCACTCTTGCCTTTTTTTAGACCTAAAATTGTGGACAGTGAAAATTGCGAATTCATTAAAAAAAACTTAAAACTTGGAATATGTAAAGTACGAACCATAATTAAAGATTAAATCCACAGTATTGTACCCAGCCCAAAAATTAGGAGCCCAGTAAGCATGACAGAGTCCGCGTTTGAAAGGAAACATTCTTTTCACTATCTGTAGGGATTATTGATCAATCGAATATTTGTAAGCATTATAAACTTAAGATTAGCTTTGCGTCTTTTATCACCTGCAATAGATGTTGATAAAATGGACCAAATGAGACAGCAAAAACTGTCAAAACAATTCCGCTAAAACGCAACAAGTTCCCCATGCGAATCGGTAAATAAGATGAACTCGTAGGAAGTACACAATACTTGCGGAATAAGAAGACTCCAAATGCTGGGGCCATGTATAAGAATATGTGCTTGAAGTTAAGCAACGATGCAAATAACAGTGCTCCTTGATAGCATCTACCCTGTAATAAGAATTTCAAAGTATAATGCAATTCCATCATATGCGTTAATTATGACACATGATAACGTACTACGAACAAATAATATTCGTAAAAATCAGTCTACCTCTACGATTTTAGTTATGGACAGAAGCAAAATCCCAAAAAGAAAGCCATTGTACTGAAAGTGAATATGGTCCACCATGAATAAACCTCCATTGACGAAAATTAAGGCAAATAGTTTCATCCGCAAATCTTCAATTTTCTTTTTATGGGGGAAAATATCTATCACAGTTTTGGAGCACCTGTTATGCAAAAAACAAAATTAATCAATCGTAAAATTCCTTTTTCTGATCGAAATAAATCATATCGAAATTTCGATACTTAAAACATTCTTTTGGGAGAACATATTCTTTTCAACAAACGGTTAGAATCGCTTCAAGGTTACAAAGCAAACAACCGACGTGGACAGACCAAACTAACTACATAATGAATTACAAATTAACGAATAGACCAACTTCTTACTCCTGAACTCCATAAGCCAGCAAGAGGTCACTAAGGATAACACTCGATTTTTGGAACAAGATTGTCATACTGGAAGCGTAATTCAAATTTTTCACTTGCAGCATCTCGGAATCTAGTAACTTGGCTATATGAGACAACCCCCACTCGAAGTATGCGAAAAAGGGCTGCAATATTAAAACAAATCCCATACATCATAAAAAGCTCATTCATAAATATTTAAAACTTGGAAATGATGAAAATAAAAATCTCCAGGTTCCCCACCGGGTAATCTAAGGTCCATTCCGAAGTCTCCTCGTAGTACCATTTCTCACGGGGAAGGCTATGAGTGATGGCTAACCAATTCCGATGTACCTCAAAATCTGTAGATCGACTGGATATTACACAGTAACAAAATGTTTTATTTCATCTTTTTTAATAACTTGAAGAAACATAATAATCCAAATTAATAAACTTACTATGAATTGAAGAATAGGAGTTTGATAACAGATGTTGTGAGGACGGCAAGCCAAAAGCTCACGTTCTCATTGCCCATGGCATGCAGTTGGATTTAAAATTATTGTTCTAAATTTTTTATAAATCATTTGTTAGTTACCATTTCGTGGGATAAATACAATGATTTTACAATTATAAAGAACTGTATTTTAGTTTAATTTACGAACATAACAATTGAGCAAGCCGGTGGGAATGAAAAATTATGATTAATTCTTGAAAGTCAAATGTTAAGATTTGGGCTCCTTCCCTCGGACACCAACCATACGTCAAATTTATATATATGCTTGCAGCAACTCATGCTAAGTCAGGTTAAAATGAGACGTTCGTATCAATATCAATGCTCCTAAGGATTGATCAATGATATATACAAATTACTTATGATGTACTGACATTCTACAATTGGATGGATGCTCATGTAATAATAACGTGGTATTGTGTGAGATTATAACTAATGGAGGCTTGGTGGATGCAAAGAAAACAATCATCAATGGTAATGGATGACACATGACACGGCATTCATTATAATAAATATAATAATGGAAAAATTGAAACTATTTGAAACTAAAAAATTTCATCCAGCTCGGAGTTTCCGGTCAGAATACTAGGCATATAACTTTTGCATACTTTGAGCACTAAAACTATCCAAAACCGCTTGTTCATTTTTCCTGAATGAGAGTAATATGAAAATGAAGTATAGGGAAAGACGCTCTCTATTAAAGACGCGACATAGTAAAATTATATTTTCGTCATTTTCGACCGACCTAAATGCCCAAGAGTTGGGGGAGAAATTGTAAACAAACCAAACAGGGGAACGACAGAAGTTCTCTGAAGAAAGCTAAGAGCTATCCACAAGATTCCGTGTTGGATATGTCAATGATAGGATATCTGAACAAATTCAGATAGGAAGTTATATACAAGGGGTCACAGGTTATCCAGGAGCAGGGCTTGTCAGCTTTCGGTAGCCAAACTGATCCTAATGTCAAATAAGAGCAAACGCCAAAGGAAGCTGACACTTACGGATTTAAGAAGTCTCACTCTAAAAGTCTAAACGGACCCTCACTTTAGATTAAATTCAAGTACAAACACTATTGAATCCATAAAAAAATTGCTTTGAACGTCTTAGAATTCGGAGTGGAGACTTGAATATTCCGTGTAATTCTTTTAAATCTTCTTCTGAGTGGATTACACTGACTAAAGAGGACAGGCGATGGTTACAGCTTTACCTATACGAGGGTCCGACTTAGTGGTCGACAGTTATAGATGCATCTTTAGTTTCAAATTTTTGCAATCTCATCATCATATCATCCCACTCTATCAGCCTTAAATAACATCATGGGATTATCTATCCTGGGAAATTTTAGTCTTTGGATAGAACATTTTATGATTTTAATATTTTAAATTCAAGGTTCAAGGTTCAATAGTTTTATTAAGTGACAAAAATACATAATATGATTAAACACATTGTTTCCAATACCAAGTCACATACGCGATAAATA